>OX578219.1:10159115-10706454 GCA_951216915.1 Tetheella fluctuosa | reverse complement strand
CGAAAAATCCGGCTTTATTCCTTATCTAGTTAATTTTAGCTTTCTAGGTTCAATGATTTGGGCTAAGCGTTTATCAGTCAAGATTTTTTTTTTATATGTAATAATTACTACTTTTGTTAACCTAAAAAAATATTTTAAACAACCGTTTAAAATATTTTTTATTAGAGTATTTACTCTATGCTAATTGATAATGTGGCCAAAGATTGGTAAAGCATAGAACTTACTAGAAATATAATAAATAATAAATATTCTGGGACATTATTCCTCACACACGGCCATCTGACCCCAAACTAAGCAGAGCTTGTACTATGGAAGCCAGATAACTGATATACTACATATACTACTTTTCTATTGTAAAAACATACATATATATAATTACACCCAGACACAGGACAAACAGACATGTTCATGCACACAAAATGTTTGTCTTGAGTGGGAATCGAACCCATGACCTGCGGCGTGATAGATAGGGTATCTTACCAACCACGCCAACCGGCCCGTCTAATATAATGTAAGAAAATTTAATAACACGCTTGCTTTTATAGTTTTCCCAAATAGCGTAATAAAAGAAACTTTACTAAAAAGAAATTTCGCGTAATATCTTAACAAGTAAAAATTAAATGTATCTATCTGAAACGTTATATTAGTTAGTATATTACGTATTTTATTAACAATTATATTATTTGTTTATTTTCAATTTGAATATTATTGGTATTGAACTTGTGTTATTGGGGGTGCACAAATAAAATAATGCGGGGGTCCTTATACGGCTTTTTACCCATCCAAAGGTTTGCCTGGTAGAGACTGCTTATGGTGATAAGTAAGCCATTAAATTAGCCAAGTTACAGCCAAGCCAATTATACGTGGTTTAACAATAAAGAGTTATTTATCTATCATTCTTTGACACTTACCAGCGATAGCGAGCTGCATGATGAAGAAGTTCATCCGGCTCTTTCTCGCATTGGTGCATAATAGAGCAGCAATGACAGACGCGTTCAGGACCACTATAGCAAAGAAGAGCACCCACATCACTGTGAACTGGATGGACTGAAAACAAATGGAAAAGCAACAATTTAAAATGGGAATAAGGAATTATGGCTGTAGAAATATATTATACTTTTTGCTCGCGTTCCCTTGGGATGTTATATTTTTCGGGATAAAGATATCATATTATTTAATTCTAGGATATGATCTATTTCTGTATCAAGTTCCATTTAAATCCGTTCAGCCGTTTATGTGTAGGAAAGGAAGCTAAATATCCTTACTTTATAATAATATTTAATTGTGTGTAATATTAGTATAATTATTTACTATAAAAGTACAGTATAGTACAATCTATAATATATAGAAACTTTCCTCAAGGCTACCGCTTCTGCCGATGTAAGTCTTGTATATAATGTATTATCCTTAGGCTCAATAAGATGAGATAGAAAACTTACTACAAAATATTGCTGGAATCTTTTTCATATTTTCCACTTTGTTATCTCTCCAATTATTTTTATAACAACCTAATTAAACGATTAACTTTTTGTTCATAGCTCCGCTACTTGAACAAAACTACCTTCTGACTGTGAAAAAATGTTGGTTTTACCAGATTATTTTTTGAAAAAATGTGCAGAGCGATTCCTATTACCCTACTTCTTTTTCTAAGGCCTATCGTTTGAAAAAAACGGAACATTTACGTTGAAACTAACTGAATAAATTAAAGTGCAGTGTTATTAGTTACAATAATAAAATTAAACCAGGTTTAATTAAGCTATGTAAATAATTAACATAAATACATGTAGAATAACATTCAGAAGCTTGTCAATTATTTAGCTGTCATTAGAAAGTAGGTAATGAGTGGTTTAACCTAAATTAGATGATGAATTAAATAGGTTGACCTATTTTATATGACCCACTTTTGAGATCATAATTAACATTTAAATGTTTTAAAATAGAGAATGTTAATTAAGTAACTAAAGTAGTTAACGTCTTAGATTACTTAAAGCAAATACACCGCGATGAAATATGATTTATTAAATAAGAAATGTATCCTAAAGTATAAACTCCGATCTATTTCCTTTTGGATTTGGTAACTTTATAAATCGATCCCTTGAGATGGATTCATAAAGTTTCCTGTCTATTCGGTCAGTTCGATTTACAGGGACTTGAAGAGGGGGCGCACCGAGGGGCCAAACTTCCACTTGGATTTTTAGAGTCGCAAATTCAGGACGTGGATTTATTTGGATGGCAACCGACCAAGTCTTCATCAACGTTAAATGAAAACAGATTATATATGGGTTGATCCCTATATTAATTTATTGACTTTATTAATAGTAGGATTTTTTTCATGAAATATTTTTAATTTATCAGAAAGTTTTTAATCTAACTTTTTCCACCCGCAATCCATAATGTTTTCATGCAAAAATTTAGATTTTTAATTTACTATCTATCTATGTAACTAGTTTCAATCAAATCCGTTTTGTCTTTATGGCGTAAGAAAGTGAACAAACATCCAGACAAACTCTCACCTTTTTCATATTAGTATACGATACAAATTTATCGTATACTGATAAGAAGCCTTGACAAAAATCAATAATTGATAAGTGTCGATGTTTTACACACATGCTTATTGACAACATTCTCATTACAATATATAGGACAAAGTATTAACTGCGATACTACTGTATGAAAAGCTTCAAATGTAAAGCTGAGGTTCATACCGACCACGAAAAGCGATCAATCATAATAAATGTTTATTTAAATGTCATTAATATTGAAACCCCACATTATGAGAAGAGATTTATTACAAAACTTCAGTAACAATCTGCGACTGCATTTAAATGGATTTCGAATTTCGTGAATTTCCGTCTTGTTGGGATACAAAAGGTTTTCCGATAAAGTTGCTCGTTTCAGCTTAAGTAGCTTTTGGTGCATATTGATAAATGATCGTTCTTCACTTAATCGATTGATTACCCATGCTTAAGTTATTTTAAAATACCCCAGAATTATATTAAATTAAACAAAATAGCAATCGAACAATTATAGTTCTATGCAATAGGGTATTACACCCATTTTTGAAAAATGTCTCAATTCGTTCCTAAGGTTTTTATTCAATCGATAAGTGCCATTAAAATGCATTTCAATTTTACATTTTCAAATGTCGGGATCAAACTAATGAAAATGCTGGACGTCATGTAACTCTACGGTCATGACGTTATTTGGTCTCTTGTAGGTAAGTAAATAAATGCGCTGATATTGGTCTTAATTGGACTTAAAAATTTGTATAAATTAAAAATGAGCTATTATCCTTTTTATTAGTGTACTGTTTCTGAATGCATGAATACTAGTGTAAAAAAAATACTTCAGTTGACACTATTTAGTTCGCATACAGTGCCGTATGACGTCATTATAATGGCGGCTACTGTTTCGCTTGTTTAGAAACAGATAAAAAAAAAAACAGAAAACTTTGAAATAAATTTTAAAATTATTAAAAAATTCACGAAAAAAAAGAAACGGGAGTAAAACCGCGGGGGACAGCTAGTTCATAATAATTTTAAATAATCGACTTACCGTATAATCGACAAAAGCTTATTCCCACTATCGCCACTAACTCCGTTCAAAGTCACACTGCAGCCTTACCCACACTTTAGACATTACCAGGGAGCGTGATATTGATAGTGCTATCAGTGACAGGCTCTCACGATAGATTATGACGTTAACCCGAAAATATCCATTACACGATTAAAACCTTTCACGTTTTACCAGACTTAATCCACCTGAATATTGGTGGGCGTGACAAGATTTACACCCCCTTTTATACGATTCGATTGTAGATTTCCTACTGACACGTATGACGTGGTAATTTTATTTAGCTGCGCCTAATATCTTTAAAAGTACATAAAAATTCATAATGTGAATTTAAAACCAAATATACCTTCAATATTGAGTATCTCTTCCCTAATCCTTCTTAACTTATCCTAACTAATATTATAAATGCGAAAGTGAGTTTTATTGTTTGTTACCTTTTCACGCTTAAAACGCTGAACTGATCGCGATGAAATTTGGTATGCAAATAGCCTATTGTATGGAAAAGGACATAGGCTAATTTTTATTCCGGGAAAACATAAGATCCCTGGGGATCGCGGCTGAAACCTTGGAACGAAAGCTAGTAATATTGTAAATGCGAATGTGAGTTTGTTTGTTACCTTTTCACACCTAAACCACAACTAAATAATACACCATTCGCGATGAAACTTGTTAAATATATAAATATAGATAGCTTATGGTATGGAGATGGACACAGGCTACTTTTTTTCTTCGGAAATGTGGGTGAAACCGCGGGGGACAGCTAGTAAAATAATAAATCGTTATTTTTCATGCACCTACAGCACTGAAACCTTCACGGAGTAAGAGACGATATTTGTACATACAACCTCACAATTCACTCTAACTTTGTATACTATTTACTTATAATGGTAAAATGATAAATACCAGTACCCAAAAAATATAGTAATTGGGTAAAATAAACTAGCTCTGAATGAGAATAGGCTTGTACCTTGGAACTATTTTCGTAGCGTACCAAAATACCTTGTATTGTTACGAAAAATCCCAAAAGGATAGAGATAGAATATTCTTTCTATTCATGTAGGAGTTACTGAAATCAATGTCTGATAAATATTTGCTAGTTACAATCTTCATTGTTTGATAATAACATTATAGACTTAAAGATGCTCAGGATACCTTTTTTTAAACTTTTTTATTAGTCGTAAGTGTGTAAATATAAATAATTCATGACAAGACAATAATATGGTACCATAGAGATAATCTTGATGGATCTGGAAGATGGGCAATGTAATCCTTCTATGCACGAACAAAGATACTTTATTTAAATTTCTAAACTTTGTTTGTGTTTTATTTTTTCCTATACAGTATTTAACCACAATCTTGCCATGGTAAATCATTATGTGGTTGACAGTGGTAAACACAAAATAGTTTTTTTAACTACATTATAGCTAACATTTGTTATACTTATAACTTCAGAAATCGTTAAAAGCACATTTTTTTTAACAACGAACTCAGACGCAAGATTGGTAAAAGCTTGCATGCATACTCAATTTAAAATAGTGCTAAATAAAAGAAGGAAAAACTTAAATTATACTTACATCATAAAAATAAAAGTAATTAACACCGTTCCCCAAAGTACTGTTAGTGATGTTATTCTGGTGTCCAAAGCCATCATCAGTGGTGAAGACTGTGGTGAAGTATGAAGTACGGGTTGTGGTCTGCTCCCCATACTCCTCCATCACTATGTTTGGGTCCATCTGGTGAAGAAAGAGACAATACATTAAAATGTGCCGTATAGCCCACTGGCTAACCTTACCTACTAGATTAGGTTACATTGTAAATTGTGTATTTTAGAGGTATCTTAGAGATAAATTTGGGCTTCAAATTAAACTTTAAAAGGTTATTTGAAATTCACCTGCATATTTTTATATGTAGTATTTATACTACATTGTCGCCAAACAAGCATACGACCCATCTGATACGAAGCGGTTACCGTAGCCTATGAACGCTTGCAACACCAGGGGTAACACTCGCACGTAGCTGACCCTTCCCCCTTCCCGATGAGCTCTGGCGACCTTACTTACGCACATATTATTCTACCTTTAAAACACTGGAAGTAGATTTAATTAAGTTAGAAAATAACTTTAGATATTTACAAATAAAACAAAAAATAGCAAATACTATTATTGGATAAACAAAGTCCGTATAAATAAGAAATAACATAAAGACTTGGGCAAATATAATGAGAAAAACAAACATTAATTTTGAACTAATTTGTCGTAGTTCACTCAGTGTATATAGGTGTCAAATAATGATGGATACGATCATGTAGTTATTTACCTCAAACTTACATTTGCGAAATGTTTTCGCGCAAATTCCAAAGAAAACGTATCTCATTATATACATCAACACTGTTGATTATATTTTGGTTATAATCTACTATCATATATTTTATCATAGTTTGTATTTTATACAATTATCGTAAATACTTAGTCCAAGTAATTGTATCTACTAATCTTTATAATTTCTAATTATCTATATATGTATGTATTTACAAAAGAAAAGTAGTATATGTAGCATATCAGTTCTGGCTTTCATAGTACTACAAGCGCTGCTTAGTTTGGGATCAGATGGCCGTGTGTGAGGAATAATGTCCCAGAATATTTATTTTATTTTTAATATAAAAAGAAAACAAATCCTGACTGACTGATTGATTGACTGAGAGTGGTTCGCAGAGCCTAAATTACTGGTCACAGAACTATGAATTTTAAACGTAAGGGTGTACTATGGTACGATTTTACAAAATAGATCCCATAAAGGGGTAAAATAGGGAATCGCGGGTGGCGGAAATCAAGATAGATATAAATACGAAAGTATGTGAGTATTTTTACATAGAGTTTGATTCAATCGTGCCAAATTGTCTCGGCAACTTTAACGGTTTGTGACAAAATTTGGGACAATGAAGGATCATACTCGAGAAAATCATAATAATAACATTACGAAATGTTGTTTTTGAAAAATATTATATCTTTCGAGAGGGAAAGAAGCTTATCTTTAAAACGTTTAGAGCCAGTCTCACACAATTATTAAATGCCAATAAGTTCCTGATAACTTATCAGATAGATATCTTTACATACAAAGCTATCCCAAACTTATCGGCAAACTGCAAGACTGGCTGTAACAATCACAATTTAAAAATCCTCAAAAAAACGAATCTATGAATTATATAAACAGGGTACATCTATATCAACTTCCTCTCGGGTACGTTCATAATATCCGCTGTACCGACTGCATCACTTTAATTAACATTCTCCAGTGAAAAAGGTCATTCTCGCTACATTACTCCTAATTAAACTGCGATTCGGTGTAGACTGACTTCGAACCATGTAATGTTTTGTACCCGTATAGAAGGAGCTATTGTGCTTAGCAAATAAATTTGCATACAAACTGTAAGTTTTAGCTTTCAAGGATAAGTAGCATGCATATTGAATTTGCCTGGTTTTCAAGCTAACTTCATTTCCTTTTGTTTTCGATATGCTTAGTTTTACATGTGTTTACAATCTAAGGCCAAATTTGTGGGCAAAGAATATGCTTTAATGTTATTATCATTTTATAAAATACTAGATTTTCCACGCGGTTTCACCCGCGTTCCAGGGATAAAATATAGCCCATATTACTCAGAGATAATGTAGCTTTCTAATGGTGAAAGAATTTTTGAAATCGGTCCAGTAGTTTTTGAGTTTATTCGTTACAAACATACAAAAATACAATTCTTTCCTCTTTATAATATTAAGTATAGATTACTATAACATTATATGTATATAAAACTGCTATATACTACTAAGTACGTAAGTACTTTACTTGTAATGAGAGCTAAATCTAAAATTGTGATACTTCAGACATAATTATCACTAAATAATTCATGAATGTTGAATAAAAAATATATTTAAATTTAAAACCTAAATAATCAATAAGTAGATGTTTTTTTTAAATGCCCTTATGACAGATAACACATTTTTTTTCTCGAATTGGTTTTCTGTTTATTTCTACTCACACAAATACATAGTTTTTCATTATGTATAGGTACCTAGGTACCGGTGTTTGACCACAATCTCATCATGGTATGTGATGATGTGGCTGAAGGTGGTAAGCTAAGCACACAAAGCCTAGAAGGAATTGGCTCTCAAGTGTAGTTTTATCACAATAAATGGTCACGTTCAATTAGGTGCAATACTTTTTTTTTAAAGTCACGGATTTAAAAATTATTTCCACTTTATAATAATAGGTTTACTAATAATTATCAATTGTAGGAATGTTTTCTATTGATCATTTACTATCTTCAATATCTAATATCCTGTTGAAGTCTCTTTGAATCTATCCGATTATTTTCTGGGAAATTATGAAATTAGTTTCCGAATTAAATGCTTCTCTGAATCTAAATTCATCATTGTTTATCAAAGACATTGTATATTTTGATTAAAATACGAGGAAAGATAATATTATCAACGAGATTAATGATTAATTCTATTTCTTGATATTGTGATGAAAATTATCCATCCGTTAAATCATGAAGAAAAAGTATTATAAAAGTTTCCCTTTCGCAACAGAAACAAGAATTTTCGGTAAATAAATATCTAATGCCACACCAATAGGTAATAATCATTAGTTTAATAAAGAAGTAATTTTTCTTAAGAAAAAATAAAATAATTGTAGATTCTTACTAACTACAACACAATCAAAATCCAGCGTAACATAAAATATGTTAGCAAACTATAGATTTACTGGATTTTATATATATGTCACAGAGGGAGGCACAGTGCTGCAAGCACAAAAAATAAAATATACTTATAAATTTAATTTACAGATAAAGGTTTGATTTCGAAAACCTAGCCTCCGCACATTTCCAATTTCTTGTAGAAACCGTCGTTCAAATATTTATTTTAACTTCGCAACTATATAAGCTAGTTTCCACGAAACTAATTTCCATCCTATACAACACGTTGGCAATTTTGCAGCAGTTTGTAACCGCAACAACCACACATGCATGGGTACACGCACACATGTACGTAATTCTCACGGAAAACCGTGTGTTGAAATATCTTGGGTTAGTTATGAAATGTTCGAAATTCGAAGAATTTGAAGTTTGATTTTTTCACAGTTCTAAGAGATAGCAGACCTAAGTATTTGATATTAATTTCAATTTGATACCTCCACGCGTTCCTGAGAAAAAGGTCTTGACAGACAGACAGACAGACAGACAGAACGACAACAAGGTGATCCTATAAGAGTTCCTTTTTTCTTTTGAGGTACGGAACCCTAAAAAACAACATCATAAATGTCTAATATAATATCCGTTTCAGTGTTATAAAGATATAAAACAAATATCTCATACATATACAAAATGCATGACTAGTAAATAATAATATCTAGGCTATTTTCAATTCAACAAATACTTGATAATAACACACAGTAAGATAAACCACCATTCTTTAATTATGGACAACGTACATTATTATAAGCTGCAAAACTTTATGATATGAATTATATATTATATATTATTTTAGCTCGTATAATACAATAAATATAATATTCCCGTATCAAGATGTTGGTCCGCGATGAACTCCGAAACCACTTATCTGATCTTAATGTACCTACTTATTTCTTTATTTTCAAATTATGTGATTTGTTCCAACTTAAAACATAGTATAGTTTTTATCCCGATTATTTCCTTTTTTTATACCGGAAACGCGAGTGAATCCGCGGGGAACAACTGGTATTATATGTATTTTTATCCAAACAATATATAGTAACCAATCAACATATTATGATAAAAACGTGTACAGTTTTACCAATACACGGTTAATTTTAATTGTTTAAGTACCTAAACTTTCAGGGTTGAAAGTACTCTTGAATTCAAATATCTTTTACAATGTGACCAATTCGGAAAACACGAAAAAAAAAATGGTTTTCCTTACAGAAGCTCAATACCTATTCAACGAAATGTAAGGAACAGCTGATTTTTAAAGTTGGTCACATAACTTTCCACCCTAAAAGTGAAGCCAAATTAATAAAAAATTGTAATTTATAAATCGTCGGCGGGCTATGAAATCCTCGCAAGTGCATTTTTCGAAATTTTCCAAGAGAAGGGAAAAAAGACTGAAAAGCTCGGATATAGGACATTTGTAAATATAAATATTCACTAAACGCGACGACCGTGTGTCCAACTTTTTAATGATAGGACATTGCGTTCTCACCGAGCGATCGTAAAATATATTTTTTCCGCAGTCTGACTGACTGCTTTGTAATCATTTCTAAACATGCTTCTATAAAAAAACGATGATTTATACACTTAAGACCAGTCGTTAACCTTAAGATTAAGGGCCTAATTGTTTACAGAAAGCAGTGTTTGAAAACCACATAGCAGATGCGTGTTTTCTTCGCGGCTAAACGTTTATTTTTATCCATATTATTTTACAATGAAGAGTAAATTTATACTATCTTCGCTTCGCGGTTTTACCCTCTCAGTATCTTGTTTTTTTGGGATAAAAAGGAACTTATATTTTACCTAAAGTAAATACAAAATTACCGTTATGTACCTACACATAGAAACACACTTAAACTCTCGCATTTATATTATTAATAGGATACCTTAATACGCCAAGATTGTAAAACGCAAATAGCTACGAATTTAATTGGAAAAAGCTAAACGATTTCGGTCTTTCGTATTCCTTGCCTTCTCTTCAACTTCTTTTCTATTCAGAATAAGTTAAATACAACCTCAAATATTTACTTTATTTTAGGACTACGGCGACTACGACTAAGGCTACGACATTCCAAGGTCTACGAGAGCTACACATAATTATGAGCTACGAAGGCATTTATTTATATAAATTTTAAACTACGAATGACTTTTTATCCGAATTTGTCTGTATATTTTGGGCTAATATGAACCGATTTCAGTGTTTTTAGTTTTGTGTGTGTGTTTTTTTTTCATAGAAATTTTGTTATGGTGTGATTATTCACTTTGAAGATTATAATATGACGGAACTATTAAACGATAATGAATACGAATACAATGTGAAACCTATACTTACCGAAATTAATTTACTTTTAAGAAAAATAAAATAATTGCAAAGTAAGCTTGAAATAACATAAAAACATCTCTAAGACAATATTAAAAGTAAATCACGACAAATCCAAACATTTCATAGATTTTGATCGAGCAAGAGATTTCAGGGTTGGTCCCTTAGTAAAAGAAATGTATGTTGTTAAGCCTTTGGACTGACGACCTCAAAAGGGTAGCCGGACCGGGCTGGATGCGAGTGGCGAAGAACCGAAAGGAGTGATGCGCTTAGGGAGAGTCCTATGTTCAGTGGACGGATAAAGGCTGATGATGATGATATTGTTATGTACTTACACATTCCAAAGCACTGAAGCAGAAAAGAGACAACGAGATTCTTATGTCTTATGTGCCAGACTATACCAACTTATTTTAAATAAGGATACAATTAAACTTATTAATTTATTCAAACAAAGCACGCGCTACAATGCAAAACATTCCTTGCCATAAAGAATAATAAGTTCTATTTGCATTGCCCTAGACCTTAAAAGGAAGGCAAACCATTTCACGTAAAACGCACGATATTACAATTCACACAGAGCACAATGGAGGAAAAAAAATACAGTTTCCTTTCATAAATAAGACAAGAAAGGTTTCAGGGCTCTTGCCGCTGCCAATTAATCTTTACTGAGGGCTTTTGCACGATGGACTCTACCATCTTTACGCACTATCTACTAATAATAGGATGGATGGGCTTACTTACATTTTATGTAGTTAGGTATGTAGATTGTTGCAATGGATTTTTGTTTCACAGTATTCATAATTTGGCTTCGTTATTTAAACTACCTAAGCCCAGCCACGGTTCACTGTGGCTTTTGCATTTTTAATGATAACACTCATCAATAGTTACTAATCTATTCACAAATAGAAGAGAAAATGGTGCCAAAATACTTTGCCTATTTATATCCTAGAAGTTATTATTATACGTATACGTTAAGGTAATATCGAATCCCCTAATAAGTCACTCAGTACTATATTAGAGTAAAAAATGAAGCTAAAATTTTTGCACCTCAATTTATCATTTTAACATTTGGTCTTTTTCCATCGGTAGACGTTGCTCGCAGTTTAATTAAGAAAGTTCAACAAAGTGCCATTAACATCTGAAATAATAGCAAGTTTTAAGCTGTTTAAAAGCTCTGCGATTTTAACAAAACAATTTAATTGAGTGGAGAAATGCTGCGCGTGTTGGTTCACTGCTCGATGGTTCGTCCACGTTAATTAGAAATTATACGCCTATAATATTATTATTCTTTTAATTTTGTGAAGTATTGTTTTATATCAAAAGGTTGGCGTAGATGGTGAGATATTATTTGTCATCATCGCTTATGATAATTTGCAATACTAGGACGATTTTTAATGAAATTAAATGAAATGAAATAATTTATTCTTTCAAATAAATGTGAAGTAGGTATTGTTTTATGCCAAAAGGTTGGCGTAGATGGTTTGATATTATTTGTCACCATCGCTTATGATAATTTGCAATACTAGCACGATTTTTAATATTATATTGATACTAGCTGTTGCCCGAGCTACTTTCATATGGTATGGATATGAAATTGCTACGGCTAGAAGAACAAACACAATGTGAAACATTTGCTGTACTAAATTTGACGCTATACAGGGCGTAAGAGACAGCCCTCCGCATACTAATGGGGTGAATTCAGTATATAAGAGGACCGGTTTTTAATTCTCGAGATTAATTCAAACAAAGAAAAATACAAGAAACCTTAGTGTTAAATAAAAGGCATATAATTTTCATTGATTTACCATATTGACCCAAAAACAAATACTGCTATTTGGAAACAAATTAGAGCAATTAAACCAGAATATATTATCGGGAATTTATATTCAAATACGTGGTACCTTGAACTTTGTGTAGATACCTCTATTGTATAATTTCAAGTTCTTTATTTTCCTTTCAGTTGTATGGATGGACACTCATCACCTCACATAGTGAGATTGTTAAAAAAATTCACAGTCAAACATAAATATCTATTCATCATAAAAAAATAATGAAAATACTCAAAACATATGTAAAGTTACTTTCGCTAAGGGTCAATTCATACTAAATAGAAAGCTGCTTACACATGCTCGACTATTTTTTCATGTAATAATCTTCTATTTCAAAGTTGACGAAAGACGTACTCCGCATTTTTCTTTATTGTTATCATTTGCGTACTATTTAGAACTCTATTTGAATATAGGATAAAGTCGATTATTATTTGGTTTTGAATTTAAGTCCCCATGGCAATCATACCAGAACTGCGTGTAATTTATTACAAAACATTTATTGGATTTGCCACCAGACATCCCGACCGCTGCTGCATATTGCCGTATATTGCTTTACTTTTGTCTCTTTGACCCATATTTTAACCGCAATATCCGGTTATATCCAGTTACAGCCGGTTCTTATCATCCCAAATGAAAGATGAAGCTAATGACAGTTTGGGGACTTTCTGAGACAGATTGTCGATATCCGCTACTAGATTGAACTTACTGATCTGAAATAATTCTTTTAAAATGTCACAGAGAAGAAAATAAGTCAACTTTGTATACAGCTTAATAGATTTAGTGTTAAACTGCTAAGTCAATATAAAATAAATAAACTAACCACTGAAAGAATTTTCATGAACACATAAGATTCAGACATTAATCTATTTTCTTATAATTTTACTTTATACTTTTGATATTCGTCCAAAACTTACTATCTCCATGCAAACTGTAGTTACTTTGCTTAACCCAATTTTAGCGATAATATTTTTTCAGTCGGTAAATAAGGCATAAAATCCGCCACATCCGATTGAATTAGGATCTGCTAAATTATAATATTCCCGCAAAATCTAGTGCAATTTTCCACAAGTTCCGGTATAATCCAGATGCACCCAGATATAGAAGTTGCGGTTTCCTGTTCACAACAACCCAGTGAAATTATAGCAAAAATATGAGTGAATTATTTAATAACTTTTTAACACATTTTCAACTTTCTGAAACTAAAATAAATGTTTTTTTTTTATAACTGAAACTAAAGGATTTGGGAAAATTACTGAAATGCAGCTAGCATTTAAGTTTTTGTAATAAAATGTCCATATAACTATGATATTATATATTTTTTTTCTGTCAATAATTATATCCTAGAACATTTCTTCACACACGGCATATGATGCCAAAATAAGCAGAAGTTATGCTATAAAATCCATTTAATTATACTATTATACTTAATTTACTATTTTTAAATTTATATTGTTACATACTATCTTCTGCCTCACAGTTTCACCCGCATTCCTAGGATGAAAAGTACCCTATGTCCTATCTGAAGACTTATTACAAAATCAGAACCTTCTTGTTTGAATTACGAACAAAATCTTTTCGACCTTTATAAATTTGAATATATTTTCTTCCTTTCAGGCGATTTCTATGAAACAAAGCCTATTTAAAGCGCCAAGCTAAACTTAATTAACCTGTGAAATTTCCATGAAGATCTGTGCAGTGGTTTCGGAAATAAGTGTGTTCAAACAAACAGACAAAACAAATACAATGGTTTTTGCAAAATATACCCAACTAGCTATCCCCCGGTTTCACCTGTGTTTCCGAGAAAAAAAGTAGCCTATGTATCTCTTTATACCATAGACTATCTTTTTATCAATTTCCACCGTGATCGGTTTAGCGGTTTGGGCGTGATAAAGTAAGAAACAAACAAACTCACATTCACATTTATAATATTAGTAAGGATTAGGATATTAAGTATGGATTACTATAGATGTAACAGACACGCTAGTTGTTCAGCTTTATTATATACTAGCTTCCACCCCGCGGTTTCACCCGCGTTCCCGAGGGATCTTGTGTTTTTCCGGGATATCCAACACTGAAATAATTTTTCAAATCAAACCACCAGAACACAAAGTTCCCTCTTATTTGTAATCTCAGGAACTACTTTCTGAGATTAGCGCTCTCAAATAAACAAACTCTTCAGTTTTATAATATTAAGTAATAGATAGATAAATACTTATAGATAATTAAAAGATACATAAATAATGCACTGGCCTTTTTTGTTTGTTTGTATAAAGGTAGAGTTCATTTTTGTCCTCAATAAACTTTGACAAAGGGCTGTTTGTCTCTTATATTGCGACATATACCCTGACAATACTATATTTAATTAATATATAAGTAAGTAAATAAAAGGAATACAATCTACCCGTAAAAGTGAATCGTGTATCAACCAATCTGAAAACCGAGTTCAAAATAGAACAAGAATATGTGAAGAATATAAACTGTATTTATTTGAAGTCTTTATAATATTCAATGAATATTACACTGAGCCTCAAACTATCCCAGTCAAACTTCCATTGTAACAAATTTTAAATTGTAAAAGTTAATTCAACTAAAATATCAAATAATTCAGAAGCGATCACTGAATATTTACAAGGTGAATAAATTTATGAATTCAAAACTACTTCGATGCTATTATCGTTTTGTAGAAAATTTTATATTGAGTGTTAATGTAGAGACTAAAACATTATTATTACATAGACAGTAAGGCCCATATTTCACTAGGACACCATGGCGGCAAAACCAGTCGCCGCCACCAACAAAATGTACGTATGGTTGAGCAACCAAACGGACACCAGGTGAGGCACTCTCTATAGAGCTGTATACATTTTGTTGGTAGCGGCGACTGGTTGCGCTGCCATGGTGTCCTAGTGAAATACGGGCCTAAAATCGCACTTTCACAGTATTTTCTTTTACCGCATCTCAATTACGCTGAGTGACCTTACAGAGGAACAATTGAATTAACTTGAGTGTCTAAAATTTTTGCATACGGTTTAGGCTTGCGTAAATATAACCACATATCCCAGTTTCGTTCTCAACACATGTGGTTTCCTATTCGCCTTCGTCTGAACACTGACATACTTTCACTCTTGTACAATACTTTATTTAATTCCAAAGTTCCCTCTTTGTAGAAATACTTCGATTATCTTAACACCCAGCGTCAAGCACATCATTCATCTCAAAACTTCCTTACACACTTCCCAAACATTCAATCAGTCATTCACTATACGAGCGGTTTGTATTTGGAATTCCTTACTTCAGTCAATTAGACAAGTTCAGACAATTGAATCATTTAAATCTAAAAAAAAAACAATATAATCAATTATACTGAATAGTTTCTTTTAATTTTCCTGTATTCATTGTTATTATTTAGTCATTCCATATTTATTTTTATTGTAAATACTTCGTCAATGCTAGCTTGACAAAAAGTTCTACTTATATGTTATATATTGATCAAAAATATGCTTTATCTTTGAGACAAGTTTCAACCATATTAATTTTAACTGTTAGATATGATTGAGTAACAAACATCCACATGTACTAACATCTAATTATAGGATGATTGTAACAGAGTAAGTTCTTCAATAAAATTTCTGAAATTCAATCAGATTCTACATCAAATATCGAAACCGAGCAAATAACTTTTTGCGACATTTCAAACAGAGAGATAGCCTTACCGCCTCTGTCAAATCTAACAACGCTATTATATTTAAGCTGGGTCATATTTCTATACTAATTCTCAGAATTCCTAACTTTTACTAGCGTATTTTTTACTGCTTTCAATGTCATCGTTTTAAATCTGCATTATCTATCACGACTTGGCAATATTTAAACCTGTCGAATGATAAGTGTAATAAACACTTACTAGGCTAGACGAGACTGTGTTTGTTTAACCCTCATGTTGAAAATTTGTCGCCAAACACCTACTGCTTGTTTTCCGGCAGTTGTGTATGAGAGCCAGTTCTTTCTAGTATTTGTATACATACCTAGGTGAGTATACTCTTACGAAGTCAATAAGGGTTTCAAAAATTAGCTAAAATTCCTCATTTTAAGTTTAATGATGGGCAGGTTGGCGTAATTGGTAAGATACCCTATCTATCACGACACAGGTCGTGGGTTCATTTCCACTCAGGACAGACATTTGTGTGCATGAATATGTCTGTTTGTCCTGAGTCTGGGTGAAATTATCTATATTAAGTCTATACTTACAACAAAAAAGTTGTATATATGTAATATATCAGTTATCAGGCTTCCATAGCACAAGCTCTGCTTAGTTTGGGGTCAGATGGCCGTGTGTGAGGAATAGTATCCCAGAATATTAAAAATACTGAGCCATTGCTTAAATCATTCACATGGGATTTATACCAGTACCTAGTGTACATCCAGTGTTTACTCGTAAATCAGTCGGAACAAAATTAATATCTTACTCAGTACTTACTTCCTGTTCGGAACAATCCACATAAATTCCAATGATTGTAAGATTAACATGGACTACTTAGTTATCATACAATTTAGCTTTGCCCAAACTTAAACGATTTGTGTTGAGTTGATTTAGGTCGTACTAATAAATTTTACAAACAAAAAATAATATAAAATATAAATTATTATTTAAAAAGACGGTCAAATGCTATTAGGTCTAGTAGTACGTTTACTTATATACCGTTGCAATTACGGACTTACTCCTTCTTCGTCATAACAATTAACAAACGCTGCAACAGAACACTACAAAACTACTTCGCGCTTTCGAAATTCTCTTGGTAGGTATATAATATACGACTTCTCAACCAGAAACGTTGGACTCAGTCCTCAGACATTGAGACCTAACGTAGTGGAAAATCTTAATTTTCGTTGCGCCCACTACATTTCAAAACTATAAACCAGCTTTCTGACCTAAAGTCATCTTGAGGGCGTGACGATATGTCTAAGGGGTCTTTTGAGCCTTGGAAAGCAGAGGTTAATTACAAAAGCCTTTTATATTGTATAAAAACTAAAGAACAAAACCCAAAAAATTATCGATTACAAATTTTTGTTCAAATCAAAACTGTACAGAGTCAGAAACAATTTAATTATTAAAATAGAGTTAAGAAGTAAGTAGCTCATGTTGTACTTCTGTGTTATATTAGGAATGTAGGCATAAGTAATAAGTTTGAGTAATACGTCTATTTCACCACTGAATGGGTAACTTCTTGGAAACTTTTACTGTAATCTATAGTTAGGATAGCTTATCTAAAACTCACGCACTAATGTTCGGGTCTATTTGTAGGACTTAACTTTAGTTGAGAACAAACCACCTGCTTCAATATTATCTTTACTATATATAGACGGAGGAACTTTGACTTCGTAACTGTTCCTATTCTTTAATGGAAGTACTTAGACTAACTTGTATTACCTACATCTATAATATTATAATTAAACAAAGTATAGTTAGTTTTACCATTTATAACTTATGGCTGGACCGATTTTTATGATCTTTGATTTGTTGGGGTTGTCTCCGCCCCGAATAGCGGAAAAACAATTAAAATAAAATAAACATTCACAAAAAAAAATTAAGAAAATTTCGAGTGAAAACGCGGGGCGAATAACTAGTAATATATAAAGGAAAGTTGAAATAATGACATGCACCGCAAATGGACTCATCTAATATAGTGCTACCTAGGATAATAACAAGATAAGCCGCGAGTTAAAATATAATAACGCAAATTATTTATTTTGTTTTACATTTTCCATTTTATTGGTAACAATAATAACGAATTAATAAAACCGTTGTAGTATTTATAATTATTAGTATTTTTATGGTTTATAAGAGCTGCTATTAGCATCGGAATGGATTCCACATTTTAGATTCGGCTCGCAACACCACCAAAGAACAGTTTTGGCGCTTCGCAAACTGTGCTTACGTATGTTAGTAATTACTCACCGAAACTCTTGTAACTGATATATTTATAGTAGAATTATGTAAAATAGGGGCGGTATCTGCAAGTCATCTATTTATCTAGATTCAAAGCACGTTCCTTCGACCGCTCTATTATCAACGTTATACGACTATTAAGTGATATAACTAAGTAAATAGTTTCTTATATCCTAAATACTTTTATTTACGACTTACGAAAGTATTTTCTTTTAAAAGAATATATTTAGAACTAAGTCTAACGAATTTATTACAACATCCCGGTGAAGAAGGTTCACACGGGTAGGTAATTGAAAATCTGTTGCCAAACATCTACCGGTGCATTTCGGCAGCTGCTTAAGACCCAGTTCCTTCTAGGCTTTGTGTGCTTACCACCTTCAACCTCATTATCACTTACCATAGTGAGATTGTGATCATACAAGCTAATACAAATAAAAAAAAAGATCCGAAAAGAAATGGTGATACATAAAAAATTAAATAAGCCTTATTTAAAATATAGGGTCACAAAATTATTTTAATGGAAAATAATTTAACCTTAAACACGAATCCTCTACACCACAAATAAAAACTAATTGTTTTTGGTACCCCAACGAGACCTAGTCAATTTAATAAAACGCCAAATGTGCGATAACATTTCACTCGTTTTGGTAAATTAAAACCTCTGATATCTCTCGAAGGGTATTAATTGGTCCCAAAATTATTTGCAGATCGTTAGCAATGTTAATATTGGGCTCCTTGGGTCCGTGTCATCGCCTCATTTGTATTCACGAAATCTATCACCGTTTAGGCCAATAAATTTCAAATTTGCTTCATCAATATAGGAGAACAACAGCTTTTTCATGGATTTTATGCTGCCATATTTTAAGACCCTCGGAAGAATGTATATAACCCTTCCCTTTATTATATCCCTACTATATTATAAATGCAAAAGTGTGTTTGTCCTTTTTCCATGCTGTTGCATAGCATCGTTACGTAGCATCGGAACGATGGCATTTTTTGCATAGAGATAATTTACGGACCGGTGGATGACATACGCCACTTTTTATCCCGAGGACGCGGATAAAACCGAGGAGGACACTAGTGTGTTATAATTTCTCGTGTTTTAGTTATCCATAGTAAAAACAACTAACCCAGTTTTCTTTTGTTATAATCTGTATGCAATAGCCAGCACCCTAGTTATTAATTACGTCACTAGAGCACAGGCTAGAGATAACTTTTTGCCATAGTTTAGGAAACGATGGCCAGTGACGGTATAAGTGAACATTTTTCCTGTTATTCCGCCCTACATGACTTCGTTTGCACATCAGACGAGCATTTTTCTTTTTTCTTAAAATAAGATATAAATGAAAGCTTAAAATAAATTGTGAGCTATTCAGCTATGGGAAGAACTATTTAGTTAAAGCATTTGTGTGGAAAATATAGTTTATATGTCATCAAATACAATTTAAAACACATTTTAATAGTAGTAGAGCTTAGTAGTAGGTAGTAGGGTACTTTGTTTGGGTTTTACTGCCAACCAAAAAGTGCCACCGATATAATACCTACTAGCAGTTGCACGTTTTAGATTTTGATGCCTCATCACTTTCGGTCACGTAACACGTTGGGAAAGCGGTCAAACACAAGCCAATATAATAAAATTTTATAAAAACACATTTTACGTTGTAATAAAAGCAAATAGTATCGCGAAGCCCCATCAAAAGACTATTAACGGCGTCAAAACATTTCATTAGTAAGAGGTTCACGCTTGTTACCTCACATAGGTTCCCACGTAATTTCCATACATCGTGATTCCTCCCACACCTTTCAAGTTCAACTCCTTGATTGGAATAGAGGGACAAGGCTCAAGAGAATTGGCTTAAACTTCATGGTTTTTTATCATCAATAATTTGCTTATTGCTTATAGTACTTATCTGTATTTAATGTATTTAAAATGATAAACTGACTGACTGTTGGGTTGGCTGGATCTAGAGACTTGAAATTTTGCACATAGATACCTTATACAGTGTAGGCATTCACTAGGGAAGGATTTTTGGAAATTCAACCCCTAAGAGGATAAAATAGGGGTACGCGGGTGAAACCGTGGGGCGGAAGACTAGTAATATTATAAAAACGTCAGCTAATAATAGTTACTTCATGTTCTTAGGGCTTTTTAGCCAATATTCCACTTCCTGTACCTCCTTAAACGACACAACATTTCTTAAGTTCAGAAATAGAAAGATAACCACTTATAATATGGTAGCACCTAAATAAATAGCATCTAAATCAATTGAATTGAAATTAATTTGCTATTAAAAAAAAAAATGCAAATTTGTTTCTCTACGCTTACAATTTAAACCAAACTCCATTTCGAGGACAGACACGTGCCGATTGTAGTCGTGAAAAATTCACATTGCCCATTAACGTGGTTGAAGGTGTAGTCTCCGCCACTTAAGCTAATATGGTAGTGGATTCGTTTGCATACTAATTGAATACGGACGATTTGTAAGTACGACAACCTCCTTCCGTGTCCGTTGAGGTCGTTAGCAATTGTAATTTACCAGGGTTTTTTGCGAATTACGAGTAGCATTTTGAAATTATCATTGCTAATCGGTTACATGAAACGGAGCAGTTTGTAAATAATTTATTCTGTAACTTTCTAAACTTGAATTCGTAGACTTTCCTATATGTCTCAATGTTGAATATGGTTTAAGTAAGGTATGGATTTTGAGAATTAATGCGACACCTATTCCATTATTTCAAATTTTAAGAAAATATGCCTAAAGTAAGATGAATTCCCATTTAAAATTTCATACCCCAATTTAGCCCTTAGGGCATGAAATTCCAAATACCCTTTCTTATTACTTACCTATGTCATAAAAGGTAGCTTCAGTAGTTTCGACTCTGCGGTGATGAGTTAATCAGTCACTTTGTGTTCCCTTTATTTATTAGTAGGTGGCAAAGACAGGTGAGCCTGCTTACATAATTTATATTACTTTTAGCCCTTTGAATCTTAAAGTATTTTCACATTCATTTATCAGTTTAACTTACTAAAGTGAGTAGATATTATATAGGTATTTAATTATATTTTTATAATTATGATGAATTCACCATTAAGAAATTAGATAGTCTCATAATAAAAGTTCAGTTAGCTACTGATTTTTGTTTAATAAATTTTAAAAAAATGCTCTTTGCTCACTTAATAAAAACCTTTTTCGTTTGAACGCTAGATAAGAAGATCAATCCAATGAACTCAAAGGCCTATTTTGAGATGCTTACTGAATATAAAGAATTTCTTATGAATTGTTACAAAACGTAAAATTGAAACTCCATTTAATGAAAAGGGTTGAGTCATAGGCTTGACGAATTGACGAATAAAATGGACTCTATTTTATGTCCTGCAAACAAAAAAATTTTTATTCGAGTATGGAGTTATGGAACAGGGGAAGATAGCAGTTTATTAATACCCGGAGGGTTGATTTTGCCGTATTCACAACATCTTATCTAGAATTAAATAATTGGAAAGCATGTACTGACGTGCCAACACATGGAAAAAATCGAATAAAATTCAAAGAAACTTAGGGTACGTTTCTCGTATAATACAAAAGAAATTCTTACAGTGCGGCGGTAAGAGAATGCGTTTGTAACACCTGTAAATAGTGGATTAACCACAGAAACGGCTCATCTGATTTTTAAATAACTATCACTAAACTATGCCTAAGAAAATACTGAACCTTTCGTGAAAGTCCCATCAAAATTGGATTAGCAGTTTCTGTGATAAGCCCATTATTAACAGATGTCAAAAACGCATTCTCTCGGCGGCCGTACTTTAGTTACCTACAGCAAAAACTCAAAATCTGATACTTGGTTACACAACATGTTCTAGCAAGCAATAAAAGTAAAATAGTGTTTGGAATGAACAAAATTCCTTTATTTGTATTAAATACAGAAAGCGTGTTTGCAAAGTCAGTTAATAAAATTCAGTGCACGCTTGAATCTTTATTGGGCACCTAATGGCTTGTTGATGTATTTATTATTATTTATTCTGAACATTTAAATGTGGTAGTGAGTAAAACACTCGTTAACGTGTTGACGGATTTGGGTCGGGTGTCAGTGAGAGCGAAATATATAGAGAAATGTATGTACATATTTGTGTAGTTAATTTTAAAGAGTGAGAGGGTAAGATACCTCTCTATATGGATATTTTAATCATTACTGTCATATGCCTGCGCCTCCACCTATATGGTTATTTTTGTCTCACTAAAACGATTACAGTGAAGCTCTCTTTTCTCACAGCGCGATAATTCGTAGCTTAAAATTTTCCTCAAGTCATATCCGTGCCAATCCAGTGGTTCTTGAGTTATAAGCACATCAAAGGACATACAGATAAATTGAGAGACGTTGTGAATTATAATAAGTAAGGAAGGAAGTGAATGGATATCAAATATTAGGTAAAGAGACATAAACATCATAATGGTATTTCTCACTTACATAAAATTAATTTAACAAAAAATTTAAGAAACGATAAAAAGATTCATTAGAGTGTTCGATGAAAAAAATAAACAGATAATAAATCTTATAAGAGCTCGCCTCGCTGTCAGTGAGACCACCGAGCAAATATGTAACCTACATCATTCCAGTGTCGAGATCCAAGATTTATATGCGATTTTCACTCAGACATTTTCTTTGTAATCCGTTAACATTACGCATCATCTAAAGTAAACCGTGAAGAATTTTAAGGTCTTCCTAGTATTGAGTTAGGTTAAACAGACTTGTTGGCATTGAATGTTTTTATTAGGAGTAAAAATAAGAAACTACCTATTTTTTTTTATTATAATAAGAATGTACCTACGTTCTACGCTTGGGTACTTATGTGCATATAAATTGAAAATTATGAATAACTTACCATAGATCACAAAAATATGTATGTTCAGCATCAAACAATTAATTCATTTTCAATAAATCCTTCAAAAAATCAAAAGTTGATGATAGAAAGATAAATTATTGTAAATAAATAAATGTATAATCTTTTTTGGAATTACTTTTACAATGAATATTGGTTCCTCAATATATCTCCAATGAATTTGTGGAATTTTCATTGAAAGCAATATATTTAACGCGAATACCCGCTTTGAACACAAGAATGCGAAAACGACCATAAATTGCTAATCCCCAAAATTAATTGGTGTTTTTCTTTGAAAAATTAATTGCCCATACGTCGCGCAATGTTTTGAGGTTGTTACATTGATGTCAGCTTTTAACTGAAACGAGGACGTGGAAATGTATAACCGTGTATTATTGTCCATTACTTTTTATATTTCGTCATTAGAAAGAGTAGATCTGTGAAAAATATTATTGTGTTTATTTTTTGCTGTAGATAATAACTGACTTTTGTTATAACAAAAGTAAACTTTTTAAATAAGCGTCAAAATATCACAAACCAGAACTAGGTCTCTCTGTGCTGTAAAATAGGATAAATTTACCTAATCGTTAAACTAGAAAATATAAATATAAATTTTGTGCACTAAAAAATGCAAAATCGAAGAACAAATGAATTTTATTTGAATGACAAGTAGCTTCAAATATTTTGTAGAAAATCTTTTCAATGGTTGCAAATATAATACATACATATAGCGGATGTAATGAAATAAACTTCAAAAGAATATTTTCTTCATTTACTAATGTTCTTGCAACATTTTACAAATTGCCAATTATAATAATAAACGAGTCTGATCAAAACCACTCATTATCTGTAACTGCCTCGTTAACCTACATGTGTATAATATAAACCTTTCAAGATTATTTTTAACACTACATTAATTAATGTTAAAAATACTCGAATTGCAATTCATTCATGGCAAACTTTGAACAAATACTTTCTGAAATATGTACAATGCTTTTGAATGATGAACGTATCTAAACTAATTAATAAAGCTGACGAGTTTTTGTTTGTTTGTTTGAAAGCGCTAATCTCTGAAACCACCAGTTCGATTTGAAAAATTCTTTTTGCATTTGATAGCCCAACTCTTGTGGAAGGTTATAAATTTTTTATCCTGGGAATGCGGGTGAAACCGCGGAGAACAGCTAGTGAGTTATTAAAGAATATAATTTTATAGTATAAATTTTTTTGAACTGATGAATAATTAAAATGAGAGAGCATGAAGAGCTATATATAGGTACCTTACCCCCTTCAATTGATTGAAGATGTCAAACACTGTAATGGTAATTTTTTAAACAAGATACAGTATTTTTATAGAATATCCTCAACATGTCCTTGGCACATCGTTATCAGTGATCAATGCCTATTGAGTCGTAATTTTTACCAGTTACCCGATGCCTCGTAAAACCTTTCAATAAAGTGACATCAGCCCACGTTATAAGCGTCTAGTGAAAAAAAACCATTAGCAGTTTAGGAGTCGTAAACAGTAAATATAAATTTTAGGTAAGAGTTTATCTAAGTCTTTGTTACTTTTAACGTGCTAGCCACAGAACTATATCAAGAGTGTTAGCCTATAGCTCTAGGTCGAAATCAACGTGCGTAATGTAATGAAAGAAAAAAGAGTTTGATAGAAATACACAAATTACCAAACTATAATACTATAATAATAAATAAATAAATATAAATATTCTGGGACATTATTCCTCACACACGGCCATCTGACCCCAAACTAAGCAGAGCTTGTACTATGGAAGCCAGATAACTGATATACTACATATAGTACTTTTCTTTTGTAAATACATACATATATAGATAATTACAACCAGACACAGGGCAAACAGACATGTTCATGCACACAAATGTTTGTCCTGAGTGGGAATCGAACCCACGACCTGTAACGTGATAGATAAGGTATCTTATCTTACCAACCACGCCAACCGGCCCGTCAATAATATCAACTACAAACAATTTTGTGCTAGTAAATAACTCTATTACTAGAAATAACCCTTTATTATCACATTTGGAATTATTTGTTTCAACCAATCGTTCGTTGCTTGGACCAAGCGTCATTTTATTTACCTTTTATGGTGCGTAGGTGTGAACTTACTTTTATGCCCAATCAAATCACAATGACGCGTGAGATGGCCTAGTAACATCGGTAATTACTACAGTCACTGCACTCTCGAATTATCAATTTTACCACTTTGGTAAGTGTCAAATCACTTCGTCGTCACGACGTCGTAAAATAATAAAGAAAAAATAGCGATATTTTATATAAATTAAAATAGGTACTGTACCTACGATTGAAAGTGCTAAACACATAAATCCTAGACTAGAAGGATAGATCAATAAATGGAGATAATATAACATTAGTAGACCTCAATCGTATCTGGAACGACTTAGAAGATTTTTTATTTAATATTCAATCAGTAGCCACTTAGTTAAGTTCTTCTGCAGTTATACTATGTATTTAACTTCATATTCAAAATATTATTTATAACTTCTTAGTTATAGTTTATGAATAAAAATTGTGTTAAACAATATTAATATATTTTGTCCAAACTCCTTTGACTAACGTTAGTAATTTGAGTTACGCATTTTTATACGCATGAAATTGAGAACCTCCTCCTTTTTAGGGTTCCGTACCCCAAAAGAACAAAGGAACCCCTATAGGATCACTTCGTTGTCCGTCTGTCTGTCTGTCAAGACACTTTTCTCAGAAACGCGTGAAGGTATAGCTGAAATTAATATCAAATACTCAAATCTGCAATCCCTTGGAGCTGTGAAAAAATTAACCTTCAAAGTCAACGCAATCAAAAGGTACGGCCGTAAATACCGCATATTTTACACTCGCAAGGGAATTAAAGCCTATATTGTACTTCCCGTTGACCTAGAATCTTGAAATTTGGCAAGAAGTAATGTCATATAGCACTAGTAAAGGAAAATCTCGAAAACCGTAAATTTGTACATAAGTCACAAAAAAAGTTATAATCTTATTTGCAATTGGTAATTATAAACTTACTTGCGTTGACAGACAGTACAGTGAGCAGAAAAAAATGTCTGATCCAAATTATTAATCATTATATAATCATCATTAATCAACTCAAATAAATCTGATATTCAACACTGATTATTTTTCCGCCAACAGTACGCTCGAGAGTGAGTATAGACGGCACTAGTATGCAAGCGAGAGGGCATGATTAGTGCCGCCATTTTAGGTTCGTTTCTTTAATGAACCAGGTTATACATACTACATACCTATAAGTTTGTACGGGACTCTCTCGGTGCGCGAGTCCGATTCGCACTTGGCTGGTTTTTTTATCGGATAAAAATAAGGAGCTAAACTAAAAGGCTAAATAAAATAATACTATATTAAGTAATTAGCTAAATAAACAAATACTCTTAACTAAACGAAATGTAATAAATTACTAATCCTACAAATTAGTTGCGAGTTTTTTTACTTTTCTTCAGATAACAAATTATATACATGACTCAGTCTTGGCTCAGTTTTTATTAACTCAATTAAGACAATGAACAAACTAGTTAATTAGTTTGAAATTTCAGCTAAGACAGTTATTAATGTTATGTAATTATGTACTTGGTGTGAAGCTTTATTACTTTTACATTTCAAAACTTACTTAGACCTTCTCACTAGACTCAGTAAGAATTTTATTTGAGCAACTAACTAACATTAAATATTCTCCCTAGTTTCTCAATTCGAGGCGTACGTACCTACGTATGTATTTTTATGTTATATATTATTATTATTATATTTTTTTATTTCGAAACTGATTGACAATTGCAATTCGAAACCAAAAACATTCTCAACTCTGAAACTTTTTCAGTACCTACACAGATTGCTTTGCGGTTTTGTTACTCTTCACAAATTGGTCCCGTAAATAAAAAAAAACGGCCAAGTGCGAGTTGGACTCGCGCACCGAGGGTTCCGTACAAACTTCGTCCATCTTTCATCCATTACGGGAAATGCACAATTTTATTTATTTACCTTATTTGAGGTTAGTGCCAATTAAGCTAGATCTCTAAATTGTTTGAGCGCCCATACAACTCAGAGGTCTTTATTAATTGGCGTATCTATGTATGTACACCTTTAATTTTCAACTTTTTTTATTTTTTGGAATTTTGCCTTTATTTGTGCTGTAAGACCTTGCTTTTTGCCAAATTTCGTGGTTCTAGGTCAACGGGAACTACCATATAGAAATAAAAGGGCAAAAAAGAGTTTCGCGTTTTCTGTATGGGAGCCCCCTTTAAATATTTATTTTATTTTGTTATTAGTATTTGTTGTTATAGCGGCAACAGAAATACATAATTTGTGAAAATTGTGTCTAGCTATCGTGGTTCTTGAGATAGATACAGCCTGGAGACAGACAGCGAAGTCTTAGTAATAGGGTCCCGTTTTTACCCTTTGGGTACGGAACCCTAAAAATAATAACAAAACACGAAGCATCTACATAGTTCATTTTAAAGTTGTTCTAAAGCTGCTCTGTCTTGTTTGTTTGACTGAAGTTGTTTATTAATTATTAGTCGCAGCAAAATTAAGAGATTATTAAAGAAAAGCTGCGTGTTTTTTACGAAGTCGGGTCAATTTACAGAGTGCACTATTCTAATTACTTGTGTCTTTAAGCTATTCTTCTCTCAAATATTTCTAGTACTGGAGCCATATCTTTTCCTCTTTCACGACTTAAGTACAATGCTTCCTAGCTCCCTTCAAATCATTGGGCTGCATTGCTTAAAATCCCTGGTCTTCTGCCGCATATTTGAAGTCTCAACACCTTTATTTATTAGTTTCGTCTATTGGTTCCCTTTTTACTTAGTCTAAATATACAATTTAGTTTACGAATCTTCCGTATGTTTTTCACTAATAAAATTCTTTTTCAACCTGAGAATCGAATTCTTAAAAAGTTTAAGTAAGTATTTACGTCTATTCGTCATGAATCCACATACACGTATCGCGTGCTAATATTTACAAAAAAGGTAATTTGTCCCCCTTGCCTTACCAAATGGGATATTACGTTAAAGAAATCTGTACCACGTTTAGATTTAGGTGTTAGGATACCAAGGTCAAAGGCTGACTGTTAAAGACATCTGTGACTTGAAATATAACCGTCATATATTGAAATTTGATCCGCACAGAGTTATGTTCTCTGTAAGAATGAAACGCCATGAATTTTTCATAGCGGGAAAGTTGTGAGCGAATAAGTTATCATTTTAAGTGTCACATGTGCGATGCGATATGAGGGAATTGAACCAGCTCGCTTGATATTCCTTTTTAGAAAATTACAACGTACATTTTACGTATGTCATTACGTTGAAAAATTAAACAAATCTTTTTTAACATCTGTGAATAATTCAATATTATAAATTTCGTTCAATAATTCTTTAGCTATGGATTATTTATTATGGATGTTTTATTAAAGTTACTTTTTATTTATTTTGTATTGAAAATATTACAATAAAGGCTTTCACTATTTTAATTTACAGTCAAAACAATGATAGTGTTCCGTTCATTATTTTTACTTGACAGTTCCATGTAAAACAGCCTTTGTTAGGGCAATTGATAAATGAACAAGTGTAGTAATGATCTGATGCCAATTCAGCGTTTTTTTCCGGTGATCATCCCATTTAAAAAAAATTAAAGATTCTTTCCTTTTTCAGTCATCTCTTTTGTGAGCAACGTCTTGATTACTGTTTTTTTCAGAATAGATAATATTATTTTTGTAGAATTTTATATTTCAGGTGATTTTTAAATGTTTTAGAGTAAAATACTAAAATTTTAAAGTTAAGGTAAACGCAGGTTTTACCGCGGTAGTCAAAAATCTGCAGGTATCACCGAGGTATATAACATAACTGCATTTTTAAGCAATTGCAGGCATATCTAACTCAAAAATGTTAACTTTAATGAAAGCTCATTTTTTGCCCGAAAGAAAGGATTTATGACATATATTTCATAAAACCTAAGTACAATTCATAGTATCAGTTTCAATTAATATTTGTAGAAATTTTGGAACCTCAAATCGATCCTCAATGTCTGTAAAATTGGAATCTCTTATTTTAAAGAGGTATTTTTGATTAATTATTTTGTGTTATAAAAGTTAAACAATCGTGTTATGCAACGTACAAAATAAAGTCAAAGACATGATGAATTCTTACAATAAATTTCAGTTCGTTCGCTTCAGTCATTGTTGAGAAAAATTGGAATCCTTGCAACCAAAATCTTCAAGGCGTCGCCTTAATAGGTTTATCTGAACATGCGTGACATATTATACTTTCGGCTTTAGCATCGCTCCTAAGGGACATACCAGAGGGTAAACATTACAGTAAAAAATCTACTTTATAATAATCCTCTAATCTACATATTAAGGTAAAAGCATAAAAGGCCTTTTTTATTCTTATGTAATCCTTTACTAGGTTAAATTTAATAAACATGTAAATTATGTCAACAAAATACTAATTATCTATTCCGCGATTGTGTCTGGATTCCTACAGGTTGACCTTTATTTGTAACGAATGTGAAGTGCTTTACATAAAACAATTTCAATATTCAACTTAATATTAATATGAACATATAATCTGCTAAATTACATATAGCGTACTTGATTCAAGTTTAATATGCAAGCTTTCATCTAAAACGTACTAAGTTAGTACGACAACACTTGGAGTAGATTCATGTCAGAATGTAGGTACTCGTAATTGGAGCGATCAACCAAGTCATCGATATATTTACAACTATTTACTTACAATATAGCAACTTTTTTTGAATTACTTGGAGTCTGTTTTTGTTTCACTAAAAACATTATCATATTATTAATACTAGAGGTCGCCCGTGGGCAAAATCATTTCACTCATATAGGAACTCTTTTCTTTATGTTTGTCTTTGCCGCGTTATTGACATAGCATAGAGATGTCACGACGGACAGTGGTGACGTACCGTGTGTGTGTATGTGTGTCAAACGCATGGTAGTGAGTGATTTTTTTTTTATTAATTTAATTTATTTCTACAGCATATAATATAAAAATATTAGCTTTCTGCACTCCTTCTCGATATAAAATTTAACCATGTTTCATACTCCTCCGTTCGCGAAATTTTCGTAAAAAGCGGTACTTACAAAGTTTTTGCTTCACGTATTAATAATGATGATAACAATTCCCTAGTAAGTCTATGAAATCTTGCCATGTGTGGTCTACCTGTGCATACTTATATATCAAATAATTTCAATTAGAAACTTATTAAAATAGCGACTGTTCGTGGGATGATACGGTTTAATAATAAACTAAGTTTGTTATGATCATTTGGGAATTAAACCTTACATTGAACTCATAAAGGTTAAATTAGGTTGTTAGATATAATTACAGAGTAGAAGCACAGTAGTAGAAGGCACGCAAAAAATTTGAATCACCGAAAAAGTTTTAATGTAAAACATACAATAAAATTTTGAGATTATTTGTTTCTATAAAAAATGCTTTATGCTTTATGCTGCCAAATAATAGTATAATTTTAAAGCTGTTACATTGAGTGCAACATCTGTACAAATAAGAGTGAATTGATGCTCTAAAATTTAGGAGTTATAAAATCTTATCGACTATTACGCCTTCAGACAATGCTAAATGTGCCAAGCACGTGCAAATCGAGAAAAAAATATAAAAGAGCGTTAAAATTCGAACAAATCGGCCTCTCAATAACTATCAGAACCAATAATAATCCGTCTGTTATGGATCCAGCTAACCGGGATAGTTATGTGGAATTAGAACATTTTTTTTAGATTCTATTTCGGATTTTTCGCGATGGGTCGTAAAGAAATAAACGCTCTACTTCGATTTTAACGCAATTTCTATGATAATTTATTTGAAAGGTCATGGTTTATTGAATATTTTGAACTAAACATATCTTCGAGTTTTTTTTTTAAACTTACAATATTTTCAGTTCTGCTGAAAAACTTTAAATTAACGTTAATCTTTAACTGAGTACCAATAGAATAGGTAAATACTAAATCAATTATATATTATAATATGCTGACGATAAAATGAGTCGACGACGAAAATAAATGCGTAGCGCCATCTTTTTTATTCAATTACGTACTTTAAACAATAATGTCCTTCTTGTTTCAAAATTTGCATAACTTTTGATTGGAATATCCAATTGCCATGAAACATATGCTACACTGAGTTAGGCTCTTCTTTTTAACCGACTTTAAAAAAAGGAGGAGATTCTCAATTCGGTTGTATTTTTTTAAATAAAAATCTACTACACTCGGCATGTACTTTTTACGTGATGCTTGCACAAACACTAGAGAAAAAATCCAAAAATGTTAAAAATGGGTTAGGAATATTGCTCATCCAACATTTTTTAAAATATATCTAATGTACAGACAGACTCGCCAATTCTACAGATTTAATAAACGTTTAGATGATGCCAACGTCGGTATGACTATTTAATTTTAGGGTAAGTATATATAATAAAATGGTTACGTAAGCTGAATTCAATCAGTGTTTCTTTTTACGCGAGCCGATGAAAAATCTACTGAAGTATTGCGTTTACGTAAATACATAGTTCACTTTTGAAATTGGGTCAAGATTACATCAATATTAAATGAAACTGAACTTGAGGCTTATATTAATGAATGTGCATTTTTTTTACAAATTAATTTATTCTGCTGTCAAATCCATCCACAAAAACTACTGAGATTTATTTTAGTCACCACACTTACGAACTAAAAGTTCATACAGCGAGGCACACTATTCCTAATGCCCTGCACAGACCACCAGGGACCATCTACGGTAGACCTTCGTTCCCGAGGGATTTTATGTTTTCCCGTAATAAAAAGTGTCCTATATGTTAACCAGAATATATCTTTGTACCAAATTTCTTCCTAATCCATTCAGTAGTTTTGCATGAAAGAATAACAAATACATCCTTCCAACCATCCTCAATTAAAAATATTGATTTCTAAACAACACATTTACAATTATTATCCATTATGGCGATAGTGGCCATTTACCATCAGGTGGATGTCTGCTTGTTTGTCAGCTATCTGACCTAAAAATAAATTAGGTGATGTAATGAATACTAAATATTATGTATTAAAAGATACCATAACTCTCTTTATATTTTCAAAGCAAATAGTGATATATTACTCTACATTAATTTATGTCACAAATTGTAAGAAAGAAGTTGAATTGTACATAGAAAAAAATTTAAAGTTATTGTATAACTTTGGGTCATCAACCTAATAGTAATTGAAGCATCCAAACAAAAACCTTTACTTACTATAACATGCGGAGTCAATGAACTCACAGATCTTTCTTGAGCTTTGAACATGGAAACAAAACAATGCTATTACAGAGTAGAATACCACTTGAGAAATTACTTTTAACAACTAGTGAACATACTACTGATTTTACGATACATTTTTATTTCATATTCAGATTATTAACAACTAAAATAACTCATTCGAATTGATGTCATAAGCAACCGGTCACCTTAACCACTGTTCATCAAATCTGAATGTCACTTTTGTATTGTGAGGGAATAAAATAACTGAAATAGAGTTAATTTTGATGGGTGATGTATTTTTACGTTTTTTTTATTGGCTGGACTGGAAGGTTTCTGCCTCAAATGGCTTTAACACCCTTACGTGGACTATAAATATATACTTACCTACTAATTACGGGTCTTTTGGCAACTTTTATCCTATAAGGTGTGTAGCCTAAGGTTCTTTTTGTATTGGGGCAACTCGTCCGTATATCAAACTATAACAAAAAAATAGTGTTTTTTGTTTTAGTTTTGTTGCTGATAATTAGAAAAGTTTTTGAGGGAACTACCTAATAATTATTTTCCACTATACTAATATGGTGCGGAGTAATCTGGATAAAAAAATATAATAATATACATAATTGCTAGCTGCTCCCCATGGTTTCTTCCGCGTCCCCAGTATAAAAAAATGCCTATAATCAATAAAAGTAGCCTAAGTTACTCCTTATAACATCTGCTATCTTCCAGTGCAAGTTCCGTTAAAATCAGTCCAGCCGTTTCGGAGATAAGCCGGAACAAACAGATAAACAAACAAACTTTTTTTTTTGTCATACCTAAGTAGATAGGTACTTACCTTATAGTATACTTTCATATACAAAAGCTGTTATTTTTTTAAATTACAAACAGACACTCCAATTTTATATATTTGTTCTATAAGGTCACCATAGCACAGTTAATCAATGTTAATACCAACTTATATTAATAAACCGTAATATTCCCTTAGATTTAGTACAGTGCATTACAGTTACACCATTCATTGGGCAGATGAATGAGCACATATTTCTAAAAGTACAATAGATATACGAGGAATGAGTAGTTGTTGTCTGCGAATTAAAATACCATTTCACTTCCAACATTGACAAATACTCCAATCTGTAAACGTCTCAATGGAATTCAACGGTGCACGAACGAGACACACGGCTTACTCCTTCTGTCAACACAATTAAAGAGATAATTAATCATTGTTAGGACTTTTTTAATGATTTGGTAAAAAGTAATAAATTAATATTTCAGTTACATCGACTAACGGTGACGTACATAGCTTTGTGGTAAAAATCTTGTGATGTCTTACAAAAAAACAATGAAAGTACGTTAGTTTATTTTATTTCTTCGCGTAAAACTGAATGGTAAATATTTAATAATGGCAATTGAAAAAAATACTTTTTTAAGTATTTCCATCCGTTACTAGTCTCGGTTGTATGTAAATTATAGTAAGTCCGAAAAAGCGAGTCCCTAGATAAGTCGAGCGGGATAATCTTACAAATTTGTCGTCCTCGTGGGGCCATAACCTGTTTCGGCAAATTAATCCGTAATTGATAATTTATTGCGGAGAGAAATATACGATCCTTTACAACGTACCCATATTGTTTTGAAACTTTGACAGAGTACACTATAAATTGATAACTATTTAGCAAAGTTGATTTATATTTAGCAACAATGTGTATACATAATAACAAAACAGGTACAGGGGATGAAAAATTATTGTTTATAATAGTTAATTTGGAGATAATAATAAAGTAGTATATAGTAGGAATTTGAGTATTTCGGTAACACATTGGAAATCCTCTAGGTCAAAGTCAAAGCCATTTATTCAGTTTAGGTCGTAGGATATTTATGAAGGTCGAATTTACTGAAGTTTCCATCGCTTCGGAAGTCATCTTTAAACCGAGAAAAATTGGCAAGAAATTCAGCAAGGTTACATTTATTATATATTTTTATCTGACTAATTTGGCTATATTTTGTCATACTAATGTTCGGAAAATAAATAATAACAATAAAAAAATAACGCTAAATTTCTACCATAATAATAATATATTAGTTTTTTTTTTATTAACTTTGAGCATTTCACGGGCCAGTTGACGTGGCTATTAAACTGACTACCTCTCCACAGGTCATGGGTCCAATTCCGTCCCAGGGTAAACTTGTGTACTTACACTAATATCTTTACTTACGTAGATTTAGATCCAGGTATTATATTTCATAATAATATCAGTAATCTGGTTGGATCCCTAAGTTCTGATTAGTTTGCGATTAGATAGCTGTTTAAGGCAATGATAGCTCAGTGATAGTGATGTCGGATACCGGGGCGAAGATCGTGGGTTTCAATCATACAATAAGCTTGAACTTTCGATGAGGAAAAACATTGTGAGGAAATCATAGCACGGTGGTAGGCTACATTATAGTACTATACTGGCTGGCTACAACCCTCAAGTTGAAAATCAGTCGCACCTACCGGTGTGTTCCGGCAGCATCACATGAGAGCGAGTTCCTTCTAGACTTTGTGTGCTTACCCCCTTTAGCCACATCATCACTTACTATATTGAGATTGTGGACGAATACAAGCCTATACAAAGTTAAAGAAATTGTGGATTTATTATGGATATTTATTAGCTACATACAAATACCAGTTAACGTTGATGTCAGTGTGTCACATTTTTACGGTATGTACATTTTTAACTAATATTTCCTCGCGGCTTCACCCGTGTTCCCGGGATAAAATATAGCCAATGTTACTGTTTCTAAGTTTATTCGTCATATACAAAAATACAAATGTTTCCTCTTTATAATATTAGTATAGATATCCGCTATGACACACCCACTAACCTTACATCTCTTTCGTTTCGTTTTTTTTTTTAAATTCATATTCCGATTACGACGAGTTTACTTTCAACAATGAAATATTACAAAATTTAATCTTATTAATAGTAAATGGGCTTGCGCCTATAAAACGAAAACGAACCTTAAGATGAAGCACCTATTCACACTCGCCTTGAAAGTCCCTAGATGTTATATGAACCAATGAAAATTCTACTAAAGAAAATCATTAAACAGGACTGCAATTAAAATATATATTTTTTATTATACGAGAATAAAAGGAGGCGGACGTAAAACAGCACATCTGTGGATTATATAAACGTTCGGATAATACATGCGGAGTTTAATTGCATTATGCGTAGCGATAAAAAAGTAAGGTTTGATAAATTTTGGGACAAATAACATAATTACATATTTTTTATTTAAAAGACAAAAGTCTATGGTAGATTTCTTTCATCACCAAATTATTTAAAGAGGCACAATAATAGGTGTTATCATAGAATTATTAAACTCTCATATATTTACCTGAAACTTAGTCAATACTAATATATTAACATATTTTCATTTTACGAAATATTTTTCAGCTACTAGATCATCTACAGGCAATGTAAATTAAAATTCCCTTCTAAAACCTTATTGATTTACCAAAACGGATATAATTTCTACAAGTATTTACAATCAATGTATAAAATACAAACTATGATATATAGAAAACATCCTCAAAGCCCTCGCTGCTTTCGATAGGCAAGGTTCCCAACAGGCTGGCAGCGTTCTGTTTTTGGATGGCCAAGCTTATGCGTTGGCGGAAAAAGCTCCCAGCCCGTCGGTCTCCCGAAGCCTCGATGAGCTTGGATGATAAAATCCGAGCAAATCGGAACCCCCACGGACCCAAGGTTTCTACCACGAATGGCATGAACAAAAAATTAGGACCAAGACAAGCGTATTTTTTAAATTTGGATTTTTCAGCACCGTTCGCAGCCGCCCCAGCGACTTTACAAGTCGCCAGTATGTGGGAAGGCGCAAGTGTATACCATATTTATTTAGTCCTTTTCGCCAGCATAAAAGTACCTAATATCAAGGTTATTTTCTCGTTAAATCAACTTGGTCAGAAAAAAAGGATATTAAGTTTCCGTCTATAACTAAAATGTATCATTGGTACCTAATGAAAATTTAACAATTTAGCAAAGACTACTATAAAACTAATCAAGACGCGCCGTAACCTCCACAGTTTCCAAGAAATATCTTCGTTATAAGACAATGTTATAGCTATAATTATGAGCAAGTTAGATCAAAAGCAAACTTTAGCAAACGATACGCGAAAAATTTATTAATGTTTATCAATGAATAAAACAATAGTTTTTGCAATAAAACAAAATTAGGGCAAAGTGTAGATTTAATGTATACGTCTGAGTTTGCGGATGATACATGCTGCATCTGCCTAGGTGTATTTATGTTATGTATTTTTGCTTTGCTTATAATTATGATTCCTATATACACGGAAAACGAATGAAATATTTATTAAATTTAAAAATAAAATGCTAGTACCTACCTACATAGTAACGAGGAAAAACAACACACCGACATTAATTCAGAAACTGAAATCAATGGGTTATACTACAATTTGAGGACAAAAAATATTACCTTATTGTAAACCTTATGGCCAAGAAATACTCCAAAAATAAATTATCATGATCTAATCATTTAGTTCACGTAATCTGATTTACAAAATCCATTGTATATTTTCAAGAGCCATATTTTTTTCCTTATGTCTATTATTGCTTTCGGCCCCGCGTTTTCCTCCACGATCCCCTATTTAACCCCTATAAGAGTTGAATTTTGAAAAATCCAGGTTGTTTTTTTTTAATTCAAGTCCATGTTATGAGGAACCAGTATGCAAAATTTTAAGTTTCTAGACCCAAAGGTTTGAGCTGTGCGTTGATCCATCAGCCAGTTAGTCAATCCGTTTCTTCTTTTATAGATACAGATTATGTACTAATATTGTCTTTATATTTTGCGTATTTTAATAAGATTATTCCAGTAAATCAAAGGTTACAAAACATACCTATTAAACTAACTATATCAATACTACCTAACAATATCAGAAACTATAGAAACCACGCCACTATTATAACATATTAACAAACATTTAACCTAACGATGGAACAAACAAAACTGAACACTGTCACCTACACGTTACGCCCTTTGTTCTCAAAATCAGGGTTAATTACCACTTAACGTTCTCTGGCGTGACGTTTACATGACGATAAATATGGCACTCGATAAAGGACGTTACCCAACTCACTGAAGTTAGGTTAATGGTTATAATAAAAGGAAACTAGGAAAGTATCCGCTGGAACCATACGACCATAAGTAGGACGGAGTGGTCAGCTTTTGTTACTAGATTTAACGTCCGGAGTAAATTACTAGAATTAGGATAGTTTATTCCATGCTACATTTAGACTGAAACTCAATTCCCATAATTTTGTAGCAATCTGTGGAACTTAATAACGTAAAATATAACAGCATAATCAACCTAGAAATGTTTTCTCCTTTCCTATTGGCTTTCGGACTTGAGACGCATTCAGTAGCTCCCTGCGCCTGCAGTCTCAAAACGATATCATAGCATAATGTATCTAAACTAGCGACCCGCCCCGGCATCGGACAGATCCAATTTATATACACAAACCTTCCTCGTTTATCGCCCTTTCTTTCAATGAAAATCGTATCCAAATCCGAAAATAAAACAGCATTAGTCACGTAAGTATAAAATAGCTTGATAGTTTCCTCCAGCAAACTCAGCTAGATCGAAACAATGGTATATTAGTACTATTAGTTATTATGTTACAATGGATCGTCAAACCTTTCCGGAATCGCTACTTAGGATAGTCTGTAATAGTGGTTAGATTGGCCTCATAAGGCCTCTTGTTAAATAGTTGAGTGGATGATATTTATTAGCATCCTATTGTTATGTTACCCTGAGGAAATATTATCTCCATTAATACGCAGGAAACGACGTAAGTTTATGTAAATACTTTGTAGATACGATTTAGCTTTCTTTATAAGGGCAGGGAAAATATTTATAGTATGTGCTATGGATCAATATTTTTACTCAATGGACTAGCTTTCCACCCCGCAGCTACCAACCCCTATTTTACTGCCATAGGGGTTTAATTTCGAAAATTTTCCGTAATGGATGTCCACGTTATATAAGGAACCAGTGTGCAAAATTTCAAGCTTCTAGATACCGTGACTTGAGCTGTACTCAATCCGTTAGTTAGTAAGTTTCTCCTTTTATATATAGACTAGCTGTGTCCTGCGGTTTCACCTGCGTGAAAAAAACTAGCCCATGTCCTTCTTCATACCATAGGCTATCTGTGTACCACATCGCGATCGGTTCAGCGGTTTAGGCGTGAAAAGGTAACAAACAAACTCACTTTCGCATTTATAATATTAGTTAGGATACAGATTTATATCAAAACTTCAAAATACACATTTTAAAAGGCAATCAGCCTAAAATCTACAATAGCATAGTTATTATCTTGAGTAATATTAGTATAATATTAGAGTAATATTAATATTTAGTATAGTATAGTAAAATAACAGTTTAATATTAACAGACGTACATATGTGTGAAGATATTCTAGTTCTATCTATTGTGAGAACAGACAATGAAGTTATGCATTCGTTCGTAATATTAAAGTTTCAAAAGTTCGTTGACTTCAAACCTAAAAATAACTGTGCGAAACTCCGCTCTATTTTTAGAGGGGTGAAACTTCAGGAATTTGAATTATAAGATTAAATATTACATTAGTTTGTTTCTGTTCTATATATTTTTAAAAGTTGAATATTAGGTAGAGAAAAGTGAAAAACTATATTTTGCTCAGAATTGTAGAATCTTTCGGCGAATAGTTCGATCAGTGGAGGAGGAAATTATGTCACGTTCAGGAAAATAAGGCATATTTTTTTAAATAATTTAAAACCTTTAAATGGAAATTGGAATGAAATACTTTATTTAGCTTGTAGATAAATAGCACTTAATTCTATCCAATAAAAACGATAAAAATCTTGTCATTTTTGTGAAATTGAGGTAAAGTGGTCTGTCAGTGGTAAAGTTAATAAGGCTTTGACGCTAAAAGGCTTTCACAGTTACAACATGGATTAAAAAATAACAGACTATTTATTTTATCATTTTAATAAACTTATTTAATTCTTAAATGTGCAGCTACTGGTTTTATGAAAATCAGTTGGTAACGTGATAAGATTGCGGCCCAAAAGCTGTAAATTCAAGTAAATATTATACCTACATACTATATTTTATTAAAAAAAATAACAGTTAACGTTAACGATTATCATTAATTTTATCATAAGTTCCTTAAAAAGGATATACAAAACGTTAAAAATTTAAAGACCTTGATGCAAACTTCCATAAAAAGCTGGATATGTTTATTGTACGAGTATGTTTCGATGTATCATGTCATACGATATCGTTACGGCTTTTATTTGATGACGCGGTATCGTTTTAAATATTTATTGCGACTTGTATTTGAGCATTAATTTCATCACTTCAAGTTATGGTGATCGTTTAGGAGATAACAAAACTTTTTAATGTATGACTGTTGAAGAATAAAATGTAATCATACTTAATGCTTTGGAAGATGACATTTATATCTACTTACTAGATTTTTTTACCTTACCAAAGTGGTTTAAAACCTATTTTTTACTAAGGTTAAACTTGTTTTTGACCACAAAGCAAAGGTGAGGATAAACGTGCTAGGTTAAATATTGTCAACTGAGGTGTGGATTCAGCTACAACGATTATAGTTTTATAGTTTCTGAACCAAAAGATGAAGTTCATTGTAGGATTCAGGTGTATGACCTTCGCCGGGGCATTTAGGGACACTCCCATTAGTAATAAAATAAATTCACACCCTATTATTATATATATGTCGTAGGATGATCGAAAATCCAGAGGAATATTGCGAAAACACGGTTAATAAGAAAATAGGATTTTCGAGAAAATTTGAATTATCAAATCATCCTGCGACATATTATAAAAACAGAAATACTATATCAAAGAAAATAAATCGAATGTACCTATACAAGCTATTTGGATTTAGCCGCTTTCACAATAATCTACATCGTATTTCTCCTGAGATTGAATGATAAAGATTTGTACACAAGCAACAAACCAAGTCTCGGCTTTGTATGCCTGCCTTTATCTAGGTTCCATGGGAATTCCGAAGGATTTCTTTCAATGACCTCAGAGCTCAAAGGCAATCTAGAAACCTACATGTATTTTGTGTATTTTTTGCGTCACTTTAAGGTTATGCTTTCGGTTTTGTAAATCTCATGGGTGTTAAGTTCTATATAAATAATGTATTGCGTAAAGGTCTCTGTATATACAATTTCAGCAGGTGTTGAATTTATCGAACATTTGTTGGTGCGATAAATTTACACAATAGCATAGACAATGTTTAATTTAAATGAAACCTATACCTATAGGACTTACACTGAGAGCTTTACTGTCTTTAACAAAAGCGGGTGCTGCTTTCAAAGGAATAAGCAGTTTTAATCACATATATAAGATTTTGAATTAGTATAAGAAAAAAGGAAACCTTAAGTTAATGAGTTTTAAAAGCTTTTAAAACAAACCCTCCTCTATAATGTAGACGTATAGAAAGATATGCAATAACTTAATTAATTATTAATATAATTAAATGTAATAAGCAAAACCGATCAATTTGGTAAAAAGTAATTGAAGGCTATTTATGAGATTGATATGGAATAAATACAATAGTATTGTAGTAAATAATATAAATTAAATTTTAGAGCTTCTGTCCTTTAATCCGCTTGACTTTACACATCTTAATTTGTATTATGATTAAATGATTGCATTATGATAAAATTGCAATCGAATATCGTACTAAAGCTATCAAACATAGGAAGCACTTACTAACAATGGCTTTCCGCCATCATAAAATGCCGTAAAGTAATAATGTATGTCATACTAAAGCGACATCAGCTCTGTAGGTATTAATTGCCAAACCGCAGACAACTCCGCGGGGCACGTCTGTACGCGACACCCAACTGAGAGCAATATGAGAGAACACGACTGCATAATTCTACATGCATTATGCATTTTAATAAATTCTTTTCAGATATTCCTTGAATGAGAAATGCTGTTGTCAGTTACGATGTTTTATTTCTGAGCTACGTGCAGTGAGAAAAAGTAGAAGCACATTGACCTCGCTACAACCGCTATCCCACGGAACCAAGGTTCAGAGGATACTTTCTTGGAGAAAAATTATGTGCTGATCCATAGTACCAACTATGTTTGTGCCAAATCTCAAATTCCTTAAGGCATTCCGTAGCGATTGAGCTACAAATATCTACATAAACTTTCGTATTGTTAAGAAGTATTAAAATAAAAAGTAGATAGATATAGGTATATTATTGAAAACTAAACTAGCGAAAATATCAACCAGCAATCGTGATAATTTAGGTCCAAATTCCTGGCCTATAACTCTGAATTTGAAGCTTATGAAAGATTTATTCCCTTTCCATGTCATCTTTCTAAAAAAAAAAAAAAATTGACAGACGAATTAAATTAAATTGAAGCCTAGCCCAGACTATGTATATATGTCAGGGAATACCGCAGCCAAATAACTTATAGCTTCCGTTTGAGGTATTCCTAAAGGAGAATAGTATGGGGCTCTTTAAAATATGTGAAATGGTCTTAGTAGGAACGTTGGAGTTAGGGTGTATAATGCAAGGAAGGCCATTTAACACCAGGTGACCCATGCCTGTTTGCAATTAATTACATTGAAAAAAAAACACAATTTGTTTATTTAAATTTCAATTTAAATAAGTTTGAATTACCTAAAGTACTATTATTTTAGGGAGAGTTATAACGTTAATATAAACTTTTAAAACCTTCAGTTGAAGGGTCCTGATAGCAAAAAGCTTTTACCATTTAAGGTTTTAAGCCGGGGGTAAATTGAGATCTCTGGCCGCTCGTACGTTTTATTTAACTGAACTTACTCTAGGTTTCCATCTGTACAGAAAAACTTTGTTAAAACGTCTAACAAAATAATAGTATTGAAGTAAATCTGAGTTCACCAACCGCTTTGATAGTAACCTCATGTTTTATTCAAAGATTTTTTAAATGTAATATAACTGTAACGTTATATGTAACATTTATTTACTAATCAATTACTGAGAATCATTTGGTATAATATGTTCATATACAATTAGCAATTGGCATACCTACTGTAACAGAGTCATCATCAAGATCTCAGCCGCAAGACGTCCACTGTTGGACATATAATAAATAAATAAAAAATATACCTCCCCTAAGGATCTCAATATATATGTTTATTATATATTGAGATTATTTATTATATTATACCCAAATTAAATAAGAAAATTCAATATTGGGCCCAGAATCGCATGTAAATAATCAAATTGACCCTGACTGCCACGCCATAGTTCATAATTTCGATTACCTCCCAGTACAAACATTTGGGTGCATGAACATGTCTATTTATTCCGAGTGAGTGTAAATATCTAAATTTATTATGTTTACAAGTAATATGTAGTTTATCAGTTATCTGGTCTCCATAGTCAAGGTTTACTTACTTTGGTTGGATGGCTGTGTGTGAAAAAAGTCTACGTAATAATGTTTATATTTTTTCAGTAAGTAACAAACCTTTTATTATAAATAAATATAAATTGCAATAACAACTTTCGGGAGTTTTATTCAATCCACCTCAACTGGCTGCGTGCCAAGTTTACCTTTACCATGCACACAAATAAACACATCTTAGGAGTTTGTCTTGTTTTGACATCATTCGTAGTTGTTGCTCGCTATAATCCAAATTCAAAGTAAAGTATTTGGAAAGATTTAAGGATTTCATTGAGATTATTGTTGTTTTTTTTTTTTTTAAACAAACATGTATAGCATTTGAAATTAAACTTAATTCTGCCAAACTGCACAGCAGTTTGTTGGCAGATACAGTTATTTTAAAGAGTTCCATAGTATATAGGTATATAGTATGTTATAATACTGTTAATTACTATTTGATAACCTGGTTAACACACGCACAAAAATATAAAAGTTACTTATTGTTAGGTAGAAACTATAGTCAATGCATCTCAATATTATACTGACATAGTTTACAGTTTACTGACATAATGCTTCCTTGAAGTTGCTTTTTGTTTTGGCTTTATCAATGGTACAATATTTTTATTTTTATTATATTTGGTACTGTACTTGTAGATATTTTAGTATAGAAGGCATACTATAACATTAATGAATATTTTAATGACGACAATACTTGGTTATAGCGCTCGCTCTTGCAGAATCATGTTTTGATAAGAGTAATCGCTGAGTTTAATGTAGGTTCTTCTCAGTAAGAGCAACCTTACAAACCATGCGTTAGAGTCTAACAATTCAAGTGCCTGTAAAATCCTATTTGAATTCATAAAATATTTAATTTTATTACGTACTAACTACAATTACAACAGACTTTTTTAATTTAAATGGAAGACGCACTCAAATCAATTACAAGTAAGGTATGTACGTGCTTGATTTTCTTCCGGAAAACGAAGCACATTTTGTTAACTTTGGTAGCAGGAAAATCAATATCAGATGGCCATTTAATTTTGAAACTCAACAAACTATACAAAACGATTACTTTGCTCTCTTTGGATCATTATTATACTTAGCTACAATAAAATTTCAAATTCGCAAAATCTAAATAAAGCATGTATTTTTAGAAAGTACTTGCGAAGTAAGGCAATGTATAAATATCCGTGCATTTCCATTATATCCATAATGGAATACTTAAAAACTTTTTTAATAGATCCGAAATACCGCCAAGTGGTAAATCACTCTCTCGAACTTCGATCGAAATGTCAGAGTTAGAAATTTTGCATCTTTATGACTTTTTACTTTGAAATGATATGGGTCACATTGGATAATAACTTTAAAAAAAGCTTTAGATATAAAAAAATATCTTACTCTAACTTCTGCCCCATGGTTTCACCCGCGTTCCCGAGGGATCTTATGTTTTCCCGGGATAAAAAGTACTCTATATTTTATTCCAGGGTATGATGTACCAAGTTTCATCCAAATCCATTCAGCAGCTGCGTAATAGAGTCACAAACATCTAAACATCTATAATCTAAACATTTTAAGGCGATTATAGCTCAGTGGTAGTGATGTTGGACGCCGCGGGAAGGTCGTAGGTTCGAATCCTACAATGAGCTTGAGCTTTCGGTGAAGGAAAACATCGTGAGGAAACCATAGCACGGTGGTAGGGTACTTTGTAACACCCGCCTGGCTGGCTACCACCCTCAAGTTGAAAATCTGTCGTCAAACACCTATTGGTGTGTTCCGGCAGCTGCACTTGAGAGCCAGTTCCTTCTAGGCTTTGTGTGCTTACCACCTTCGGCCACATCATCACTTACCATAGTGAGATTGTAGTCAAACACAAGCCTATACAAAAAAAAAAAAAACACAAACTTTCATATTTATATCTGCTTTTTTTTCTATCGATAGAGTCGTTAAAATCCATTTGAGGACATTGCTGATTCATTGAGTCGTAGTAGTACTCGTAATTACTTAGAAGAAAATAAACACATACAATATTATTATTTATTATAAGATCGCGTTTATAAGACCTACTAAACTATCACGTGCTTATAATATTCTATACTAGCGACCCGCCCCAGCTTCATTTTTTGGCCGCCCAAGCGAACAAAAAATGTTTGTTACGACATCAATTTACATTTTTTTGAATTTCTCGACTTTTCTGTACTAAAATATTCATGTGTTATACATCCTTTTGAATCACTCTATCTACTGCTGAAAACTGCATTTAAATCCGATGCGTAGTGAGATCTAAGCGCAAAGACAGCAGGAGTGACTTTGTTTTATACTATGTAAAGATTGTCTTAGCTAGATGTCTTATAGTAGATCTGCCCTGTAATAAAGCTACCGTTACATTATAATAACTATGTAAAAGAAGCTGTAAAAATAATCTTTGTTTTTAAGATGATAAAATTTATAAATATTTATATCCAAGATTTATGATATATGTCGCACATCATAAGTCCTGACCACTTTCCCAATTTATTCCAACATATTTCCTTATTTATCTTACTCAACGTACATTGCAGTTCCATATTAATATAGGGTCAAGGATTCCATTACCCTTGGATGAACCCAGACCGTATTTAATGGAAATAGTTTAGGCGAAGTAAACAATGCCTCGTTCTCTTAACGTTTAGGTCAAAATATCTTTGAGGGAACTCTTTATGTAACTATTTCATAGGATAATCATTCTCCTACCATAATAATGATGATGAGTTTACGGTGGATGGCCCCAAATTTGAATATTTCTTGCGTTTTAATTTATTACGTAAATTTCAAGTGCTAATTAGATTGTGTGTTGTTGCATTAAAAAATATAACAAATGTTATATATGATATTATTCGTAGATGGGTTTCTATCCTAATGGAAGACAGAAGTACTGTTATCATATTAATTTACAATTAATACTGTATTTATTCTGGGACATTATTCCTCACACACGGCTATCTGACCCCAAACTAAGCAGAGCTTGTACTATGGACGTCAGATAACTCATATACTACATATACTACTTTTCTTTTGTAAATACATACATATATAGATAATTACACCCAGTCACAGGACAAACAGACATGTTCATGCACACAAATGTTTGTCCTGAGTGAGAATCGAACCCACGACCTGCGGCGTGATAGCCACGCCAACCGGCTCGTAAAATACTTTCATACTAAATGAAAAATTATCGAAACGATTCTAAAATTGAGGTATTTTTTAAAACCCTAAGTAGACCCAAACTTTGTAGTATGAATGCATGCATTTTTGAAGTAAAAATATCGACTAGTTACTCATACAAAAATATTTAATTACGTCTGGTTGCATCACTGATGACTGAGAAACAAACATTAGGTTAGGAGTTGTACTTATAGATGAAAAATTATTGCTATATTTTTAATAGCTAATAAAGCAGAAACAAACATAATTTTATTTTTGAGGAAGTCATAAATTCATGACTGTTTTATTGTCTAGTTTATTGTCGGTATAACTGAAAATATCAGATGTTTACAAAATTGCAACAGGTATGTTAACAGCTGAATTAACTCTTAGCTCAATAATAATATGTATTTCCAAACCGGAGGTAACTTCAGTAGTTTCGACGATCATAAGTGCCCTTCTAGGGCCTAAACTGAATAAATGGTTTTGTCTTTTTTTTGTAACTTATATTATGGATAAGTATTGGGCCACGGTCACATGAAATGACTAGTTATCTGGAAGATATTTTACGATGTTTAAAAATGGAGCATGAGCGTATGGACACTGTCCTAAAATTTTCTTAGATCTTATCTATCTTTGCCTCAATATTTTAATTCTCTGCACATTACACGTTCACAGCCTTTTTTATGTAGCCACAGAGAAAAAACAATTTTGGCAGTATGTGTAAAAGCACTCGAGATTCCAAAGCGTGCAGGCGCCGTCTACATTCTGTGATTTACAACGTTGCTATACTACGTCACGCAAAAATACAGACGGAACGATAAATTGTTTATTTGTAGGTATTTCTGTACTATCAAAATGTCGGACATATCACACAACCGTTGTTACTATTAACCGTTTATTTTTGTACTATAACATAATAAATAAATTCCTATAGAATGAGATTTGTATATTAACTGAATCCTTGAAAGGTGTAAGCATAGTGAGAATAGGTCCTTACTCAATAGGTGGATGACCTAAGAAGAAAAGTGAAAGAGGGTAAAAGGCACCGGATACTGCAGCTTCGATATCGATATAGAAATAATAATAATGAAAAAAATATCATTTTCACACCCAAGGTAGTAAGTTTGTTATTTGGGTAAATTCGCAGTCAAAGTTACACGTGAATCGCCGTAATACGAAGCCTCTACGTAAAAATATTATTCAATGAAGCTTGTTTCCTTCTTGTTTCCTTTCTTTTGGTTAATAATTTCCTCTAAATGTTTTTCTTCCAAAATAAAATTACCTGATCAAAATTACTGCAAAACTACTGTCGTAAAACAAAGTGTTTACGAAAAAAGATTCAATTAATCGTGTTTCTTGTCTTTTGATTAATAATTTCCTTTAAATGTTTTTCCTTCCGAAATAAAATAATGTAAAAATATTGGGAAAATAATCTTTAACGTTGTATTTTAAGGATTAATGTAACTTTGGTACCTTATGTCGTATCCAAAAACGATCCATCATTGAATTGCTTATAAGATTGAACGGAAATTATGTATGGTATTAGAAAAAGTAAAAAAATGTGGATATATAAAATCAGATCAGGTGCTTTCGTTTTCTTTTTATGTTTCATGTTAAGTGCAGAAATTGGAAGCGTTAATTATATGCAGCAATAAAATAATAAAAAATATTCTTAATTTCGTTTGGTTAAATACTTGCGGCTACATAAAAAATTAAGCAAAAATGCAACCTCGACTTGAATATAGTGCAAATCAAGATCAATCTAATTTAAAAATAATCTTTGCAGAGAGAAACGTGATCCATAATATATTAGGTACAATCTGTATCTGTAATCTGTCGTTTTATATCTACATGTCAAGTTCCTCCTATTGTGTCCCAGTTGCTAAATAGAAATTGACTAAAATTACGAATAGATTAAAATTAGAAATAGTTTTTTGAAAAAACCGGCCAAGTGTAAGTCGTACTCGCGCATGAAAGGTTCCGTACCATTATCTATAAAAACGGCAAAAAAAAACATTTATGTTGTATGGGACTATTCTATTTATTTTATTCTGTTTTTTAGTATTTGTTGTTATACTTAGTGGCAACAGAAATACATCATCTGTGAAAATTTCAACTGTCTAACTATCACGGTTCATGTGATACAGCTTGGTGACAGACGGACAGACGGACGAGTAGCGGAGTCATAGTAATAGGGTTTCACCCTTTGGGTACGGAACCCTAAAAAAGAGCATTAGTTTTATATCCAATATACCTATCATTAAATCGGCATACAACCTTATTCTTTTTGTTCAACTGTTACAGTAGATATCGTTTGCCCACTAGATAACACTATCAAAGTGCAAGTGAAATTACGTATAATAACATTTTAAAAGTTGCTTATATGCATTTCTTTTACTGGGAAAATTTGGTAAGAATATGACATCACAAGTAAATACAAAAATAACACTAGAAAACGAACATGATATAATTCTAGAGCTTAAATAAGCTTACATGTTGCAAACGCTTACAAAACAAAGCAGCTTCCATTCTTTTTGTTTCGTAAATTCCTATTTATAACGAATCAAAAATAGCACTAACCACGCAAATCGCATGCTCGGTATATTTCAGCGTGTTTCTTCGGTCTGTGATAAGAGGCGAAAATAAAAACAGATGCGTTATAAAGATGCGTTCACATTCATAACATAGAATGAGATTAAAATATCATTATATGAGATTTAAATTCAAATTCAGAATACATTCTTTGTTATACCGTTATTTGATTGGCCATCTGAATGGGAAGGATTGGCAGCACAGCGCCCTGAATGGCGCGGGCTTGTACAGAGGCAAGTACGCGATTTTGAGGAACAGCGCAAAACTGGCCTCGACGCCAAACGCGACGATTTAAAAGCCCGACCCACGCCCATTTATTTTAATTATGTGGATGGTGTGCTCACGTGCGCTCAGTGTGCACGGGGGTTCACTAGTAAGATCGGCTACATTAGCCATTTTCGGGCTCATCAGCGTCGTACGGACTAAGAGTCAAAGTGGTCGCCATTTGATTTGATTTTGGTTTGATTAATTCATCAATTCACACTAACAGGCTTAATTTGTTTTTTTTTCGGTTTTTTAATAAGCAAAGTAAAACAGATGGACCGAACACCAATATTTACCTTTGTCTTCAGTGTGAACTCATCACAATTCTTTACATTGACCGTGAATCTGAAACGACTTTATCGACTAGTGAACCGTCATTACACACACTTTGTCCGTCCATCTGTGTTTATATTAATTTTATTTTTTATTTATTTTTATGTAATGAAATTACATTCCGACTTTTCGTTAATCGCCAATCAAATTTCAGTCGCGCTAAAATTGGTTTTCTGAACATTAATCTATCTTCCATTCTTTTTGATTTTCTACTGATCTCTTGTAGTTTTCAATCTTCAGTTGTTTATTCACGTTTATATTTCCAGAAATTTTATATTTTGCTTTCATAATAGAATAATCATAGAATCGATTTACTTTTTATAACATCTCGCCATGTTAACTGATGAAGTGGCCGAAGGCGGTTAACACACAAAGCCTATAGAAGGCAGCCAGAACACACAAGGATATTCATTAGATATAACATAATATTATTATGCATTCCTTACTATATTTAATAAATAAAAAACCTCTAGATTCAATCTTAAAATAAAATTGTGTCTTTTCTTTTGATATGTATTTCAATTGAATCACAATTTATAAGTAAGTAATTTTATTTCATAAATCACACAAAGGGTTTAATAGTCAATAAGAGAAATATTCTAGCTCTTAAAGGTCTTACTCTTGAAGTTTCTAGCTAATATAAAAGCCCCGGGATAGCCATAAATTTCAGTAGGTACATAGCTTGGATATCATTTAAAACAGTTCTATTCCACTCAGTAATCGTCCCTTCAGAAATATTTTATACAAAACCTTAGTCAGTGAAGAATGGAAAAAAATAATATGCTCATTGATTTTTTGTTTTTGTTTTTAAAGGTAGAATGAATGACCTTTAGATAATTATACGTATATCAGTAAGGTGACCCTAAAAATGCAGGCGGCAAGCGGGCGTTATCAAATAAATTACATTAAAAAAGGCAATTAATAAAGTCTTTCAATAAATTAAAGTACCACATATCTCAATAACAACCGTGAACAATAACCCGCCAAAATAAACATTAAACCTTTAACGTATAGACCATTTCCCAGCGTAAATTGGACTCGTTTTCCTGTCGGTAGCCATTTTTATTTTTTCCGTTAATTTTATCGCTTGAATATGAGAGGGGTCTCACTCACTGTCAGAATAAAGTACGCCGTTTCAGATTTTCAATATTCAATTAAAATACCTTATCTTTTTCTTAAATTTATAAAAAAAAAAGTAATTTTAATAAATGTAAAAATATTTAACACCAATAAAATACACAAGCAACTATATTTTTAAGGATACGATCTTAAAAGGCTTTCAATTTATTTAACAATTTTGATACATAAAAAGTAAAGAGAACTTTTTAGGAGTATTGTACACCTACGTGAATAGGCCTTTAAATCCAAGTATTATACGGCGGGAAAAGGAAAAAGGTGTTTAAGAAAATATGCCGCTCAAATGTCGAGCGACGAGGCCTTGTGTCCTTGCAATACACTTAGTGGTAACGTTATTACCTGAGCGTTCAAGAAAGAAAGCAAATCCAATAATTTTGGGCCCTGCTTGATGCTGTCACGTGATAGTAATTTTAACAGCTCCTGTGTAATTAAATTTCTTGTTTTAAAAAACTTACTAAAACGACTAGTGTTTTTATTATTTACTAAACTCGACCATAACTGAATGTGATGTAAAATATTAAGTACTGTTTTTTTTTTGTTATACTTATCCTGTCCAAGCAAATTTGTATTCTTATAATTTATTTCCTAGTTTTGTCAATAGGTATTGAATAACATTTTTATAAATAAATATTTGTGACATTATTCCTCACACACGGCCATCTGACCTCAAACTAAGCAGAGTACTATGGAAGCCAGATAACTGATATACAACATATAATACTTTTCTTTTGTAAATACATACATATATAGATAATTACAACCAGACACAACAAACAGACATGTTAATACACACAAATGTTTGTCCTGAGTGGGAATCGAACCCACGACCTGCGGCGTGATAGATAGGGTATCTTACTAACCACGCCAACCGGCCCGTCCGCACTATTTAAAGTTTCTTACCTTTGGGCTAAATTTATAATATTGTTAACTAGTCTAGACTTTTTAAATAAAACTTATTTATTCTGTACCAAACTTTTGACCTCTCAAATGTTCAAATCCCACTGGACACGTCAAAACTGGTACATAAAGGATTTATAGTATAGCCACACTTCATTTAAAACAATATAGGCATGTCTGTAAAACAATTTTAACCGAAATACTTTAGCATTTTTAATATCAGTAATTTGCTCTAATCTTAGAGATAGACGTCATTTCCTTACTATCTAGTAAGGAAATGACGGCAGTTAAAAACATATCTCAACGCTCTCAAAGACTTCTGCGTCAATCTGAAACCGACGCAAGCAACTTTAGTATACAACACAATATATTTGTAGAAAACATACAAAACTGGAGAATCAAATTAATTAGTTAGACAACCTTGACAATGTAACGTCCATATAAGTTCACCTCTAAATGTAATTACTTGCGTTCAGTCCAATTTTCGTGTTAATGTTTGTACTTTGTTGTTATGAAACTTCTGTTATTTGTTTTATCTTTTATTAGTTTATGCCCGCGGCTTTATCCGTATGGTTATTTTTTCTCTGATTTGTTACACTGAAACGGTTACAATAAAGATACATTTAAAAGCTTATGACTGTGAAATTTGTACTGGACATACAACAATAGAGCGACATGTCGTTTTATAAGTATAAGGATTAGAAAGTAGTGGTCCTCCACTCAAGATTATCTCTTAAAATCTCTCAGTACCTACATTATTTATTCCATAATAGCGATCTTCGATTCTCATATAAAGAACATAACAAAACAATATTTTCTGGTATTTATTGTCTATTAAAAAAAAAAAAAACCATATACTAAGACGTAACTTCTGCTTTTATCCACTAAACAGTACTTAACATTCTCAAAGCTTTAGATAGCACGTTAAGCTATCATGAAAACTTTATCACCAAAATGTATAAAGCACATACGTGATAGTGGTAAAGATACGAAATACATTCTAGATATACTTATTTGAGAAGTCTTCTAACATTATGAACAAGCAGGCTGTTCCTCGCGTTTTCATAGCACATCCGATTTAATTTGTTCGTTTACAATCAAAGTACATGGTTATTTGTATTCTTCATTACATCTTCAAAGAGGTGAAACTCCAAAGCAAAATAACTAAATATGTAGGTACATTTAATTCCTCTCAGTTTCAATATTCGCTTTTGAAATAACATCAGTTTTGTTATAAAACTTACAAACAATTTGAATAATACATTTAAGAAGTTCAATTTCTTTTGATTATGTTGATTTTAAACATAGCGATTGGTTTTAATTTTTATCAATCTTTAAATTGATTCCATCCAAATCCATAGTACAAAGTAGTGCCTACTCGATAATACCTAATTTTCAAACGTGGCGTAGTACCCACTTCGTAAATTTAAGTGAGGCATTACAGAAGTTAAAGACAGCTAGTGACATGATCAGGGCATAGAGCAATAATTGTCGATAGATGCTGAAAATAAATGTGAGGAAAACCCAAATAATTTTAATGGTACGTAGTAGTTCATTAGTGCTTTGGAAAATTGGGCCCAGTAATCCTACTAATATCCTAATCCTAACTATCCTAACTTTTTAAAATTATAAATGCGAAAGTGAGTTTGTTTGTTACCTTTTCACGCTTAAACCGCTGAATCGATCGCGATGAAATTTGGTATGCAGATAGCCTAAGGTATGGAGAAGGACATAGGCTACTTTTTATCACGGGAAAATATAAGAACCCTCGGGACCGCGGGTGAAACCGTAGGGTGGAAGCTAGTTTAATTTAAATTGACACTAAAATAACATTCATCTCAGCATTTATATTGTTGTGAATTACAGTCATATAGTAAGCAAAAAGATTATTTCATCCTGGCATTGATAACCGAAGTGGGGTTCAAAGATTATAGTCATAAGAAAATTCAAATGTAAGTATCTACCTAATATTATAAAGGGGTCACATCATAATTTTTTCTACGAGATACCACGGAACTACAACCAACAGTAAAGTAACCTCGACCAAACAAATATAGAGTTCCCCTAATAGTAACAAAAATACTTTATTACTAGAATAATATCTGAAATGTTAGAACATTGTAATCTATGTACTTATATTATGTAATAAATTTTATCGCAAAAAATATTTACATATTTATTTTCTACTAGTTTCCGCACTACGGTTTCACAGTATCCAATACGTTAAACCATTCTATCTGTGTGCCAAATTTAATCCAAATTCGTTCAGATGTTTTTGCGTGAAAAATTAACAAAAATCCATCCATCCATCCATTCTTAGGAGGATTTATCTACAGTCCATAGGTTTATTAAAAAATATGGTTCGAGAACATGTATGTATACAAAATTACTCACCGAAAAAATAGGATTCTTGCGGAGTGTTTTTATGCTGTACCTACTCAGAAGTGCTCATTACTTCCGCTCCATTTATCATAGTTTGGCTTCAAACAATGTAAACAAAACATATTATTATATATAGCACAAATCTACTCCTACGTACTTTATTACATAATATAAAATAAACTTGAGCCATTGATTTTATTTGTACATTATCTATACATAACAATAAAACCGTAGAATCCAGTGTGTATTACTAAAGTGTTAAAGAAGAGTAATAGAACATAAACCAGCAATTTTTAGAATATTTTTCTGTCTGTCTGTTTGTTTGTTCGCGCACATTTTCGGAACTACTGAATGTATTGTCATATAGTAGACAGAGATTAATTTGGAGCACAATATATACATTGTTCCTTCATAAGAGAATGTTGTGAAAAAAACGTTATCGTCCTTTAATGTTTTTGGAATTTACTTTTACTCGAAGACTTTGTAGCGGGAGTGATGTAGCGACATCAATAAACACTTCCGCTATCCGTGGATAGATGGCGCAACAAGATTCTATATCGCGCTAACAGCTTTATTTCATCGAAATCGGGTGAAAGAAAGTAAAGAAAGAAAAGTATTTATACGGCATTTAAACACTCTTGTGAAGTAAATATAATTAATTGTAACGAATACGATTTTTTTATACTTATGATAGACTAGGGTTTGACCACAATCTTACCATGATAAGTGATGTGGCCGAAGGTGGTAAAGCACACAAAGCCTAGAAGAAATTGACTCTTAAGTATTGATGACAGATTTTCAATTTGTGGGTGGTAACCAATCAGGTGGGTACTACATAGTGCCCTACCACTGCGTATTCTTAGGATTTGAACTCACGATGGCGGCCACGGCATTCGAGACGTGATTCGTTGAAATATTTTATAGAAGTATAAAATAAATTGCTTTCCACTTTTGCTTGTTCATATATTTTTCAAAAAGCTTTGAAAACGTAGTCACCCCTTTAGTTTAATCCTTAAACGACGACATATAAAGTTTATTTCAGATTGTTTGTAGAATAGTCAACATTTTGGTCACAAGATTGAGATAAGATTTATTCGCACACTCTACATGAGGTTATAACATACGTTTTAACCAACAAAAATGAGCTTCGAAATTAATCAAATTAAATTAAAGACGTATCAAATATCCGGGTTATGATACAGAAGACAAACTTTCTTGTACACCCAACATTTTACGAACATATAAGATAAGGAAATAGTACTCATAAAGTAGGGAAATTTCGCTTTTATCTCAGTAGTAAACTTACTGAATACAATTTCAGAATAATAACAAACATGTACACAATAAAACAATTTATTAAGAATGTATTAAGTACTAAAACTGCAAAAACTCTTCATCTTCAAGTTACATTGGTTTACTTATTAGGTCACGACTTTGCTAGACCAAACTCAGAACAAGAGATTGTTGTTGAGCTCAAATTGGCGAACAAGTGGTGTTTATGTGAGAAAAACAAATACTGACGATGGTTAAGCTTGTAATATTATATTGTGTGGAAGTAATGTTATTTTATAAAATAATACACATTTTTAACTAAATCCTAAATAAAGTTCAACAAAAACATCTCGTGTTGTTCATAGTTTTTACAGCTTTCATAGTGTTCACATTGTATAATGAAATTAAATAATCTTCCTATCTACATATCTGCAGCTATATATATAAAAACTATATATATATAAAACTAGCCATATTAACTGCACAGCTTAAACCTCAATTTAGAAGGAGATCCTTCTAAGCTTCCTTAGTAGATACTAAGGAAGAGGTTTTTTTTAATTCAACCCCTAAAGGGGTAAAATAGGGGATCGTGGATGAGCGGGGCGGAAAGTTATTATGTCCATAAACTGATTTTATGATAAAGAATAAGTTTGCCTATATCTTGGCAAACTTAGTTCAAGTACCTACTAATTTTCTACCAATCCCAAGATAGTTGATTCTGGTACTGGTTCATAGGAAATCTGTTGGTATATGAATTGCAGTCAGCCGTAATCCCCTCTGGATATGCGATAACGTCAAGGAGGTAACGAACCCCGAACACGACTGACTGGAATGCTAAATCATATAGATATATTTTAATAATATATGAGGAAAGCCTTTGAATATGACGCACTTATTCTCTGAGGGCGTCAGATGAAAACCGGCACACGAATCTCTATAATGTACTGGCAACGGCATAAAATATTTTACGTGGAGTTTAATTTTTTTATAATTAAAATATAATAAATAAATATGAAGGATATTTGGTACACTAGAAGTGGCAAACAAAATAGAGGTCGACAACGTAAAAGATGGGAAGATGAAATTAAACTCATAGTAGGTCCAAACTGGAGATGAGAATAAATATCCCGGAACATTACTCACACACGGCAATATGATACCAAATTAAGCAGAGCATTTACTATTGAAAACTGATAACTGAAATATTACATTTTTCTAATACCACAACTAGTCTAGAACAAACAGACATGCTCATGCACACAAATGTCTGTACTGGGTGAGAATCGAACTCACGACCTATAGCGTAATTTATACAAAAAGTGCAATAAGCAACAACATAATTAAAACTTTTCAATGTGCTTTACTTATAGTTTTTAAGCTGACACAGACTTGAAAACTTGTATAGGTAACTAGAGATATGTTGAGATGTTGTTGCCTCGACTTTACAAATTTTAATAGATACCTAAGTATACTTACACTGAACAAGCAAAGATTTATCCAAGGAAAACTAAAACTCATCTTGTAACTCCAAACAAACTTCCAAATAATTTAATTGCGATACCCGTCTCTATTTCCTAGGATATTTTGGTAAAATGTCCATAGACTTACAGCAGTCAGATAAATTATGAACGATTTTCAATATCAGCTAAGACTCTATGATAGATAGACTGTATTATCTTCATTTCTATGTTAAGTTATATACGTAATTCTAAGTTAGCTTACTGTTCTTATTATTCAATTAAATTCAATATTTATTAAGTATTACCTTACCGAGATATCATCATCATCATCATCTCAGTCGCAAGTCGTCCACTGCTGGACATGGGCCTCCCCTAAGGATCTCCAATAGGAATATTTATACCGAGGTAAAGGTTTTAGTTTTTGGTTTCATTGTCTAACTTACTGGCAACCATGCCCAATTTGAAAATCTATTGCCAAGCACCTATCGTTGTGTTCCGACAGCTGCACTTGAATGTCGTTTTTTTCTAAGTTTTGTGTGTTTACTACCTTCGGCCACATCATCACTTACTACGGTGAGATTTTGGTCAAACACAAGCCTATACAAAGTAAAAAAAAAATGTTTTCATTCCATTGTATCACTCGCAATTCAATTTAAAATTTATAGCTATAATTTGAAATTTTCTTCAAAAGAGTATTTAGTACTTTTTTTTAACATTGTATAGGGTTGTGTTAGATCACAATCTCGCTATGGTAAGGGATGATGTGGCTGAAGGTGGTAAGCACACAAAGCCTAGAAAGAACTGGCTCTCAAGTGCAGCTGCCAGAACACACTAATATGAGTTTAGTGATATATTTTCAACTTGAGGGTGGTAGCCAGCCAGGCGGGTACTACAAAGTACCCTACCACCGTGCTATGCTTTCCTCACAATGTTTTCCTTCACCGAAAGCTCAAGCTTATTGTAGGATTTGAACACACGACCTTCGCCGCTGCCACTGTTGACGTTGTGTTATATCTATAGAGATTAGCCCTGACAAGTAAAGCCAAAGCTCTATTCTAATAATAGATATATTGATTTTGAAAATAATAAAAGCTGCTACAAACATCTTTAAATCATTAGCCACAACAAAAAAAAGGCTACAATGACGTAATAGAAAATATGAGCGATGAATTATATACCTACCAACCCTCTTACATCATTTTCGCGTGCGTTAAAGCAAATGTGCTGCGTCACACGATTGATAACTGTATAAAAATCAAATATCTCGCGATTCGACGATTTCCTGATGGCACTTCTTTTTAATGTCACCTTCTAACCTTATATCTTACGCATCCACGACTACACATTTAAGAGTTTATTGGATCGTTATTTAGTCAAGCTTAAATTACGCTGACGTTAAGGTAGTGAAATAGATTTTATTTGCCTATTTATATTATTATTTATGTGTGACCTGAAAATAAATATTGATATATTCAGTTAATCACTTTTAATTTGCTTCTTTAGTGAACAACTTACGTTTGATCAACAGGTACCTAAGGGTCACAAATTAATAACTTCTAAATACTAAAAAGTAAACAGAACATAGAACCTTTGTCCTTAAAATCCGATTCCATAATAAATAACAGTTTCCACAAACCCATACATTTTGTTTTAAGTCCTCACGTATCGAAAGTCAAGGATAAAACCTTGACTTTAAAGCTGTTTTATTCCGGTAAAGCGCTACATATAAATCCATTGGGGCCAATGGGGCTATCGTTTTTGTGCTCACCAGTTGGCGCCACTGTCGAGTATAGTTGTCGAGTAAGGTCCTATAAAAAATTGTTATTACGGACATGAAAAACATGTTTACATTTAAATCATATTTAATACCTTAAACCGTACTGTAAAAATATCGAGCATGCCTCAGTTTTCGAAAGAAAAAACTGTCTTAAAGCACTGCCATTTATTGACCCGTAACTCATATTTGCCATAATTAATCTCAGGTATTGCAAAATATTCACAACATTATTCAAATTAGGAATAAACCCGCGTAGCCCACCCAGAAACAGTGAAGTTTGACATTCCGAAGACCTCAAGCTACACTAGCGCCTCTAGCGGAAAATTCCCACGCGATATCAGTAAATACAGGTTGTAAACAAAACCTTTCAGAAGATGGCTAAACTTTAGATAGCTGTTGAACGTTAACTTTGCTTACTTAGCTTTTAGATTGTTGACTTTATTTAGAATTTAGAACCTACTTATAATATAAATTCAAAAGAGAGATGCATAAAAAATGCCTTGCTGAGTATCTTTTCGGATTTTTGTCAGTACAAGTGTATTCCGGACCGGTGGTAGAGTCAATTGTGATGTTGATAAGTGCTTTATCAGGGCCTAAACTGAATAAATGAGTTTTGAGTTAGAACTTTATCGTCATCATGTTAGAAATTGTTATATTCCTGAGCCCTTCTACATCATTGTTAAAATGAATTCTTGAGCTGATTGCAACACTACTACCAAGGTCGTTTGTGTTTTTTGACTCCTATTACCTAGAGATTTCTGGGCAAGCGTGCTCCATCTTAGGTTTTGTCTTCGTCCTCTATGGGCGGGTCAGTGACGCAAGCCCAATTAATATACCTAAAAAAGGTCTTAAAACCCTTATAATAATTATGTACCAACATATTCATATTTACTATTATTAATGCGGATGTGTGTTCTTTGTCTTTCTTTCACACACCAAATAAGTAACGGATCAACGTAACTTTTTGGAATAAAGTTTAATACAATGAAATATAATTATAATATGATTAAGTACACAAATTCAGAAAAACTAACACACACACACACACATACACACACACAAACACACACACACACAAATAGTAATTGATAAGAAAGATTGTTGGTATGAATTGTATATTATTCAAAAAATAAATTAACTTTATTTTATTATTAGATTTTTTTCTTCAATCAAACAGAATATGGCAAGTGTTGGGGTAGGAACTGTCTTCTGACACACAGCTCGCGCTACTTTAGATTTAGTAGACAGGGCTGCATTATAACTAAGAAATTTGATCAATCAAAAATAAAACCGCACAGTACCATGACAGAAGCAGGAACTACTGCAAAGATATCTGCAAAAAGATTTTCCCCATGAATTAATTGAACCACAACAAAAGCTTAGTCAAGTTTGCCCAAAAATAGATCCTAATAAGGTCGCATCTTCTTATTTCAGATCCAATTACTAGCTAGACTTTTATCATACATACTCGTAGTAGGTACCTATACATCACATTTTATACTTAAACTCAAATCCCACTATATATTTGAAGTGTTTTTGTTTCATCCCGCATGTCAATAACATAGCATTCGAATAGACAACGAATTATGGAAGTTTAATGAAAAAACAATTCATGGATAAGTACTTATAAAGGCTTTATTTGCAAATAACAATGTAAGAGAATAAGTGAAGCGAGAATGAGTGAGACATATAAAGGTTTTTAGAAACATTCATATGAGATCCGTGCCTAGACAGACACATAAGTAATCAAAGTTAAATTTGGATTTTATATAGAAGAACGTTGATAGACAATTTAAATATAAATCTATACTTATATTATAAAGCTGAAGATTTTGTTTGTGAATGAATTGAAAAAATATTTTAGTTTTGGATACCCCATTTATCGAGGAAGGCTATAGGCTACTTTTTATCCCGGAAAAAATTAGATCCCTCGGAAACGCGGGTGAAACCGCAGGGCGGAAGCTAGTTTTATATAAAAATAACAATATAAACAAAATATCTCGGAATATAATTGGTGAGACTGTAGTCAGACACAAGCCATAAGTATTATAAAAAAAAACTCCCTGGCAAAAAATAAACATAATTTTTTTGTCTTCCTATTTCATATTAAAGCGAAACATGTGATTCAAAATTACGCATTAGACAGTAGAAACCTAAGATATCATTCCATTCATTTTGGAAGAAAGAGACTGCATTATCAAATATAAAACTTGTCCTTAGTGTCCTAATTGCAATTCTAGGCTAGTCTGAGGCAGCGCTCTTCTGAACAAGCTTTCAAAGTCAAAGTCAAAGGCAATAATTCAGTTTAGGCCCTAGAAGGGCACTTATGAACGTCGAAACTACTGAAGTTACCACCGGTTCGAAAGTCGCCTTCAACTGAGAAGAACCGGCAAGAAACTCAGCAAGGTTATTTCATTTATATATTTCAACCTCAAAACTTAGCTAAAAGAATCTAGTTGTACCTACGGAAAATTTTGCAGAATACTCCATAAGTGACTCATTGTAGGTTATAATCTTACCTATTGTCGAATCTTAGTCCTAGATCTGAATCTAGGTTGGGTTAATATAGTTCCGCTAACATAATTAACAAGTAGGTCTGTAATAAATTAAGGTAAGTTTGCATTCTGTTTAACTTCTGATTCAGTTTTGTTTGTGATTTATTGAGTTCCGTCTAAGTGTTCTTAAAAACTGTTGTTGAAACTTTTTGAAATAACGAAACAACTTCTAACATAAAATTTATTTTAATTTGTACCTGAGACAAATAACTTGTAGAGCCTTCAAGATTCTTACTCTCAAATGACTCTTCAAAGGTCAATGGTTAAATTGACTACATAAATAATTTAAATTACATTTTTAAGTAGTTTGTAGACTATAGTAGAAGACCGGGTGACGTCCTTGTTAACATACCCTACCTATCACGTGTGTGAGAAATGTCCCAGGATATTGCTATTATTCCTCAATATTATTTTAATGTAGGTAGACTGTAGACCTAACATAAAGCTAAAGGCAGTTTTCTCAATTGCCAGTTATAAATTAAGATTCATTTTACGCAATTAATCTTAAACGGCTTGAGATAATTTCGAGCTTAGCTTTTCGATTAAAATTAGCAACCGAGTTAATTATTTGCCGGTTATGAAAATCTAATGAACATTATAATACAAGCTGGCTTACGAATGTTGATAATGATTTAGATATAACATATTTTGCGACAACACTCGCGTAGCAGTAGAGATTATACACGCAAGACTATAGCAGAAATATGAATTAAAATTACTACTTTTAGCTACCTACATATATGTAGTTTAGGATAAAACGTATAATGATGACCCAGACCCAGGACTATTGGATTATGTACCTACAAATCAATCGAGTCCAAAATAAACCTTGAAAGTAAAATTCACAACAAATAAACGAATATAAAAATAAACAAAAGTATTTTTAGTTCATAAAAATAACACGAAACAAAATCAACAGGGTAGACAATAACTAAAACAAAAATAAGGTTTGGTGGCAAACTTCGTTATCCCAATCAATGGACCGTGAAACGGGCGAACACGATGCATTGTTTACTGAATTCATTGAACTACAACTATCTTGTGTGTACGTCATTGCCAATTGCTATCGAGTGGACTAAAGAATTTCTCATAGATTTTTGTCGAAACGATATTGTATCGAAAAGGAGTAAAAAAACTTATGTGTGAAGTGACCTTTTATATTTTTAAATTGTTTGCTTTGATAGAGAGTGCAAATCTGAATTTTTATGAATATTATATGAAATGAAAATTCTTGAATTTTATTATTCTTCTGAAAAAGAAGGTTTTGTAGGTAGTAGAACTCTTAGTGCAGAGTTTGCCCGGGGAAGTACTATCACCATATCTAATTCCGCCGTGAAATAGTAGTGCACTTGCATTACTGTGTTTCGGTTAGGAGAGTATGGGACCCTAGCCGGTGAAATTACAGGCACAGGCTTAGATAAAATACCTTAAGGGCACAGGAGACTTAGTCTCAAGGTTGGCAACGCGTGAGTGATACCCCTGGCAGGGAAAATATAATATTGTATTTTCTTTGCCTGTGGTGTTATGAGCGTAATTATTTGTTAAACCAAACTTTAAGCCTTACAGAAATTATACAATATTACATACTTCACATTTCGAACTTCTACAATAAATACGGTTGTTTTTGACTTCGTTGCATTATAAACTCATCAACGTTTCAATTTAGCACAAAGTTATTATGGTTTTTTAAACATAATTATTGTTTTAAGAATTCTCATTCTTTAAAACTTTTCAACGACTCCGTTATAAAACATGAAAATAAAACAATTATAGCGACTCAAAGAACAGATTACATCATTTTAAAGTAATAAAAAACTGTTATTTTAAATATCTTTACGTCCCAATCAAAGCGTAAAAATGATCTCTCTCCTTTTTCCCGCTTCTTTATATTTTTTTTTATCTCTTCACACAATAATGTCGGCATTAGGTACGGTTGTCGCAAAAGAGTTTTGCATACAAATTAGTTGCTAATACCTTTTAATTACCGTAAAAGTGACCATAATTGTTGTTTATGCTAATGGAATCTCGTTTTTTATATTTTAATGTATTTGATCTTATAAGCCCTAAGGGAAGAAGTAATTTTAAGTATTTAAAAAAAACAATGTACCTAATTATTTTAAGAGCAACCAGTAATAAGTATAATACTTTTTGTTTATGTAGGAATTATGTAAAAATCACCGTAAATCGTACAAAATAATATAATATAAGACGATTATGATAAAGTCGGTTTTCGACTGGTATTTAGTAGTATTTATGTGTCATTTTTACCATTTTTTTATTCAATTCATTGCATTATTAAGGTGTGAATCAAACTAGCCCCCCAAACATTTTTTGCTGTAGCTACATCATAATATCGTAATCATGAACAAGCATACAATATTAACAAGGAAAAATGTATAGTCAGTAGGCTATGTCACCCTGACCAGATTTTCTAACGCAGTCATTTTAAGTTATGAACCCACTTAACATAAACATAACGTATTAATTATGCAAAATAATTAATAATTTTACTAGGGTTTACTTACTGTGACAGCTAGTAATATATAAATGTAAAAGTTTGGATGTGGATGTTTGTGACTCAATCACGCATAAACGGCTGAATTAAATTATATGAAACTCGGCACATAGACAGATCATACCCTGGAATAATATATAGGTTACTTTTTATCCCGGGAAAGCATAAAATGAAAGCTGGTGAAATCGCGGGGCGGAAGCTATAAATTATAAATGCAATAGTGAGTTAGTAAGACAATAAACTCTTGAATTGATAATAAATTTATTATAGGTATAAAATATTATTGGTAAATTTTATATTTTTAAAATGGTAGAGACGATAAATAAATACGATTAAAAAAATAATAATATAAACACCGTTTTTTTTTAAAATTGTAGTGTAATATAAGTTAAAACCAGTATATTATTATGTATTGTAATAAGTGAAAGAAGATTTCATACAACGAGTCTTCCTTTTATTATCTCAATAAGTATATTTTTATCTTTCGTTGTGGTCTTTATTACAACCAACAACATAAAAACAAAAATGTTTATGGTCGCAGGGAGACAGTAGGTAGCTAATATAATCTGTATCAAGGTAGAAACTTTTAATTCCATTTTTAACATTCTCAAAACGTATTCTTATAAAATAATTTAAGAGTTTTTCTTTGCTTTGTCGCGTCGTATGAAAACTTTGTGTGCGTGAAATATTGTTATAAATTTTTTATGACATTAAATTAAAGTTTGTTCTCGTATTATAAAATAATACTACCTATTATTATTAACACCTTATATTCTTACTTTGTATAAAATTACAGCCTTGAAAATAAATAAGAGATAAAATTCAAGGAGTTCAGCTACCTTTACCTACACTATAAAATTATCCCTACTTAATAAATAGGTGAACAAGTTATAAATTAATAAATGTACTCACAATTACTTTCTTTCTTTCGCCAACTCAAAAATCAAAACTCAAAAAAAAACATCGTCATTTCGTGTAATAAACTCACATGAAACAAAAACATATTTTCAAACTCAGAACAGTTTTAATTTGAAACATTGTTGACACTTCAAAAGTTGTGAACTTTTTTTATTAAGAAAATAAACCAGCCAGCATTTTTAAGTCACATCGAAAAACATTTTTATTGTTTTTAATCGTTCAATTTTTAAAAAGTTTCCGATGGCGGGAGGTGCGTTGCGGGCTAGGCGGGCTCCCGCGCGTTCGCTCGCAGCCGCTGTTAGTCGACAAGTGAAATGAGCAAGGAGCGTTCCCGCTTCGTCACTCCATCAAACGCTGCTATCCCATCGCGAACTTTTTGCAACAGCCCGGCCGTGTCAGTCAATTAAGGAAGATTACTCTTACTTAGATTGAACGGTGGCCGATTTAAAAAATGGTTTGTTCGTTGACGGAAGTCTAATCTCAGTTAACTTGTTTATTCGGTGACGTTTATATTTTTATTTTACAAATCCAAAAAACCTACAGTCCTAAGGGCAGAAACAGTGTACTTACTTATGTTAAGAGATTTTCTCTTACCCTTCAATATTTTATTATTTACGTAATCCAAGCCTTGTTCTTAGGAAATGAGATAAAGGACAAATAGTTACCGTTGTCCTTTAGTCCGTTCACAATTATTTTACCTCTGACATTTGCTATTGTTTCTGTGTTATCATCACCTGCTGTCAAGTCCTTTGGGGCGTGTGTTGAAGCGTCTTGAATTTTTCGCTTTCTAAAGGTGATGACATATGTATCTCTTTAAATAAAATAAGGAGTCCTGACTGACTGACTGACAGGTGATAATCAACGCAGAGCCTAAAATGCTGATCCGAGAAACATTACTATTGCAGGGTATGCTCCTTTGTAACGTAGTTAGGAGTGTACAAAAAAATAAGGAAGTAAAATAGAGGATAACAGCTAGTTTCGAATAATACTAAAAATTATACAAAGTAGTGCTAGAAAATGTACATATGTCACAGGTTTAATAATATACTGGTACCTAGTAATAAAATCACCGTAAAACTGATCCTTATTCCTATTCTTAGTTAAATCTAAAATCCTTTAGGTTTTCGGATGCTCTCACCGCAACCTTTAACTTTACTATAACCAACTAAGCTAGGTAGGCTACTCATTCGAGAAAGTTTCGTAGTCCTGTCGTCCGACTGTGGTAAAACTTTTTAAAACCACTCTATTACCTACGCACTATGTTCTTTTTTAGTAAAAACATTTAAAACTATTATATAAATCGTACACAGACATAGACATTTCAATAACAGTAACTTTTTTAACAAAATCGTTTGTGAATGGCGTAAATCTTTGTTAGTACTAAGTACCTACCTATATTATAGTTTGATTTTGAGTGGCAAAATTTAAAAGAAAAATGTGTTAAGATTAATTTTATTTCTCTTACACAATTATTATACAACTATTAACGTTTCATTTTATACATATATGTAAAAAATGTTTATCGTAAAATACATTCACATTTTTACTTAGATTTTAGATAGGTACATAATTAAGTACTACATTCTTACCAAATACATACATATATATTAGATTATTTCATTATTCATACTATAATGCATTGTACAGCAACACTCCTTCTGAAATTTTTAAATAATTTATAAGAACACGCGGTCCCGACAGACGTCTGTCCAAACTCGATTAAGACGCCATCTACCGGGTCCAATTGTATTTTCAAACCATCCAGGGACCCACTCATATATACACACAAAATTTAATCCAAATCGGTCCAGTCGTTTAGGAGGAGTTAGGTGACAAACACACGTACAGAAGACACGTTTAAAGAATAGATGTTGTCCGATTCTCAGACCTACCCGATATGCACACAAAATTTCATGAGAATCGGTCGACCCGTTTCAGAGGAGTTCAACCACGCACCCCGTGACACGAGAATTTTATATATTAGATTAGTAATAATACAATTGATCACCTGAAGATGCTCTTTTTAACCAAAATCAAGAAAAAATAATTCATACCCAGTAAATATTAAATAAAATGCAGAATATTCTTCATTGTATTCACTCTATCAAACGATAATATGATTGCGTAATAAGTAAAAAAAACCGACCAAGTGCGAGTCAGACTCGCGCACGAAGGGTTCCGTACCATTTTCTATAAAAACGGCAAAAACATCGCGTTTGTTGTATGGGAGCCCCCCTAAATATTTATTTTATTTTGTTTCTAGTATTTGTTGTTATAGCGGCAACAGAAATACATATTTTGTGAAAATTTCAACTGTCTAGCTATCGTGGTTCTTGAGATACAGCCTGGTGACAGACAGTCGGATGGACAGACAGCGAAGTCTTAGTAATAGGGTCCCGTTTTTACCCTTTGGGTACGGAACCCTAAAAACCACTAAAGGCTTAGTAAAAAAATTAAAATAAAATATCTAAAAGATCTGAAACTTAATAAATAACGAAGATACTTAATCTGGTTCTACAATGTTTTAGATAACTTTGTAAGAATGTAATTCGCGAGACTTGACTACAATTTACACATTAGTATTTGTGATTGCTGTTCATTGAGGAAAGGCGACAAAAATAGCAACAAGGAACAATTTAATAAATGTCAATTGTTGCAGGATAACTCGAAAATGTCAAGTCCTAAAGGATAGGTGAGACAAAAAAGATTTAAATAAGCACTTATTTTTTGACAATTTTATTCGTAATAGTAAATGTTATCAATGATCTGTATTTTAATTAACATAAAAATAAATATAAGGTCTAAAAAATATGAAACTAAACATAGTAAGTTAGTTTAGTACATAAAATCAACCAACTCATCGCGAAAATTAAATCTTGTTACAATATGTAGAGTAGATATACATGTTAATTCGTAGGGATGTATAATCCAGATTTTACATTTAAAAGACCTACCTACTGGGTCGATATTTTCAAATGTCATCTTTTCAAAATCTATGTTAGGTTTCGTCATGCTGTACCTATAATTTTAATAAAACACCACTCTAAATCCACAAAAAAAATCATACTTTCCATACAACATTAGAAATGTATGTCTTTTTACGAACCCAACTTAAATTTAAAAGTTAGGTACTAAAATAGACATGAAAAAATAATTATCATTATAATATGGATAACTGGTACCTACTTGGTACGCGCTGTCAACATTTACGTACATTCATTTGTAGTAGTTTTTGTTTCTTGATTCCCAAGATTAAGGAATGGGATTTTGAAAGCAGGTAGGCCCAATATCTGTCCTCCTTTACAATTGTTGTTGTTGGTTGGTTGACCAGCAACGCCAACAGTATCCTTCTGGGCTATTGGTTGAGCAATCGTCTGTCTAGTGCTCATCAGGAACAGCAGTCCGCAAATCATAACAGCCAGCTTGTTAGATTTCAACATCTTGAATTCCAAATAAACTATCAGTATGAAGCAAAGCCACAAAACGAATGAACCAAAAATACTGCAGTGTCGCTTTTTATATTCGATACGTTAAGGTAAGCGAGTTATTTTGATTCATCCAATTCCTCTTTTCAACCTTGTTCAACCTATAAATAAATTTCGCACGAAAGGTTAATATTTTTATACTAATAGTATAAGAAAATGTAAACACTTTCAAGTGTAAGTTGCACTAGCGTAATTAGTGTTCCGTACAGTAAACCAATATAATATCTCGATATTTCCAGATATCGTTTTTTCAAAGTCTGAGTTTTGTGAATCTAAACATTATTTACTGTGGAAAGAACTCTGAATTGGCTATTTTTTTATTTAAACAGGAGTCAAGAAAAAAATACCAAAATGTATTTATTTCACAAACATACGTTTTAAAAAAATCTTGCATACAGGGTGATTCAATGTAGTAATTAAGGTTTCATTCCATGTTGTTTTTAGCAAAAACTGATCTAAAATATGTTTCAGTCTACTTCTATATTTCGTATTTATAAGACCTTATAATTGTAGGTACTTATAGTAAACTTTTGCGAGACTGTATTGAAAATCCGTAATAATTTTCATTTTAATGCACACCTTAATTAGCATTTAAACTAATTTAAAGGTTATATAGTGACCTATATAAAACTAGCTTATCCAAATCAAAATAATTTAATATAATATAAAATATATATTAAATGATTATACCTGTATCCTCTTTTATCGAAACCATAGGGGATCCCCTTTTACCTAAGACGTACGGAACCCTAAAAATATATCTTCATACTGTGAGTTCAACAAACAGAAATTTAAAAAAAAATATAATTGTCTCCATTGGAGGTCTCGACCTTCACCTATATGGAAAGAACTGTGTAAAGGCATATTGCTTGCATCAGGTTTGTACATGATCATGTTGGTAAATATTGTAGGTATAAAGTTTGATCAAAGAAGTGTAAAGCTTTAGGGCTCGGACACATCACCACGGCACAGCGCCGTCACCGCAATCGAACCGCAACTGAAACGCAATGAAATTATAAGTAAAAAGGTGTAGATAGGTTTTAAACGCTCAATTAATTAGTCTTGACTTCAGTGTCGCGTTGCCGGCGTCAACGGATGCACTTCTCGTACCTAATTATTTAGTTATTTATGTGTGCAATGTGCGTAGTGTGCCGTTTTTGGAGATCAAATGTATGTGATAGCGAATCATCAACTGTCGAGAGTGTCGCGGCGCCGCCGTCACCGCCACCACGGCACGACAAAGCAAAATGGATACTGCAAGTTCTTACATCGCGTACCTAATTGACAAACTCAACTTTTTGGGCATTATTGACACATAATAAAGAAGTATTTCACTTAGTTCTACTTGCCGAGTTCAACTGGAGGAAATAAATTTGCGGTTTAGTTCCGGATAGTTCTATCTGTAGAACTTTCACTAGAAATAGAAATAGAAAAACGTACTCAAACTGTAGCGTAAAGAGCGAAGGGCTGTGCGTTGATACCTATTTCACTCAGTCAGTCAGTTTACCTTAGCCAATAAAATATAATAAGATCTTCAAAAGGCACGTCATGCATAACTAATCGTTGTTCCAATACCTACATTTAGTTCATAATCAATAAGGAGGAGAAAGTCTTGACAGTGCTTTGAAACAATGGCGAACAAATTAGATACAGTATTCCAAATGTAGATCTGTAATACCATGAATGGATTGGCACATGTAATAGTCTAGCTGTGCTCGGCGGTGTCACACGCTTTCCCTGGATGACAAGTATCCTACGTCCATCTCAGTGGCGCCCTTCTGACAATTTTCATCAAGATTGGTTTGGTAGTTTAGCCGTGAAAATGTAACAAATAAATAAAAATTCGGGCAATTTTGTAACATTAGAGTAATTTTACAAAGTTATCTTATGTTTTTAGGGCAATTGCGGACTTATTTTTTGTTATATTTGCGTGATAATATTCAAAGACAAACGAACTTCATTTTTATTGACCGGACAAGAAGACCCTTGCGCGGACTACTCAGCGAGCGCTAAGGGCTCGGCAACGGTCGCCTCAGGGCTCCCCAAGATATGTAGTATAGCATTTACCTAAATAGCAGTACTAAAAGTAAGAAATCCTATGATTTCTCAATGTGCCATCAAACCTAAATCAACAGAACCACAAAAACTCCCAGACTAAGCCAATAAAATCACAGACGGAAAAATATACGAAAATGTTAGATTTCGGATATCTGAGTTAATCTATCGTTTAACTGAACGGTGTTTGGAGACATAATAAATCTCCAGACGAAAAGTTACGACTCCGAAGAAGTTCATTGACTCCATCAATCTTCATAATTATCCGGAAGGTACCATAAGAGCCTGTCGTACTAAATATGGCCAAAGTAAATGACAAAAGATCACATTAAAATTATCATAATTAACAGCGCGTGCCATAATATCCCCACTTATTAGCATAGCTGTTAAATATGTTAGGGTACTTACCTTTGAAATGTGCCGGCCTTTCAATCACCCAGCAGTGATGCCACTTGCGATTTGCTTACAATTTATGACCACCTGTCTGTCACAAATGTGGTCCAAAAATAATACGTCTTAGCTTCATTTGTAATATGTGGTACGAGTATATGGGACTAATTAATGTGATTTTTAATTTTCCGCTGAATTGCGATTATATAATAAGTGCGTGTTCAAAGTTAATTTACCGAGCAAATTGCAAAATGACTGTCTGTCAACGACTTTTTATTGTTCATCACAATCGAATCCTTTTAAATTAACTACTTTAAGAATGATCTAAAAAGAACTTGAAAACCAATCTATTTTATATGCTATATTATTTCACATCTCAACTTAAACAATGTGAAATATCCCCAAGATTTCATCCCAGGAATGTTATCGGTAGGTCTCCCTTCGTAAATTAAATTACGTAAACAAAATAAAAAAAGTTTCAATTTGCGACTGTCAGCCTTTTGTTATAGGTAGGTGCTTTATGTGTAGATAAATAGCGAATTCTCCTCTAGTATTTTATTAAACGAAAGGGATACAAATTTATTTTCAGAACAATACGAAACTTATATATTTATTGAAAAGATCAAGTCTAAGTATTTTTTTCTCTAAAAAGTAATGATATGCCTAGGTATGAGTTATTAAATCTTCGCAATAAATATTTCAAAGGAGTATAATATCTTCTATCAACTGTAATCCTTTTCATCTATTACTGCTTGCATTTTATAAGATAAAATGCCTAACTTAGCTAATGTTGGGATTTAGTTTAAATATTCAAATTATATTATTTAGTTTATTACCTAAGCTTCGTGGAAAGGTCAGTCACATTCCATTTTCGTTCGAATATATTTTTTAATTTATCTCTGAGACTCCAAAATCTTTTTAACATTATCAGTTTTTGTCATCACTTGACAAAACACACCGTTTCGATAGTGATATACGAATCACTATCGAAACGGAATCAGAAAGCTGTTACCTCAATAAAACCTACATTTGTTATCTGTGGCCATCTTTCTGTCGTAGATAAATAATCCCATTTTATCTTCAAGAAAATCATTAAAGTTAAGTTACCACCTGGTGGTAAATGGTCAACGCCTCCTTTGGACTTTAGCAACACCAGGGTTAAAGTTTCATGAATTGTCAGTTCGTTGTTCAAAGTCAAATATATTTATCGTTTAGTCCCCAGGAGGAAGAAACTCAGCTAGGATACTTTTTTGTTAAATACCGTTGTTCGTCATTGTCATTGAAATAAACCGGCGATTTTTTTTTATACTACAATAGGTGGCAAACCGTCGTCGGCTAGCGTCCGTTGACAGTATCTGTGGGATCAGCTGGATTGATCCTGGAAACAAAGAAATGAAAAATATCCGTATGCATCCATCCACGCAGTCCAAACTCAGAAAAGCTTTTTTTATACCAGAAAAGTAACATGAAATTATTTCCTTATAGGTACGTCACGTATCACTGAAGTATTTCAGAAAATATTCAGTTTATTTTACTTTATAATTTCCTGTTTTTATTCTCACACCTGTGTATTTTTAGAATTATGTAGAGAGATGATAAGTTGAACTTTTATGGAAAAAAAATGCTTGTAAGTTATTAAGTTTTTTTTTATTGTAGGTATTTTTAGGTATGCTCTATTTATATGCAAAGTTTTATATACATCTCTTAATCTATTTAGAAACATCTGTTGTTAACATAGGCATTTATAATATTAGTAGGATTGCTAGTAACTTTATAAAATCCTAATCCTAATCCTATCCTTCTAACTAATATTATTATTATTAGCATTATTTGCTTACGACTCTCCAAATGCATGTAGATCACCTGCCACAGTCTAACAATCTTCTCCTACTGTAATATTGAGGTAACAATAGGTTGTTACCTATTGTTACCTGTCAGGGTAGGTTAACATTCATGAGGTCACCTCGATTCTCCGGAGAGTAGATAACGTTTTTATCCAACACTCGTCGATTTTTCTCCCCCATGACTTCGTCACGTGTTTATAAAACGACGGTGTTCAAAATACACTGTAATACATAGACGATATAGGTATCTGTTCACTATACGTATTACCGATGTCGAAATTTCTATTTCCAAAGTGAAAATGCACTTATTGTCATCAATGAGGTATTTAGAAGGGACGTCGATGACGTCGTAAAGAAATCCTACGTTCAATTTAATTGTAATAAAAACTTTTATGCGTCACAATGTTTAAGTAAAAAAAAATATTTTAAGAAAATTCAAATATCAATTTATCTTCATCAAAACATCCGATTTGCAAACATGAGTTGCATGCGTTAAATCCATCCATTAACTCAAACGTGAAAGCATAAAAGAATGAAGTAAACAAACGATTACTTTAAATTCATATTTGTTTAATTTACCTTTTTTTAATCTGCAATATATAAACAAATGAATGACCTGAAACAAATAACATGAAGATTTATTACTCACATGAAAATGGTAATGCTCTTTGTATACATTAAGTAGGTACATTAGCAATCATTTGTGAATGATCATCAATTTAAACTACACTTTCCACAAATCAAAGTATATACAAAAAGCGTATAAGCATAATATAACTACGTCATAATGAAATTATCCACCAGTGAAATTAAAACTCGCCCATATGCAAGTCAAACATTGAGAGTTCCTAAAATAATAATAAAACCAACTTCATTTTGTGGCGATTTTTTTATTGATATTGGTGGTAGGATCAACGAATTACTAAAAAAAACGACTTAAAAAATAACGACTTAATAAAATTCAGTTACAAAGTCATAACTTTTTAATCTTTAGGTATAATAATGACATAATAGTATATTATGATACAAGTGAGCTAAGTTGCTCAATACGCACGAGGCTGTGAGTTGTAGTTGTAATTCAGCTGAATGTGTAATTAGCAGAGCTCACGAGTTTCATACGACGTTTTTCAATACATTTGCGAGGAAAAAACAAACATAATTTTTACCACACAGCGACAAATACGATAAAAACAAATTATGGGAAATGACGCCCAAGTTTTTTTTTTCACGCGCCAAATGGATGGTCAATGAACATACAGCCTACTTCAAAATTATAATTTTAAGTGATAAAATGCTAATATTTTAATATTATATGACAAATTATTGTAAATTATGACAGATTTGATGATAAATAAATGTTTGTTTCACTTAATTAAAGACGTACACATTTATTTATTCCAAAAATGTATATGGATTTTCAGCGGCATAAAATCTCTTTGTTGTTCCAAAAAAAAAATAACCAGGTTAAATTAAAAATACTCGCATATAGTGCACATAACTTGTTGGAAGGTACTAATTTAACTTTGTAGGGATAATTCTATTACGCACGTGTGCGGTAATGTTATTATGCACGCGTGGGTTTATGGCCCTAAAAGCGATGTAATAATGGCTTATTATAACATTACGAGCAAGTGTATTGAAAATTATTTTGAAAGTCAAATTGTATATAGATTCTTACGTATTGGGTTGTTTAATTCGTCATTCAATTGAGAAGAAGAAGAAAAAGATATAGTTCAAGCTATAGCCCTATCAGCAAGTAATTACTAAGTTTATTGCCGGCTCTTCTCAGCAAAGTCAACCGGGCGTTAGAGACAGACAATTCATGTAGTGCCTGACAGGCCTACTTGAATGAATAAAATATTTCATTTCATTTAACAAAAAGGACTTTAAAATAGTGATTATAAATCAATAATTTTAAATAAAATATTTTCGTTGTTATTATTTCGTTGCCCATAAAACTATAAATGTATCTTCAAAGGCTGATGTAGATGATGACGATGATGATAATAATCCACCTAGTAGGTTATCTCTCAAGGCTAAAACAGCTGTTTTAGTGCATTAACATTTACCTTTCAGAAACGTGAGAGTTTTGAGACACGTCCCATATGTCCCGAATCATGTCCGATAATGGCGAAACTTTACAACTACAACTATTTGTCCCATATCCGGAAACTTTTGATTAAAAATAAACTTATAAGTGTGATCTGGTTCATCAGTTTCTGTGAACCTTTTTTGAACATGAAAGTTCTCGTAAAGAATGTTTTATTTCGTTATAACCGCCGCATTCTGAATATAGATAAGATTTTTCCTTTGATAAAGTGTGGCGTTGCTATTTTTTACATATTTCTTTGCGCAAAAAGAATTGCTATTATATTTCTTGGCGGCCTTTGTCTCACGGGGGTGATAGCTTAAAATAAACTAGGTTTGTGTATACTAAGTTACCTCTTGACACCTTTGGGTAGATATTTTACTTAGCTTTTATACATCGACATCATATGTCTAAGAAATTACACTAGTGGGAATAAATTCTAAAGTTATAGTGTAAAATGATGTACCTACGACTACGTAGAACATTGCATCATTTTAGATATAGGCAAATTAAATGGTTTAAAAACAGGCACTATGTAAAGGTATAAATTAAATCATTGCAAAATCAACACAATGATTTAATAGTAATTATTTATTTATAATATGTAAACATTTTAAATATACATTAATAAAAATATTCCTTCGACCGACGTTTAATTATTATTTCATAAAAAAATCATATTTTAATTTCGTGGTTCTACAAATATATTCATAATGCCTACAAAATATTATTTCTAAGAATCTTTCTTTTGTGTACATATCCTATCATGATTTTCTGACTCACCCATTAAAGTTTTCTGTATAAATCTGTGATCGAAAATGCGTGTACATAAGTGCCTTAGTAAGATGGGTTTATAAATTCTATGAAAGTAGATCCACTCTCGCAAAACCCATGAGAATAATATGATACTGAATGTCAAGTCATGCCGTGTCCCCGCGAATACTTGGATATATTCAGAATATCTGCATTTGGTACCGTTTTTAGGGATCCGTACACAAAAGGGTGTCAATGAGAGTGTTACTCGCACGGCTGTATTATTTTAAAAGGTAGTTTGTTGAAAATTTAACAGCATACGTGTTATTCTGATCTGGCATTCTACTCTGAATGGCAAATAACAAATTAAAAGTCAACCATTTAAAACCGAAGGGATCCCATAAATGAAGCGAAAATATTTTCAACTATATATTTTGGTTATATTACTATAAAATATTAAACTATTACAGTCTTGTGACGTGATATGGTTTAAACCAAGTCTAATAGTACCCAAGTTTTATGATAACCCCATTTTTTTTATTCTATGACGTCAGAAAGTGTAGATATAGTACTTATTTGTACTTTTCGTTTGTTTGTGTTTTTTTTTAAATTACATAGGTGGCAAACAAGCTTACGGCCCACCTGATGGTAATCGGTTACCGTAGCCTATAGACGCTCATAACACCACGGGCAAAGATATTTTCTGGCCCTGCCAGGGGTATCACTCACGCGTTGCCAACCTTGAGACATGAAGTTGTTAAGTCTCCTGTGCCGGTAATTTCACCGGCTCCCATACCCTCCTAACTGAAACACAGTAATACAAGTGCACAACTAATTCACGGCGGAATTAAATATGGTGGTAGTACTTCCCCGGGCGAACTCTGCACTAAGAGTTCTACTACCAATACCTAAATATCTAATGTAAATAATGTTTGTAATGTGTACTTGATTTAAATTATCTCACAAATTAAAAGAGTAATAGTTTTGTAAAGAAACAGAAAGAGTCTAACTACTAAATAAAATCATGCTTCTACTATCAATCATCAAAATTGCACAGTAAACATGTTGGTTTTATTATTAGATAGATTCTGTACAGAATCCTTTATTAGCGAATCCTACTCGCACTTAGGTTAATCCTTAGATATGCCTTCGCAAATATAAAAACACTTTAGATCCACTTTGACGTTTTCCAACGATATTTCTTACTCGTTTATTTATTATAAAAAAACTATCGTTTATCTCTTTTCCACTCTACTACTTGCTACAATATAATCGTAAATGGCTTTGTTTGTTTTTTTGGTATTTTACATGCTTTTACAAGATTTTATTTAACTTCACGTGCGGGTTGCACCTTGGGTACCAATTCCAACCAACCGATTGAACAAAAATTTTGCACACACTATTGTCGTGGTGATTTTTTATTTATGTGCAGGCAAATATTTCTTTTTTTACTTAACAAAGACCATTTTTTATTTTGTAATATACTATGGTACTTAATTTAATTATTGATGTGGTTAAGGTGATAAGCACACAAAGCATAGTAGGGAACTGGCTCTCGAGTGAAGCCGCGAGACGCCTCCAGTAGGTGCAAGGCGACAGATGGTAGCACAAATTGGTAGGTACTACAAAGCCTATCCTACCACCGTGATATTCCTCAGGATATTTTTCTTCACCGAGAGCTCAAGATAATTGTAGGATTCAAACATACAACCATCAACATGGCATTCGACCACTGAGCTGTCATCGCCAAAATGGTCGTTCATAATGGCAATGCCTCATTTTATTTGATTAAATTCTAAACGTGAGTATAAGTATATTCATACTAATGGTATCATAAATACAAATAGGTATTCATATTATTATAGAACATAATTTTTATAAATTGAACATAAAAAATACTGATGAAAAAAGAAACAGGATTATGTGTAGATAGCCTATGTTGAGGCCCTTCATAATTTTTTTATATGCTATAAAAGTTTTATTCTAGACTCTTGTCAACCTAAACTTATATTGCATTGTAAAAACCCTCGATTATATTGTAAAGGCCTCACAAAATGCTGGTTTAGCGGAAAATTTTATAATTTTATAGACCACGTTTGATGTCCATTTTTATTAGCATTTAAGCTTGAAGTTGAATTGAACAAATTCTTGACGCAAGCATAACTGACTGTTGTGCATGTATAGTAAATAGTGCTTTTTGAACAGTTCGTTCCACAATCTAAGCGTCCGCGGTTGGAAGCTTTACCGCACCGTACGAGAGCAATTTCAATTACATTTTTCCAATGTGTGAGGATGAGCTACCTGTCGATAGCGAGAGGTGCAATGGAAGAAATTAGCCGTGGAATATTCAGAGCACAGTGCACAAGCACAAATTGTACAAGCGGAAGAACACACACAAGGAGGCAACGTCTACTTAGACTTAGGGGCTCTAATACATTAGTTAAATAAAATCTGTTCAATGATCCCAGACTACAGATTAAAAATCGCTACCGCTTACGCTAATCCACCCTAACTGCAACCTAAGGCCACTGTACTCTAAACAGTATTTTGCATACAGAGAGTGGGCGTCGCGTCGTGCAAACTACTTCCCTTATTATACGCTATTAGTACTCCTTGGTGAGCTGAGCTTCCGCTGGCTTCTTAGCTGGAAGCATGCATTATGTCTTGTCGATTATGTTAAGTGTTGGTGATTATCGTTATAAATAGTAAAGAGTTTATCAATAGTTTACAATGTTAGTACATTGTAATATATATTATTATGATTAATTCGTTATTTTTCTAGTTACTTAACTTAATTATTTATTTTGAAGCTATATACCTAGGTACTTGTGTGGGAGTGATAACCAAAAAAAGGCAAAGAACTCCAAATACATAGATCGCGCCAGTTCGATAAAAATATTGTCGCACAGCCATTTATTTATTTGTACGTATCAAATTAAAAACTTATTTATTAAAATTTGATCAGCAAAATATAAGATACTAAGAAATTGTATAAAATATTATGTCGCGTGGAAAGCATAAAGCTCCAAGTAGTATAGACTAGAATTTGCACTTAGAAGCAAATCTGATCACTATAGCCTCTTAAAAAGTAACTTTAGCTTGAAAATTCATTAAAACAGCTGGACTTATAAACTAAGTATGTTTGAAAGTTTCAGATCCTGCAATTTATATTATGTATATAGGCAATGATTTTGTGAAATAAAGAGTATCCCAACTAATATTATAAATGCGAAAGTGAGTTTGTTTGTTTGTTTGTTACCTTTTCACGCTAGTAGTTTATAACTATAGCTTCCTAAATAAATGTGTCAACAAGCTCTGCTTAGTTTGGGATCAGATGGCGTGTGAGGAATGTCCAAAGATAATCAAGAATAAGAGAAGATTAAGAGAGGTAGAGCATAGTGATATGTCGCTCAAAGAGCAGCTCGACTGGGGAAGTACCTCCACCTTACAGAATACCGCAACCAAATAACTTATAGTTGTATTCCTGCGCGTGAGTAAGGTCGCCAGAGAGCTAATCGGGGAGGGGGGAAGGGTCGGCAATGCATGAGTGATACTCCTGGTGTTGCAAGCGCTCATAAGCTACGGTAACCGATTACCATCAGGCGGGCCGTATGCTTGTTTGCCGACAATGTTGTATAAAAAAAATAACTTTATAATTCCTTATACAAAGGCAATAAAATTGTGAATCCGAATGAAAACTATGTTGGACGCCAAGTTGAAGGTCGTTCAATGGAATTTAAGTAAAGGAAAACCACAGGTAATCAAGATCACAGTTGCGCATTTATAAAGAGAGACGCATGCGTTTTTAAAGAAAACATGATCGGAGACGTGATATGAATTTAATAATATAAGCAAATACCTTATTTACCTATTCCGTGGCAAATTCAAATGAAATAAAATAAGAATATAAACTGAATAAAATATCGAGTGAGTCAATTACTATAATCCCCAAAAAGTGTAATATTTTCTCTTCAATTCAATTTTCATTTTTTACGCTTGATAAGATGATCATAAAAATATACTTTAACCTTTATGGTTTTGGACGTTTTGGGAAAAACAGTAACATTAAAAGAAATTATTTTTAGATATCATATTTATTTCAAGCACTGAATTATTAAATATATTTATAGAAGAATTCCCTTTTATTAATTTTATTGTTATGTTTATTTGGAAAGACACGCAAAAGCTACTGAGCCGATTTTGTTGTTTTTACAATGTTACCCATATGTTTGTAGGACCTGTGGACATTTTTTTCAGTTTTAAAAACCTAGATCAAATTAAAAACTGCGACCAAAAATTTGGGTGTTATTACGGGATGAAAGCTGTTTTTATAAAAAAAATACCACGGTATATACAACTAGATTCCGCCCCGCGGTTTCACCCGCGTTCCCCAAGGATCTTGTTTTTCCGGGATAAAAAGCAACCTATGTTCTTCTCCATACCATAGGCTATCTGCATACTAAATTTCATCGCGATCGCTTCAGCGGCTTAAGCGTGAAAAGGTAACAAACAAACAAACTCACTTTCGCTTTTATAATATTAGTTAGGATTAGGATTATGACTTTCTGTGAAAATTTTATGAGAAAATGTATAATCAATCTTAAAGATTTGCATTAACGTGATAATAAAAAAATAATAAAGAGGTATTTATTGTCATACCTGTAGAACAATGAAAGAGGTCTAATATTACTAATATTTTCTTTTTGTCTATGCTAACAATTACTTAACTTTCGTTCGTATTTGTTGGCGAACCTAAAACTCCCTTTGTTTTGTGAACAAACAGAACTGAATACATATTCACCATTCATTTTTGGTGAAGCTTTTTTCAACACGGATGTATGATTGTTGGAAGTTATTGTTTGTTTCTACACATGATTCATTTTACCTTAATCATTTTAAATTAGCTTTTCGCCCGGGGCCGCGCTCGAGCAGACTTTATAAAATTTATATACCTAACTTCTTTCCCCGTTAGTCAATTCGATTTTAAAAAATCGCCTAATTATCCTGTGAAAACTCCATGAAAATCCGTTCCATAGTTTTAGAGATTAGCGTGTTCAAACAGACAAGAATTCAAAAATTCCTTGCATTCTGTTACACTTCCTACATCACCCTGACTCATTTTTGGTAAAAAGTGAGAATTCATAGAAACTGAAATTCATATTCAGCAAAAACTATAGACACCAAGACGGTAAAATTAGTCCATTGACCCGTAACGTGAGCAAATGGCAAAACTGCATAGGTATCTCCAAAACCTTTGAAATACTCTACTTAAGTGTAGTGTAGAAACTGCGTGAAAGCAGCCATCTGGCAGCTGTGTACGGTTTTTAGCATACATATTTCGTTAGCATTGCGCCCGAACTGTTTATATCCTAAATATAACCCGGGAAATGGATCCTGCTCGTGGTGCAAACATAATAAAGATTAGAATATATTTGTGGTGAAATTTGTAATTTCTGTTTTGATAACGCTATGTTTGTTGTGATTTGTAAGTATGTAGGTGATTGTAGGTAGTCTGCACTCATTGCGTTAATTTTAATTATTATTTTTTTATTTTGTTCATTCAAATTGCGTGTTTTTGTCTGTTTTTATTGTTTTTTTTTTGCTTATCCATTCTGTGTGGATTACGACCCGTTATTATCTTCCTGTTATTTATATCTATGCTGTGTTAAATGTCTGTAATCTGTTTTGTGCACCAATAAATAAATAAAAATAAATAAATAAATTGATTGGCTAGTAGTTGTCTTAATAATTTAGAGGCTTATTTATTGTTGAGATTTTTAGCATTAAAGAAAACATTAATAAAGAAACAATCATTGAAATTGATAAAGTGACTGAGCTCTATTTGTAATGAGATTGTGATTGGACGCTTGAGTATCTACCTATTGTAAAAAGTTGCATTGTGTTGAAATGTATACATTTTTAACTTCGATTAGGCTCTTTATGGTTGGTTTCTCGATAATTAGGTACAAAATAAAAGGGTCTGAGCTCTTTTTAAATTATATATCCATACATCACATTTATTTCGACACTAGCGACCCGCCTCGGCTTCGCACGGGTATCATAAACAATCATCGTCATATTTCAGCCAATTTCATCAATCACAAAACCTTTAATTCATTATACCTAAATGTTCCTCATGAATTACTCCATACATTGGTGAAAACCGTATGAAAATTCGTTCAGTGGTTTTTAAGTTTATCGCGTTCAGATAAACAAACAGACCCGGGGGGAGGTCGGACTTTGTTTTATAAAATGTAGAAATTGATCTACAATGTTCCTTATAAAAGATTCGTATTAAAATCATGCACTTTCCTTCCGTTTGTCGTTCTTCCCACATGAGATATCCTACCCTATGAAAGTGGAATTACGCCTACAAATATATAAAGCGTGGGAGTTTATTTTAATAAGGGATAAAGTCTGGCTATAAAACCCACGCATCCTGCCACCAAATAATATTAACTACTACATACCATCACATTGCATAAATAAATAAAAATGGGACGTTTTCAAATTGGAACGGTATCATCCTATATAGAAAAATACAAAAGCAGATGACCATGGACTATTTGGTTTTACTCGTTTTTCCGTTTTATTATAGCCTACAAGGAACCTGAGGTCATCTATAAACATGCAATAAATTATTATATATTTAAATATAGTAGTAGTATCTATATAAATAACTAGCTTCCGCCCCGCGGTTTCACCCGCTTTCCCGAGGGATCTTGTATTTTTCCGGGATAAAAAGTAGGTGATTTTTAACTGACTCCTAATAATACTCATTAATACGAACAACTTTTTACTGTAAAAACCAGCTATTTGTAAGTTATCTTGTATATTTACTTAAAATCTTAAAAAACCGTTCATCTGGGTACTATGACTAGTCCGGCGCCAGCTGCTCTGTACAAAGATTAATTAATTAATTAAACAAAATCACAAACAAAAATCTACAGACTTCATTTGAAGGATAACATTCTCACACTTAATGCATCTCGGATCAATGGTATCTTCATAAATCTAAAGCCGATTACTCACTCGCGCTGGTAACAATTTTACGCTCAAAGACCTGGGACAACCGTCACGTTTGTTGCCTTTTTCCACATGTGTGCACTATGCTCTACGAAATGGCTTAAATTATGTCTGTATCACAATAGTTACTACGAAGCTGCAATGGTAAAACCGCTTGACTTCGTGTCCAGAAGTTTTTTTTAATTATTTTGATTTAAGATTAAAATCTAGTCACTATATCATCATATTCAGCCCAAGGATGTCCACATAGGCCTCCCCCATTGATTTCCACAATGAGCGGTTTTGGGCCGCTTGCATCCTGCGGTTCCCAGCCACTTTGACAGGTCATCAGTCCACCTGGTGGGAGGTCGTCCCGCTCGCCTGTACGAATTCCGAATGTTCCTGTCAAAATTTCTCTACGTTACAGATCCAAAACGAGGACATTCGTAGAAAAGTAAAAGCGACGGATATAGCTCGTAGAGACAGCAAACTGAAATGGCAATGGACAGGCCACATCGCTCGAAGAGCCGATAACAGATGGGGAAGAAAATTTTCGAGTGGCGACCACGTACAGGAGTCACTATATAATAATATTACATTCTGAGGCATTATTCCTCCTGTGGTTTTCACATACAACATGTGCTGGTCTGTTGAGTTTGTAATTTACTAAGTCACTCATTATCATGTTTTATTTATGTTTTTGCTGCCATAACACACATATATTGACAAATAGACTAGATAAATATTGTTCTGTAATAAATCTATGTTGGTTTTGACAAGAATAATAATTGCCGGTTCATTTCAGCAAAAGCAAACATCCTAACAGTGCGTTAGAGTCAGACTATTCACAAGTGCTTATGATGGCCTATTTGAATCTATACTAGTTTGTATTTTTATCACGACTGAAGTCGGTTTTAATAAATACCCCGTCCCGTGACCCACAGGAAAAAAGGTATTTATGTCACCTTTTTATATTTATTATATTATATATATATATAATATTTATTTATTTTTTATTATAAAATATATATTTAATACTTACATATTATTACAAATATATATTATATATTTAATAAAATAAAAATATGGTGTTTATTTATTTAGCTGTCAAAAACATAAATAGAGTAATAACAAATTTGAGTAAAGACCGGCAGGTATCACTACAGGTTACAGGTTTGTTTGGTTTATTGAACGTGCTAATCTCAGGAACTAGTGGTTCGTATTGAAATTTTTTTTTAGTGTTGGGTAGCCCGTTTTTCGAGGAAGGATATATGCTAATTTTTATCCCGGGAAAACATAATATCCCTCAGGAACGCGGGTGAAACTGCGGGGCGGAAGCTGGTAAAAAAGATTTTCATTTATAAATTATTTAACCGGTTTAATGCCAAATTTTCATTCTATATTATAACGTCGTTACTACTCCCATAAAACTGCACGTCTTTGTGCTAAGAAGCTTTAGAAGTAGGTATATATTATTATGTATAGCTTATCTGTGGTCGGTGCTCTACGTGAAAAGAATACGTTCTGGAATTTATATAATATATATACTGTGGTTGAATTCAGCTGATACTGTAGAGTGGAATGTTTAAATTATTTTACTATATACCTACTACACACTACATGATTCTATGATACCCAACCACTTAGGGTATTTCTTCATCATCATAATTATTTTATCCAAGATTTGCCAAGTGCTGCTCACACTCCTCATCATGTCTCATCATCATTTTCGGTCTTGAGTAAATTTATAAAAAAAAAACATGCGGCGTAATTCGTGAAATAAACGACGCTACTTATTGAGCCTTGCAACTTCGATATAATTTCAATTAGTAAAAATTTTTTTTTTTTGGTAAAAACAAACATTATGCATATTATATTAAAAAGCATGTTATATATATGATTTATAGTCCATTCTAACCTGGCTGTCAGTTTGAGAGGTATCAGTTTATTATTCTTTTATAGCGATAAGTCACTGAGAGAGCAGCTCGACTGGGGAAGTACCACCACCTTACAGAATACCGCAGCCAAATAACTTATAGTTGTGTTCCTGCGCGTGAGTAAGGTCGCCAGAGATCATTGGAGAGGGGGAAGGGTCGGCAACGCGCGAGTGATACCCCTGGTGTTGCAAGCGTTCATAGGCTACGGTAACCTTTTACCATCAGGTGAGTCGTATACTTGTTTGCCGACAATTTAGTACTACGTGTTCACTAATGAGAGCGTTTCTTATACATCGGTCATAAGCTCGAGTGATGGTAACAATAGTGTCCCTGGTGTTACCATGCACGGACTTTATTACCATCTTAGCAATTTTAATAAGTATAATTAGTATTTTTTTTAGACCACTAAGGTGACAAACAAGTATACGGCCTGCTATATATTGGCTGCTGTACCGTAACCTATTGACGCTTGCAACAAGAGGGGAATCACTCGCGCGTTGTCGACTCAGCAAAAATATCTTCACACCCATCTTGAACCCCATGCTGTACTCCCTTGGGAAAACCTCGACGGGAAGCTCGTTCCACAATTTGAGCATCCGCGGCAGGAAACTCCCTTGAATTTTCATCAAAAGAAAATGGTGTAAAACGAATGCAATGCTAAACATTTTTCAGTCTATTTAATATCGTACGCGTACCTACTTACCAATATTTTTCAAGTTGTAACTGATCGTAGTTCAAGCTCGTTCGAGTTCGGTAGGTCAATGAAAAAACTTTGCTGGTACCTCAGTAAAACAATCTTGAAGGAAATTTGATTTTTAAAGTAAGCTAGTGAATTCACGTTCAAGTTGGTATATCTAAGTACTTCTGTGCACAACATAGTTCACGTCATACCTATTATAATGCCAAGTATCGTAGCAATAACAAAAGAGAGATAGATGAAAATAGTATAGCAAACAACAGAAGCAAGTAGACATAATAAAATAAAATTGCCGATCTTACCGACCACGCCACAAGCTGTGGATGAACATGTCTGTTTGTCCTTTAGTTTGAGATCAGATAGCCGCGCGTGAATAATGTTTATTATTATGACCTAGGATATTAATTATAGTAAAAAAAAAAACCATTAGGTAAATCAGGCTTTTTATGTTTCCAACGCATTCGACATTATATAAGTTGGATAATATATTTGTGTTCGGTTCTGTTTTTTGTTTGCGTTAAAACAATTAAAATGTATATACTGATTTAGATGTGACAGATAAATTGGGGAAGCTCGTTCTAAATTGGAAATAAAATCACGGGGCAAATGCCAGCAAAGTTGTCTTTGCTAATTCATTGTTATTTTTATTTGCGTAAATAATTTGTAGTTTGTATTATCTTATCGTTATTTATTTTAAGGCCATGATAGCTCAGTGGTAGTGACGTTGGACGCCGCGGCGAAGGTCCGTGGATTTGAATCCTAAAATGAGCTTGAGCTTTCGGTGAAGGAAAACATCGAGAGGAAACGATAGTACATTGGTAGGGTACTTTGTAGCACCTGCCTGGCTGGCTACCACCCTCAAGTTGAAAATCTGCCGCCAAACACCTATTGGTGTGTTCCGGCTGCTGCACTTGAGAGCCAGTTCCTTTTAGACTTTGTGTGCTTACCACCTTTGCCCACATCATCACATACCATGAAAAAAATGAAAAAAAAAAAATTGATTGACCCTCTGCTTATAAACCTTACAGATGCTGAATATGTTAACGCTTGTTCTATATAATAAACTAAAAGGTTCAAATGGTCTATACATATTGTTATCCATCTCGAGTACTTCTCAAACTCATCACCTGCATTATTTCTTATGTTGCTCTTATTTTCTTCTAAATATAATTATTCTAAATTTTACCACCCTCCAGCATCAGTTTATTTCCTTTCTTCTCCACCAGATTTCACTTTCAAAGTAAAATGTACAACAGTAGGTAATATAGATAGTAGTTCATTTATTCATACTATCGATACTAAATCTCATACAACGACATCGCTGACAACACCAGTTTATCTAACGAACAAAACAATTCCATTCAGTAACAAAAGGGAGTCTTCCAATAATTCGCTCTTGCTGAAAACGGGGTCCGCACATTGAACATGACACATTGATTTTGCATTTGCAAAATGCACTTATCTGCAAAAGCTATTTTCATTGCGCCACAGTAGATAGATGATATTCAGTAACTCAAGTACGATATTACGTTCATACGATTTCACATTAATTGCCACTGTTGAATTTTATAGACCTCCCAAAAAAAACCTAATGAACGATCCTCACCTACTTGCATGGAGTCCATGCAACTCTAACTCTAAGTCTCTAGCACATATAGAATGAATAAGCACTATAGCAACATCTCGCTCATTTACCTGCTTCTTGATCTCACTTTGCAAGAGTTTAAATGTTTATCAGGTCCTTTTTTCCTTTGTTGTTTCTATTAAAACCACATCTACTCCACAAGTTTCTGCGTCAAACTGATTAAATAAACCGAAACGCCTGAAAATTGGGTGCGATATTCTTTTTTTTAATTTTAGTTACTGTAGACACCATAGAACCTATGCCACCAAAATTAAATAAAGTAGGTACCACAATAACTGCCAAAATTGCATGCAGTAATACAAATAATAGGTACGACTCTTATCAGATGGACTCCACTACTAAAGTATTCAATAGTATAAGCTGATCTACTGTATCATAACTTACTTTATACAACGGTAAGTAATGCAATAAATAACGGTACCAATTGCTGCACTAAATCAGGAACGGCTTAGCCGCTTGGTATGATTCAGCATCGGTACCACTTAGGGATACTATATTTTTGAGCTATATTGTCCTGTTATTGCCCTTATACGTTTTGTTTACAATTTACCTCCACATTTTGATAGTTCATCCTGTTTTGTCCAGTTGTCCTACTGCTTATGAAAAGCTGCTCATTTCACCTCTTTATGGTTGCAACGGTACCTACCACCCATTATTTCGCTAGTGTCAAGTAAATGAAAATTAATGAAAATATTTTTTATTCAAATAGGCTTTCGCAAGCACTTATGAATAGTCAGGTTGCTTTTACTGAGAAGAGACGGCAAAAAACTCAGCAATTACTCTTTTCAAAACCAACTCAGATTTATTACATAAAATTATTTATCTAGTCTCACTGACAATATGACAATAAGGATAAAAAATATAATAATTATGAGTAACTTAGTAAATAAATGGATTGCAAACAATAATTAAAAAAATAAAACAATAAACAATTTTGTGGGCTACTCAATGTAGGTAATATCATCAAATTTCAAAATATTTTGCTCAGTAACACCAGAACTGCTTATTTTATGTCAAAAATGATCATAAACAATGGTAATGCACTTTTTGTATTAAAAAAAGAAATTATACTATCCTTCCTAACTATAATATTATAAATGCGAAAGTGAGTTTCTTTGTTTGTTACCTTTTCACGCTTAAACCGCTGAACCGATCGCGATGAAATTTAGTATGCAGATAGCCTATGGCACGGAAAAGAACATAGGCTACTTTTTATCCCGGGAAAATATTAAGATCCCTGGGGATGGCGGGTCGCAAGCTAGTAACATAATAAAGCTGAAGAGTTTGTTTGTTTGAACGCACTAATCTCAGGAACTACTGGTTCGATTTGAAAAATTATTTCAGTGTTGGATAGCCCATTTATCGAGAAAGGCTTAATAGGCTACTTTTTATCCCGGGAAAACACAAGATCCCTCGGGAACGCGGGTGAAACCGTGGGGAGGAACCTAGTGCATATATCAATTTATAAAGCCTAGAAGACAAGTGGCTCTCAAGTGCATGTACCAGAACACACCAGTAGGTGTCAGATTTAAACTTGAGGGTGGTAGCCAGCCGAATGCTACAAAGAACCCTACCACCATACCAAGGCTTCCTCAGGATGTTTAATCGCTCTATTGGGGTCATAAAGTGCTATAAACTTGTCACGACGTGGATTTAGGCCACGACGGAGCAAAAATATTAGATGATTTTCACCAAATCAAATTTTATTATCATAATAAAGAATTGAAACAATGTAAATAAAATAATTTGATGATTACACGGAGAGGAGGAGAATGGTTAATAGATAATAATGGTATGTAGAGACACTTACCCCAATTGGGTTCGTTGCACAATTTATTATAACCTTTATAAGCTTAGGTTTTATAAGTACTTCTCTATCTTGAGAGCTGGTTTACATAATCAAGAACCTAATATTCAATATTAAAACGTACAGTAACTTGTTGTTGTTTTGAAGCTTCTCCATGTAATTATGAAAATAAACAGAAATGACAGACGTATTTTAGACATAATTCTAAAGTCAGAATTCTAAAAATTAAAAAATAAATCAGAATGAAGACCAGAAACAATTATTATTAAAGGAAAGAGGTCGCATCGTTACAAACTTACAAAAATATGTCTGGTATATACCATTTCAAAGTAATCGTAGCAATTTTTCAGTCTTTCTGTTAAACGCGTAGGTACGTGATATCACTACATTATTTTTATTCACTGTTAAGGAGCTACGCAAAAGTATAATAATATCCATGGACATCTCATCCCAAATAGAGCAAAACTTGCTAAATGGAAACCAGATAAGTGGAGTTACACCTAGACTCCGAAAAAAAACAGACATTTTCATGCACAAAAAAATTATATGTTTGTTCTGGATGGGACGCGAATCAACGACCCGTGAACAACCAGCCCGTCAACAGTGTCATCATGAAACGTCTTTAGAAAACTAGGCTCAAATTTATATAGTCCCATGGGTCTAGTTATCCCAGGCGTTTTTTGACTTGAGCAACTAGTCCCATTGTCAAATCAAACAAAAAACGAGTGTTTTTTTATAGTTTTGGTACTTATATTCGGAAAAGTCTTAGATAAAAGTATTAAAAATATTCATCACTAGCTTCCGCCCCGCGGTTTCACCCGCGTTCCCGGAGGATCTTATGTTTTCCCGGAATAAAAAGTAGCCTATGTGCTATTTCAGACTATAATCTATCCCTGTGCCAAATTTCGTCCAGATCCGTTCAGCCGTTCTGGCGTGATTGAATATCTAACAAACATTTATCTATCCATCCTAACTTTCACATTTATAATATTAGTAGGTTAAAAATTGTCATTTAGTCTTCCATTGGAAAAAAAATAAAAACTCGTATGAAATTAAAAAAAAATATACCTATATCTACCTATACGGAGTCGAAATACTGTTTCAGCGCCCGCGACTTTGACCTTTTTTGTCATAGTATTTGAAATATTGTTAGTCTGTGGTAATACCTGTCATAATATCTAAGCTGTAACAAATAAGCTTTCATTAATAATACACAATTAATGTTCTCGAAATAGATCGCTCTTTACTTGTCAATTACAGTAAATACATTTTCTGTACATTAATGAAGACATAAGTGATCTGAGATTGTTAATAGATATAACAAGTCGCTTTATTGAGTCAATTCAATAGAATTATTTTCTGAAGCTCTTTGGCAGTTGATTGGGGCATACAATCTTTTTCTAAAATACGCCAAAAATGGTTATATATTTACAACTTTTTAGGGTTCCGTAGTCAAAAAACGAGGCCTGTTTCCTCGTGTCCCTCTGTCTGTCCCAGCCATTTTACTCAAAGACCATAATTCGTGATATAAAGCCACATAGTTAAATAACATATTTGTGACGCCTATAAAATTAACAAACTTCTATAAGTACCTATATGAATGATGTTGGAAACTTCTACGGTCATCAACTATTTATTTCGTGGATAATGGTGTTGGTTGCACAATTACTCTATATAGTAATCTATATTTAATATTTTATATTAAACTTGCAAGTTCTCGCGGTTTCACCCACATTCCCGGGGTCAAAAGTAGCCTATAAACTTCTTCAAGAATTGGGCTATCAAATGAAAATAATTTTTCAAATCAGTCTGGTAGTTTCAGAGATTAGCGCCTTTAAACAAACAAATAACTCTTCTCCTTTATTATATTAGTATAGATAGATGTGCATTAACAATTTGTTTGTTATTACTCAATAAATAAAAATAAACTTCCATAACTGGAATCTTTCGTCTGATAACATTCGAATTCAGTGATTTGGAATTGAAAGTTTGCTAGTCTAGAGGCAAAGAGTCACCGAAGTGAGGACAAATTTGTACTTAGAAAATAGGATATGGGAAGCACGGAGTGTCCATCTGAGTTCCGGACGGCAAGTTGGAAAAGATTCCGTATCTACAGTATTGTGACGGAACTTCTTTCTATTTTCAAATTCGACATAACTAAAATATTAAACAAATTAATTATTTATTTTCCAATCTTCCAATTATTTATTTATGATTCAATATTTTAATATGAACTTTTGTTTTTATATTTGTTTTGTAAATACTGTAGGTAATTTGTTACTTGCTTCCGTCTGTGTTTCCTGACTTCTGCAATGGGGAAAGATTCAATGCCAGTGTGAATAGGTTTCTTCAGAGCAAGCTGCTCCATCTTAGGCTTCGTTTTCGTCCTTTACGGGTAAAAAAAATGTTAGGTAATATTAGGTAATAGGTCAATAAAACAGTGATTGCAACACTGGGCTTATAGCACGGTAGTAGGGTACTCGCGACCCATGCGTATCCAAAGATTAAAAAAAAAATTCCCTCTAGTTTGTATTCTTGTCAACGTGCTACAGGTTACTTCTGATGACTGATAGCTTCTCTATAAATTCTTACTACCTAAATAAAAAAGTTATTAACCGTTCATACGCAAAACTGAGACTTTAGGAAAACTTTACGTACAAAAATCGTACCATTCCCATTTACAAACTATTAGAGTAGTATTTACTGAGCCTGTAAATTAATGAACATCGTTTAATTTTCCACTACGTTTGTAGCAGATAACTTCCTGTTGTACCACATTCCTGCAATGGAGTTGTTTAAGTGGGTATTTTTCTTAGTGGCATAGTGCATTAGCTTTATCAATAGGTAATGAATTAAGCCGATAATACCATTTATTTGCGTACACTGAAGTACAATATACTCTGTAGCACTTGTTGCTATAATATGAAGTAGGTATAGTTAGGTGGAAAATGTATTTTCAGAAATATAACTGAAATATGAGTAGGTATGTATGGTATATTTTTGTAGGCACGCATAGCTCATAATATTATATTTGATGGACTATCTAGTAGAAATTTGTAGCTAATGAGCAATTCCTAACTCCTTAACTAAGTTAACTGTATTTAACAAACAAGAGTTAAGGTGAAGACTTAACGAAGTTAAGCCACGTGCCTAAGTGTGACAGAATTTGTATAGATAATATGCCAGTTTGACAGATTCTGAAGTATGCCAATTTGACAGATTCTCTATTCTATACAAATTGGACAAATGGATATACCTACCTATGGATAAAAGTTATCGTGAAGGAAAATATCGCGAGGAAACCATTGCACGATGCGATGGTCAGAACCTTTGTTAGTGCCCGCCTGCCTGGCTACCACCCTCTAATTTAAAATCTCTCACCTAGCACCACACCGCATTAAAATTCTAGACCTACCTATGTATCTTAGTAGTTATTTAAATTTAATCGTTACAATCACTATTTTGATTCAAATTCAGTAGACTATGCCATACTGCTATTACTAATCCCGGAAAATTATAAAAAAAGAAAAGTGCACTTGCTTCTCTTCTATAATGTTGTGTAATGTTGAAGCGTAATAATAGTATAATTTTGCTTTTACCGTTCTTAGGAATAACACATTATGTATATCATACAAAGTTGTGTGTGAAAACAAATAAGGGTGACGTCAAACCACAGCATCAAACAAAGCTCAAAAGCGTTACCTCAGATAATAAACCATGGAGATATTATAAATGTAGTGGGATCTGGGAGACCTTGATATTGTTTCACATAAATATAGCAAAGAATATTATCCTACTTATATTTTAAAAAAATCAAAGTAGTGACGTAAGGGTGGGGTATTTTTTATTTTTTTATTTATTTGACCGCAATCTCACCATGGTAAGTTATCGTGTGGCCAAAGGTATTAATCACACAAATCCTACAAAGAACTGGCTCTCAAGTACAGCTGCCTAAACACACCGACAGATTTGCAACTTGAGAGTGGTAGCCAGTCAGGCGGGTACTAAATAATACCCTACCATATATACCTCCATGATTATACATCTGTTATTGAAACGTATATTTACAGTTTGTCTTGTATCGGATTCCGGAAAGATACGCTCACTAGTGCGTCATACAAAGTGCGTGTATCATATTGTAATGTATAGCATATAAGTATAGCATATAATATACTAGCAACCCGCCCTGGTTTCACACGATAGTTCAGCAATTTTGTACAAAATATTTACAAATTATATTCAAAAACCCTTCTCGTTTATAGCTCTCCCCATTAGTGAAAATCGTATCAAAATCCGTTGCGTGGTTTAGAAGAAGTAAGCGGAGAAACAGATAGAGACAGATAGTGACTTAAATTAATACTATTTAGAGATAGAACATTTCTTAATGTTATTTTAGTCGGTACTAGCTTTCGCCCACGGTTTCTCCCAAGTAGCCTATGTCACTCTCCGGTTCATAAACTATCTCTATGCAAAATTCTCGTTGATTCGTTGCTCCGTCGCGTGAAAGAAAGACAAACCAATAAGAACACTTTTGCATTTATAAATAGCAGGCATTAGTAAAGTTGTTCAAAAACTAGATGAACTTTCGAGAGTGAAAAACCACCGAATACCGTTTCAATAACGTTAATATGTCTTCCTCGGAAATGTTTGTGTGATGTCCACTACTAAGTGATAAATAAAACAACATGTTTTATATTGAAAGCTGTGGTTCTACGTCTGCACCCCGGCACGTCTGCACGCCTCAACGACTCAGCGATAAGTGAGCTCGCACCGACGCTCCGCCATACCCACGCAAACACCACATCCCTCCTTTATTAATAATTTTATTTTAATTGTACTTCCACATACGGAATTATATTTCAATAGGCCTTTGCAGGCGCCACATACAGTTTGAATCTAGCACCGATTCGGAAAGTTGCTTTTGCTGAGAAGAACCGGCAAGAAACTCAACAATTACTCGTTTGAAACAATCTTAAGCATATTATTTAGTATACAATGTTTGTCTTATAAAACATAAGCTACTGTTGACTGTAAATATGGTAGCAAGATACAACTTACAACATTTTATATAAAATAAATAAATTGACGTTAGGTAACTTCACACACAACTGTTTAAATTGATAAATTTGACTAACTAATAAATCTATACATACAATTTATCTGCTAATTCTCATTTGATGTTGATGTTATTTAGTACCTATAGTTATAGTACTTGTTAGTATTCCAACACTTCATACAATACCCAGTTGTATTCCATTATCTAGTCACTTATCCTTCCTTCATCTCTTCTTTCCTCATTTTTGTTTTTATTTTATTTAAATAACGTTTGTTGTGCTTTGAGTGGCACTTACATTTAAATCCATTCATAGATTGTGATGTAAATATGAACCTGTTTGAAAAGCTGAAACTAAGCATGAACATTAGTGTGTGTTTCCAGAAAAATCGCTTTAGCTCGTTTATGTGTCAATAAGTGCGTTGTTTTGTTTTAGAGCTCTGTGTCTCAAATAACCACTAGATTTATATTCCGGAAATTTCATGATAATAGAAAATTTAATTATATAGGGACACGATAACAGAATCGATACATAGCTGCCACGGATACTTTTGTTTCGATGTCGGGTACTTTTATTTTTCCAATAAGATTCAGACACCTTTCGTTGCATTTGATATTTTACGTGGCATCTATATAAGTAAATGTTTTTATTTATAGTTCAATACAGTATATTATATGGTCACACATGTGTATTGGTGTTACATCTGCCCCACTACAGAATCTGCATTTCAATTAATCTTTAAAAATTTATATTTTGGCACAATCATTTTTAATTGTCGATAATATCTTAATTATCGCAAAATTGTATAAGTACGTACCAATGTGTGAAGTGTTCGATTTCGAAACGCCAATTTTACATTTTGATTTTGAAATTACATTAAACAATTAGTTTATAAATGTTTAATGGCTAACGGGACTTCATAGCCAAACAAATATATATTTAGGCATATTTTATTATACATATATAGATTGATATTATACACAGATTAATAATCAGGTGCTTAAATAATTAGATAAGTATACTCAAAGTTATTAAGTTATATTATTTGATTGTATTTAATTTCATTTAGCATATTATTTGTATAATATTATGTGAGAGCAGGTCGTCCTTTGAAACACTACCCCATGATAGGTTGTTCGTAAAATGTTTAGCTTTACTAAAACATAGGAACAATATTCTACTGTATCCGTAAGTGTACCACAATCATTTTTTTGTTGTGTGGGCAATAATTAGTGACCTCGGTTTAGTCTAATGTAACTTGATATTGTGACAATACTTACTGAGCCTTGTTGAAATGCCTTATCAATGTTCTTAGACTCGAGTTTGAATGCTATTGTCTACTCTACGATATAAAGTTATAATTTAAATAGTTTTTCCAAATGGAAATTTACCATTTTATGATTATATATTTTTGTCCTTTTCTTGTTCTATAATACCTGGATGAATCGGTATTTTTTATTTTTCTTTAACGACGCTTTCTAAAAATAAAACCTAGCTAGATCGATTTATCGCCCCCAAAACCCTCTGCATACAAAATTTCATGAAAATCGTTGGAGTTGTTTCCGAGATTCAGAAATTGCTCGTTTAAAGGTATTAGATGTGCATCAAAATACTACCCACAATATGTTCGATATTTTAATACTCTTGCTCTATTCTATAAGTAAGTTATTTTCTTGTATTGCTGAGTATGCTCATTTCATTTCACTTAGTTTAAGGAATATTGTTAAGTTTCCTTTTGAGTAATAAAGATTTATAAACCATTATCTAATTATATAGGTTGTTTATCATTGTCAATTCCAACACAGCAATGACAGAATCGTTAAGTCTCGTAGCATCTATAAAATTAAGGTAAAAGTTACTGACGAATTACTGGTTTTCAGAATTACTTAATAAGAAATATCACAGTTATAACTGATTTATTTCAGATTTTTATTTATTGGTTTCGAATTATTTCAAACCAATGGGAAAATAATGATTTCTAGTGTTTTATTTTTCATATTAGATCAAACATTCAATTCCAATTTATTGTTCATGGCTCCATCGTGCCACCGACAACTCTGCCAGAGATCAAACATCATTTTAATGACTCGTGGTAACAAGTGTCACAACCCGACACTATTTTTGTTTTTATGTCCTTCAAGTGATCAAAAATCACTTCAATGATCTTATATTGTCGATTTGTCACGGCCACATTTTTTGCTACCCAAAGTGATCAAACATTATTTTCAAGATTTTATGTGGTCATAGACAAAAACCAAATTGAATGCTTGGTATTTTTGTGTCACCCAAAATATTTTATTTTGTTGTATTGCATAAGTATTTATTTGTTTATTATGTACCTAATAGGCACATGTCTTGCACAAAGCCCAGAAACGCGGCAGGGCAATCTCCAACCCTTGATATCTATATCTATATAATTGTGTATTATACATAATATTATGCATATCTATGCACATTATGTGTGTATTGTATGTACACGCGCACTTTCACTGCACCGTGAGCGTTGTTTTACAGGAGCGATCCTCCAACGATCATAATTTGAAGTCCTGTCTCTGTGGCAGAATGGCCATAGAACAGTTCTAGCACCTACCACACGTATGACAATTATACAATGTAGTTAATAATTTATCACGTTTTATGAGTGTAGGTAATATTTATGACCATCGAAAAGTCAATCATTAAATAAATTATAATTTCGACCATTGTTAGGTATCTAGTTCAATAGGAAAATAGGTAGACGTTCATTTCTGAACGCACCTTGGTCTATGGAATATTATTTGTTTGACTGAGTCCGTCGTTTAATAACTTGACTTTCCTGGAATTCTTTTCCCACCCGCGTATGTCTGTTATTGTTTAAGTATAGAAACATTAAAATGTTTTCTATAGTCAATTGTAGGTACTTTGATGTTTTATAAACATCTATCGATATTAAAGACCCATTACATGGCCTCAAAACTATTGTGTAATCTTTGCATGCTGGACCCAATATAGATAGATTATAATAATTATTAATAATTTTTAGCTCTCGATTTAAAGCATTAATACCTACTTTGGAATGTAAAAGAATAAATGTGGGTAGGTTAAATATGTGCACCTACACTCTTTAACGGACACGGATAGGGAAACCATACACTAAATATGGCTAATATCGTCTCAAACCAATCATCATCATGCATATCTCTAACCTCGGCGGTAGCTTCAGTAAATTCGACCTTCATAAGTGCCCTCCTAGGGCCTAAACTGAATAAATGGCTTTGACTTTGACTCGCCCAAGCTATTATATATATTTGCCCTGCAGTCAGCAGACTTGACTGAGCAAGGTATCGTTTGAAATCTCACTATTTCATTTAAAATAACTGTTTACCAGTGCTCGGCCATATTCAAAAACCGATTCACACCATTCGCCAGAAGTTAGAGACCACACAATGACATCGGCATGAAGTAGGTAGGTATCTACTCTAATTCCCAATAGTAATAGTAATAGCATTTGAGTTTTTATAATTCAAGACTGAACGTTTGGACTGGAACATGAATCATTTCCTATTGTGGAATTGCATATACTAGTGTATACCCACTGTTTTATACCAGTATATGTGGAACTTGATGGGTATTTACCCATTGGAATAGTGTACAGTATGTATTTTGCCATTCTCTTTCTACTTGGCTTGGCTAATACTTACAGGCACGATTGGTTGTTGCTGTGTAGTCGGTAGATTATTGAAATTTCAAGTCTAATCGCAATAGATTGTTTTAAAGTAATCCGTGCACTAATCATATTTTTCTTCTTCCTTAACTATATTAATTTATTACCTATTACTTGCATACGAATAAAAATAGATTTAGAAATAATTCTGTTTAGATAAGTACTTAGTCGTGCGGTATTATTCAGAATGTAAATAGTTATAATTAAATGTAATGTGGGTAAGTCGAGAATGACACAGAGAATACCTCACTTTGTTTTTGGTAGTGATAGTTCTGCGGTATTTATATAATGTGGATTGTTATAATGGAATGTGCACACCAGCTACACAACAACATTTTATTGGTAAGTATTAGCAGGCACTTAACGGCTATTTGACCGAAGATATCAATTTTATTGACACCTGCTCACACTTAAAATAAGTATTTCTTAACAATATATTTATTTCCACATCCCTTCTACATTCCATAACCCCGGTCATTTGCCTTTTTCTTGTTAAGTATCTGCTGTTAATATTATTCTACTAAAATGTCCTCGATCGTATATTTTATACGCTCATTTTTTTCAAATAAATTGCACTGACTCTCTGACCTTGATTTCATCCTCGTCGCCAATGTGATGTCCACTACTAAGTGATAAATAAAACAACATGTTTTATATTGAAAGCTGTGGTTCTACGTCTGCACCCCGGCACGTCTGCACGCCTCAACGACTCAGCGATAAGTGAGCTCGCACCGACGCTCCGCCATACCCACGCAAACACCACAGTTTGTAACAAAAATATTGTAATTAGAGTTAAATTATAAAATCATTTGATAATCTTTTGATATCAAAATGCTTATCAATATTTCACAAACAATAATATTTATCTCTGTCTCTACATCCAAAATACAAAACGAACGTGACAGACGAGCAAAATCCCGTTATTAAGACAAAAAGTCCCGGAATCCTGGATTATCCTTAATTAACATGCCTGGTTGACACCAGCGAACAAATTATAGCTAAGGACCTTTATTATAAGCCATAAAGAGGGGTTTAATTAAAAGTTCGCATAGTTACAAAAAAAATATATGCTCTGAAAAAATGGTGACGTTTTAATATAAGAAAAAGAGAAAAAAGAAATTAAGTCTGAATGCCTCCGTTGCTTCTAACCTCTTTTAGTAAAGTAGAAATAAAAACTACAGTTTAACTGATTCTTATAAAAACCAGCCAAGTGTGTGTCGGACTACGCACAGTGTAGGATTTCGTAGAGTTTATAAATAAGAAATGATAAATAACTTATTTGCATATTTAATTACTTAAAACTACACGCGTATTTGTTATCCATTAGACAATGTTTTATTTTTAATCACCATTAATTATGATCTAGTTACATTCACTTAATATTGTTTTTTTTTTCAGCAATTCAATTTCTATTTAAAAACGTGACATATTTTTGGAAATTTAAATAACTAACTATAATAATATTTGAAAATATCTCAAATTTGTTAGTACTTACATCTTATATACTATGTTAGTTAATTGTATAAATTAAATTACTTAATCAATCACTGCTTCAGGGATACCGCTCCAGCCGAGACCCTGCAGCAGTGATTCATGAAGGAGCAGTCCAACCTGCTTGTAATCATGCTCAGGATGCTGTTGGCGCTAGCCCGTATCCTGCGCACCAGGGATGGTACCCTAATATGAACTTGAAATGAATGTGAAGTCACCATCTAATTAAGTTAGTTACGTAGGTTATAACTACTAGCTTTAGCCTACAGTTTCGCTCTCGCATTTTACATAAAATTTCTATTATATATTTTTCCGTCGGCACAAAAAAAAGCTAAGTTTAAATTACTTGTGAAAACTCTTTGATAACTCGTTCTGTGTTTTCAATGTTTAGCGTGTTCAAAACAAACATACAAAAACTATTTTATTACATAGAGAAATAAACTTGCCGACGGAGCTCAACATTATTCAGTTTATAGTCTAGCTAGATCTTAAATTTCGGTAAAAAATAGTTTTTTTATAACCCATAATAGTTTTCAAAGATTAATACATATCGATTTCTTCTAATTTGAGATTATTGGAAGCATTTTTTTTGCTTTATAAAATAACCGTTCCATTTAATACTTTAAAGTAAATAAACAGTCAATAAAAAATTAAAACGAAAAGTATTTCGGTAAAATTTCGCGCACTTTATTGTTATTTGAATAAAAAAAATTGACTCAATGGACTATCAAAAACACCTTTTAAAACTCTTCTGGAAACATTTATTACAGTGTTTGTGGATGTAACAGTCCTCTTTTAATGCGGGATGTTTGCAAATGACCGGATATTTACATATTCACTTAGCGTTTTTAACGGAATAAAAAAAAGAAAATGTAGGTATTTTATCGGTACATTTCGCGCTGGCTTGATACGGACATCAGAGATATAAAAATAATATCTTAAAGCACATTTTTATAACAAATTTAAGAAAATACTTCTTAAAATCAACATTTAATAGCTTTTTTATGTCTCAGTCATAATAATAACTATTGTGTAACAAGAATTTTCAACAAATGCTATTCAATCATGTATTTATTTACTACTAGCTGTTCCCCGCGGTTTCACTTGGATTAGAAATAGCCTATACCTTTCTCGATAAACGAGCTTTCTACCGCAAAAAGATTTTTTTCAAATCGGATAACTAGTTTCCGAGATTACCTCCTACATCCAAATTTACGAATATAGAAACTTTACCTCTTTATAATATAATAGTATAGATTTGTTTAGATGTAGATTCTAGGTGAAAAATAAGCATCAAATTTCTAATTTCGAACTATGAACAAACTAACTAATATATTTTTTTGTAGGTAGTTTTGGGACGCGCGTCCCATTCGCGAGCCACCCGTAGGATCAGACACCCACCCTTCTAAAGGTTGAAGTACTAATAGATCCTGCAGAAACTATCGATCCTTGCGAAATAAAAATACGTTTCTGAAACAAAACATTTATATAAGTAGGTACATCTAATAGACAGGGAACAAAAGCTCACAAACGGAATAGAGTATTTACAAAACAAATTGTTTCAGATGAAACTATCCATTTACGTAAGTAGGATTTTATGTAGATAACAAACTAAGTCTTCTTACAATTTATATTACACATTATTATATTTGTCGTACATTTCTCTGCCCTGTGTACCTACCCCAGATGTAAAATTTAAAAAAAGAATATATTATATTTTGCCCCCTTTGCTTCGCCTTTTCATCGTATTTTTTTATATCGTTAAGCTCGTGTTTGACCACAATCTCAACATAGCAAGTGAATGTCTGGTCGAATATGATAAGCACACGGTCCTGTTTGTCTTTTATATAATAGCATAGAATAAGTGGTGCGTTTACAATCAAAGGCAGCCATTTATAAACGAAGTCTTAACAAAATTGTGTAATTAAAATTTCAAAAAATAATCAGGCAATTGGTTGCACTTGCTTCGTTCATATAACATGATAAGTACCCTTTAAGAAGCGGCGCGGGCGAGCTCCCCATTGCCATAATATATCTTCGCTTAGGTGCTAAAATAATAATATCCAGATATCCATATAATAATTCCTCACACACGGCCATCTGATTTCAAACTAAGCAGAGCTTGTACTATGGGATCCAGATAACTGATATATTACAAACTACGTTTTTTTTTTCTAAATATACACATATATACACGTAGATAATTACACCCAGACTCCGGACAAACAGACATATTCAAGCACACAAATGTCTGTTCTGGGTTGGAATCGAACCCACGACCTGTCGCAATTATGGCTGCCATGTTGATGATCTAGGGCGAATAACAGACCGCATATACCACACTGCCACATTTAATTACACAAGTCACCGGGCCCTTGCCACCGCCGCTGTTCCAGTAAAACCGAAGCACAACGGCCTCTCTCGGAATCATGAAAATAAAATCTTTATTCAAATAGGCCTTCACAAGCATTTATGAATAGTCTGACTCGCACGGCCCTGAAGGTTGCTTTTGCTGAGAAATGCCGGCTATAAACTCAGCAATTACTTACTCTTTTAAAAACCAACTCAGATTTTTAAAATTTAATGATTTATCTAGTAACTAAAAACACACTAAAAACAAGATGAATGACTTAGTAAATCCTACTAATATTATAAATGCGAAAGTTTGGATGGATGGATAGATGTTCGTTACCCTTTCACGCCAGAACGGGTGAACGGATTTGGATCAAATTTGGCACAGAGATAGATTATAGTCTGGAATAGCACATAAGCTACTTTTTATCCTGGGAAAACATAAGATCCCTCGGGGACGCGGGTGAAACCGCGGGGTAGAAGCTAGTATGTAAATAAAAATCAGATCACTCCCCACCTATTTCCTGTGTGGATACATTGATACTCTCACACGTCCAAATACTCTGACGATTATGAATATGTTGACCTATGAGTCATTTGACACAATATCCCTGAGGACTTGAGAGTCAGGGACTTTTTCGCTCTGAGATTAAGCTTGACTGTTCAGCGGGACAACACCGCTGTGTATCTTTTGTTTTTAGCATAGACTTAATAATTGTAGGTATATAAAATAAAATAGATTAGAAGCAAAATTCTTCCTTTTTTTTATTATAATCATACACAAAAAAATGCTTTTGTGTTCTATACCATAACATTTTCTTTGCAGAACTATATATACTTTTCCTCTCTCATTCGTATAAACTATGAACTTTCATTTTTATACCTTTTCCTTATAAATAAACTCGAGCTACAAGGGGCTGAGATTTTGTCCGTAACTACGTCGAGTATCCAACAAGAGGGCAACATATCAACACACCGGGTGGATATTGCTTCCACTAACATAATACGGGTCAAATGTATTCGACCCCGATAGAAAATAGCCGAATAGCTGGCTAAAAGAACAATAATAATGAGTTTTACTATATGGTTACAGCCTGTAGCTAGGATTACAATATTATGAGCTTGGATTTCGTCTGGGCATACTATATTACTTCTTAATCAAGTCCTATATAAATATAAAAAAATATTCAATAAAGATACGTGCTGGAGTAGATATTAACTGTCTGGCTTAAGGATCCGAATAGAACAAGCTTATATCCTAACGTATCACAGAATTATTTGTAGAATTATATCTTGCTCTTTTATATTAAACTAGCCTTCCCGCGGTTTCAACCGCAAATCCCTACTCTACCCGCTTAGGAAAAAAATATTTTTTTAGCCGATGCTTACGTCATAATAGCTATCGATATGCCAAATTTTAGCCCAATCCGTCCAGTAGCTTGAGCTGTGCGTTGATAGATCAGTCAGCCAGTCACCTTTACATCGGTAAAAAATTAAAACGTGAAAGATCTATATCGAACATTCATATGAACAGCGTGAAGAATGCGATGGTAGAGATCACAATTGGTGAAAGCCCATCATTGTAACAAAAACTGTTTTTGTGTTAATTTTCCTTTTCGCGTGTAGTGTGCCATTCAGTTATTTATGTACCTGTGAGCTTGCGCTTTCGGTCACGGAACACCTCGTGAAGACGCTCGATTGTAGGGTACTTTGAAGTACCCGCTGGCTATACTACCTTTCGCCAAGCTACCAGTGTGTTCTGGCAGCTGCTCTTGAGAATCAGTTGAATTTCAGGCTTTGTATAAGTTGACCACCTTGTAGGTGACGGTGGTCACTTACTATCAGGTGAACCGACTGCCTACTAATCAGCGTAACATAATAAATAAATAAATAAACATAAAAACCATCTGTAAATAGTCAAACTGTGACCATAACCATAGGATAAATAAGTGCTATCATTGAAAAAATAACATATAACCTAAGTAGTAAACACGTAACATATAAACAGTGGTAATGTGGTCATATGACGGAGACGTGACTTATCATGAATGGAGGATATAACCTGAAGTCCATTCAATACCGCGTGGAGAGCTTAGCAATATAGGTTACTGGAGCGTAGTTTGAGACACGCAGGTTGTTTTCTAATCCTCGGAAATAAACCTCTTTGTTGATGGCCTAGGACTTGAAAAGGGTACGTTGGTAAGTATTCTGCTTGTAAGGAAATTTGCTTTGTGTCGGTTTTTAGTAGGGTTTTATGTTGGTTGCATATAAAACTTGAATCAGTTAATCTTTGTAATAATCTATACATTATTATTTATAAAGCTGAAGAGTTTGTTTGAACGCGCTAATCTCAGGAACTACTAGTTCGATTTGAAAAAATATTTCAGTGTTGGATAGCCCTTTTATCGAGGAAGGCTATAGGCTACTTTTTATCCCGGGAAAACATAAGATCCCACGGGAACGCGGGTGAAACCGCGGGGCGGAAGCTATTATAATAATATCCTGAGACAATCTTCCCACACGGCCATTTGATTCCAAACTAATATACATACACTACATAAAACATGCTACTTTTTTCTATTACACTAGCTGTCCCCGCGGTTTCACCCGTATTCCAGAGAAAAAAGTAGCCCATGTTCTTCTCCATACCATAGCCTATCTGCGTACCGAATTTCATCGCGATGGGTTTAGCGGCTTAGGCGTGAAATGGTAACAAACAAACAAACTCACATTCGCATTTATAATGTTAGTTAGGATTAGGATTACACCCAAACTCAGAACATGGGTATCTCTTACCAACCACGCTAACTGACCCGACGTGTACCTACTTTTTAATCTAATTATATACATTTTCAAATATTCTTTAGTGTCTCAGTTTTATTTATGAAATAAAAACATCATTCACTTCTCACGAGCTCTCTGGAATGGTAAAGTAATCTTGAAAAGGATTTATATTAAAATATTTTTTTTAGCTCTTATCAAACAAAAAAAGAAAATAGCCAAGATTCGCCTACTTTGATCATGAACTAATACGCAATGGGTCTAAATATCAATATTACGATCTCTTGTTAGGTCTAGGCATGACGCAGTCTACCGTTTTAGGTACTCAGCGACTAAAGGGTTTTTATGGCCCAAAAATGAAATTTGAATTCTAGAAAGATTTAAATTTATTGTATCTTGGAGAATTCTTTTCAGTTTTATACAGCGTATCAATAATAAAAGAACTGGGGTCCAATTTTCGCGTCTTCGACATCAATATTACATTCGACATTTGCAGAAAAACATACCGCATACTTAATGGATTCGGAAGACGTACGCGAAGAACTAAAATAACACGGTTCCAGATATACGCATAATATATCGCATTTTATCTCACCTGAAAAAGCTGTTGTTACAAAGCTTGTTAGACTTTCGCATGCTAAGCTTTTGTTCGCAGAACAAAGCTCTTAACACTTCTCAGACCTGTGAGTATTTAAGGTAAATAATATATTATCCAAGAATTTTAAGGACCTAATAGAGTTGTAAAGGAAAATCTACATGTATAAACAACCCACTGATTCTGGCACAAGCCTTCTACGATATTTGGAAAAAGAATATAGAAAGAAAATTATTTCCTTAACTACAGACACATGTGTGCTAATAGTAACAACCTAAATACGATGGAAGTAATTAATTAATCAAACAATCATAATGATGTGACTCTGAAAGTATGTATTTCCAAAAAAATATCTACTATACAGGTACACAATGTGAAATACGTTTTTTTTTTCATAATGTTTAGTATAAATAATGTCGTAGGGTCGTTTTTGTACCACTCAAGAAATATCTTGTACTTCAGTAAATATGGCGTTAATGCAAAATCACAGCCTGTATATACATATAAGTAGTAAAAGCTAAAGGTCCAAAGCTAAAAGGTCAATCGATCAAACACAGACTTACATTGTTCTCGACAAAGTTTTTCATAAATGCCGGTTAGTCTTCAAAAAATCCTTGAGCTGGTACTGATTGTGCTAATAAAACTGCCTACTTTTAATCATATTACTTGTTATAAACATCTTGATGTTTTATTAATTAAAATTTAATCTAAAACTGATTTTACAAACATGAAAAACCAACAAAGAGATTTTAAACTCCATCTTTGAACAAATTAATGCTTGAAAGGTTAACCAAGACTAGCTTAGGTCTCTAATATATTATACAGAATTAATTAGATAAGTTATTCAAGTGGGCAGGAAAATTAAATACGTCTTGAGTAAGGAATAATAAATTATATTGTAATTAGACACACCAAATTTATCTGTAAGATAGTTTTGTCTGAGGATTATTAATATGCTTTATTAAATAACGGGACTGTTCTATTGATGAATCAATTTACGATGTTTGTTTAATATTCTTGTCTTCAAGTTTAGCCCAGGTTTATTTAATTATTATAGTAAAAGCTTTTAGGAAAAATAATTGCATGTTCTTTTACAGTATTCGTTTAAGTCTAATGGTGTTACGAACATGGTATTTTCGTACCAATACGATTATGATATAGGTCAACACCTATATGCTATGATATAGGTTGACGAGAAAATCGCTTTCGAATATTACTAAATATATCTGTTGATAAAAATCGAACAAGATATTTTTTCACAAAAGGTAACACTTTTTGGAAATCATGAATTATTTTGCAACAAGATAAATCGATTTACCACATCGGCAAGTCATGCTGTCAAATTGCAATGGATTTAACTTGATTAATGTACGTCTTCCACATGATTTGTGCTGCTAAAATATTCAGCCTCCACGCTATGACGCCTACGTGATGTCTAAGTAAAAATAGATGTTATAATATTACACGAGACGCGATGATATAATGTTTTGTTGTGTATGACGTGTACTGTTTGCTTAAAGATTGTTTTGATTTTAGAAGCTGGCCACACCCGCAGTTATTATTTTTATTATAGACTAGATTTCGCCCCGCGGTTTCACCCGCGTTCCCGTGAGATCTTATGTTTTCCCCGGATAAAAAGTAGCTTATGTGCTATTCCAGACTATAACCTATCTCTCTGCCAAATTTCATCCAAATCCGTTCAGTAGTTTTTGCGTGAAAGAGTAACAAACATCCATCCATCCATACTCACAAACTTTCGCATTTATAATATTAAGTAAGGATGTCTATTTCTACGAAAGTAATTGTATTACCTTACTAATGTATCTCTAAGTACCAACCAATTAAATACACAAAAGCAATGTTGTTATAACTTTGAGTTTTAAATAGCACCTGAATAAAGTTTTCTAGGGTTCCATAGCCCAATGACAATCACGGTAATTTTACTCAGAGACTATTGGCACTATTACTTTAGATTTAAGTAGCTTTTTAAGAACAGCTATATCCTAATGGTGTAGTTAAATTGCGAACAAAAAGTCCATACATTGTCCTGTAACTGAGGGAAGAACAAAAATAAATCCAGTAAGCGTGTGGAGTACCAACACCAACTTTCCAACTTTTTGACTTATGGGGTAGAAAAAACTGAAAAAAATATGATATTAATAACAATAAAACATAAAGAACAGTTTTAAAGAAAATTGGATTGACAAAAACATGCGGTGTTTGTAGGTTTTGAGATAGATTGAGGTTTTTGGTTTGGACATATTCAATAACACGCTATTTTGAGTTTAACGACCGCAGAAATAACATTGTTTTGTACAGTGACTTTAAGAAATACAAAATTACTATAATATACTATTACACTACTTTTTAATTAAACAAAGTTGTAACTACGTTTCCCTAATATTAAAATAAAACCGGCAGAATATGAAATACAACTTTGTCTCAATCTAATATAATATAATATTTAAATAAATATAATATTTTTTCTTTGACATTATATACAGATAACACTTTTTTTAATAAACAATAGATTGATAATACTTACCTAATGCCATTCATGGACTCGGAAGCTCCAACACTAAACTACTCTCACGTCAAAAACCATACGCATCTAATAACCAGGAAATGATCCCGAAATTGATGACCCACAGAAATATCGGCATCCGGCACCGGACGGTGGACTTCACACTCCTCAATGGCTGCAAGATAGATCACCACGTAATTATAGGGGACATTGATCCAACGACCACAATATTATATGTGATAGATTATTTTCCGTGTCATTGAGGTAGACGTAGACCGTAGACGCATCATATGTTACATAGGGGACTGTCTGAGGCAATATTGGATGCTCGTTTTTGTCAACTTTTTATGGGGTTTGTGAGGAAACCAATTTGGTTTTGTTTTTACTATATACTAGCCTTCCGCCCCGCGGTTTCACCTGCGTATACCCCTATTTTACCCCCATAGGAGTTGAATTTCCAAAAAATGATGCCTATACTGTGTAAGGTATCTATGTGCATAATATCAAGTGTATAGGTCCAGCGGTTTGGGCAGCGCGTTGATAAATCAACAGTCGGTCAGTTTACCATAATATGTGGTCGTAGGTGGTACCTAAGCATACAAAGCCTAGAAAAACCTGGCTCTCAATTGTAGCTGCCAAAAGACACCGGTAGCTTGGTGGCATGTGCTTAATCAACATCAATGTCCCTTTTAATGATTGAACGAATTCACAAAACCAGAGTTATAAATAGAAAAATAAAAACTTCCTAAATTAATTCGTAAAGAAACCATAGATGTAGCTACCATTTTCAGGAACTATGTAGGTTGTTCTAATTTTACTTTGCGTAGGCAGCTACGTAGGCTACGCAGACGTAAATAATTATGACGGAAATACTAATTATAAAATATTACGTTGCTATTTATGTTCGTATGTATTTTTAGTTTTTTTTTATTAATTTAATAATGTAAAAAAAAAACTATATGGAGATAGGCCCTCTCAACATCCAACTTATAAGTATAATCTTTATAACCGACCAAAAATTTATGAGCTACTGAATCAAAGTTTTCTCACGATGTTTCCTTCACTGATGTTCTTTTTAGGATTCGAACGTACGATCGACTTTCAACGTCAATAGTAGAACTGAGCTATCATCGCCCTAACAAATAATTATGATGCGTACGACAGCGAATGAACGTATGGACAGGGCACCGTAACGCTTTTCCGTACATTTATATAATTTCACAAAAATGTCCACACCATAGGAAAAATTAAATGTAAAAATTAGAAACATTGTGAGTGTCCACACTCACTCGGTGCGCACGCCTTAAAAAAACACAAAAGACCATAAAAAGTAAGTAAGAAGTCCATGTTTATCAATGACCATTTCGATTACATCCGTACTTTTCCGAAAATGTCCCCTATAGAAATCTAACAAGTGAACTTGTGATTCGCGTCTCGTAAAGTTTTCTAACGTAAAGTGTTCTATCTTAGTTAGGGCTGTCAAAAATTGGGCAACGACGAATGATTGGTACAAATAAGTATTTGGTTTCAGTAACCGGTAAATGTAGGCAAGATTCCAAGAAGAAAAGTAAAAGTTTAAACCTCCGAAACAAAATATAACAACAAAATAAGTATTAACAATTATTCATATTGTAAGCTTTTACTTATTTAGACCCGCGCCGGCGCCACTCGTTTCAAACAAATATAATTAATTATATTCATTAGATTTTTTTAAATATCGTGATCACGGTTGTTCTCTAACAATGTAATGATATCACGGCTTTATACAATACTATAATTTAAATGTTTTTTTTTCGGCTTTGTGTAAACGATGTGGCAACCCTCATCCCACTTTGGCTTAAGCAAATCCCCATAGAATGTAACGCCATGACTTCCCATAATAAGTTGGATAATAACTTGTGGAAAAATTAGGTCACCCATATTATATACGGAGGGCACGTATGGGGTACATTGACGATTTTTTGCGACATTTTTTTTATTATTTGCGTTTGTAACAATTTAATTTTCGTGCTTCATTTTTGCTACCAAAATATGTGAACGTACTTTACTTACCCACACAAATTTTAAAAATTGCACAGAACCCTAACTTTTGTATGCTACCTTCGAACACATTATCCCTCACCATGATGAGATTATGAACAAAATAAAAAAAATATACCTAAGTTTTCCAAAATTTTGCTCCTTGTAAAATATAGACCAATCAAAGAATAGATTTATTTCTTGTAAATAAATGTTTTTTTTTTGGTAAGTACATACGAACTAAATATATTGTGAAATTATAAATGATTAAATTAGGTAAACATACATCCGTGAGGTAAACTCCTCGAGATTTAAAAAGCAACATGAGACAAAAGGGTATCTCTCTTTGTCTATTTTTAGATATAGGATATCACTTAGATAGCAATAATATTTTGTTGAAACCCAAAAATCTAAATACTACATCTAGAATCAAAACAAAATGGAGAAATTTCATAAGAACATTCATAACCATACGGCTATAGGTAGGTACCTACTACAACTTTATTTCTATGCAACCTACTTCGCTGTTGAATTACACAGCGCGGTGGGACGTGGTCCAGACGTAATAGAATTTTTCTTGAAATACCTACCTGCATTTGTAGAGTAGCTATTTTACCACCAGGATTTTAAATAAGAATCATTACTACTTATTTTATGTATACAGTTATATATAGGATTATGCAACCAAATGGAGGTTACTCATACAACCTATTAAGATTTCAAGACTATTCATATAAGTGCCTTAAAGTTTGATATGAGCAATAACACATTATGAAAAAACAGTAAGGCATATTTAAATATCTTGCGAAAATCTTGGTATAGCATTGTATAGAAAGAAAGAAAAAAGAAAGAAAGAAAAAAAACATCTATTCACTGAAAATGGACGCACATACACAAAGTAGAATTTATAAAAACGTAATCACAGTAATCAAGAACAACAACAGAAAAAAAAAACAAATAGTTGACAATTAGAAAAATAATTTTGAAAATCCGTCTATACATATATAGGTATATATATATTTCTTTCCTTGTATAGGCTTGTGTTTTGACCACAATCTCACTATGGTGGAGGTGATGATGTGGCCGAAGGTGGTAAGCACACAAAGCCCAGAAGGATCTGGCTCTCAAGTGCAGCTGCCGGAAAGCACCAATAGGTGTTTGGCGACAGATTTTCAACTTGAGGGTGGTAGCCAGCCAGGCGGGTACTACAAAGTACCCTACCACCGTACTATGGTTTCCTCACGATGTCTTCCTTCACCGAAAGCTCATTGTAGGATTCGAACCCACGACCTTCGACGCGGCGTCCGACGTCACTACCACTGAGCTATCATCGCCTTAAAATATGACGGAGTTATGCCCGAACATATTTAAACATTAAAAAATATAAACATAGTATAGATAGCCACGAGTTCAAGTTTATGGAAGATAATTGAAAACGCTGCCTAGAATTTTCAACAGGCAACATTCAAATCACCACTGTATTTTATTTTTATCGTACAGAGTATATAAATAGATATTCTTCCGGTTACTTATAACTAAATCTTGCAACATTCTCGCTCGTGGAGCTCATGGCAGAATAGTCACATAAGTCACATTATTTATCACTAGATAAATCAGCACGAACGCAGAAATGCATTTAATTGCCAGTTGCTGCTTAGGTGAAAATTAATGAAGACAAGTACTTTTTCCAGTGATGCCAACTTAGCTACTTTATAGTTAAATCTAGCTATTTTTTTTCCTCGACATTGAGAAGTCTTTAGCTAAACAGTTTAGCTACTTTTTCTGGCATTTTATCGTGTAACTCTGCCATTAGTCGTCTTACCTAATAATACACCAATGGATGGCAGAGTAGCGGTCTTTAGTATATGGTGTATTATCTATGGTAGCGGTCTCTCTGCCTATTAGTTTATGCTGGGTGGGTATAAGCTAAGTAAGCAAAAATGTGAAACATCTATTTATTGACGCACCTTGGAGGTAAGACCAACTCGTTTGCCGTAATGGCTAATGGCATGTCACTCTTTTATGCCGTCATGTCATGTCTACTCTCTTTCGCCGCTCTTTATTATCTACCTTGTGTTTGCGTGGTGCGTATACTATTTCGTTGCTTCCGTGTGAGTCTGTCAGTGTTTACTTCGATCTTTCACATCTATCGAGGATAGTACAGTTGGCAACACTATTGCATGAAAACTCAACTTCGAAGTGAAGTTGAGTTTTCGTTTTATCTTCTTGAATCCGGTGTATTTTGAGTTTTATTGACTGAAATTGGTGGCGTTTTGTGCAATGGAGTTCAATAAAAGTGCACGAGTGAAGTGAAATTTTAAATGAATGCGTGTATCTTGACTTTTTATGTTGTCTCAACAAGTCCACGAAAAGTTTTAGTAGAACAACCACCATTTTACTAAAACCTGATTGACTTGACTATATTATGTATAGAGTCTGGCAAACGTTAAGTTTAAATATGGCATCAATAATGTTCGTCAAAGTCTTTGGTTTGAGTTGTCATTATTTTGTTTTTCCTAATAGTTAGTAATACCATAATGTATATTTATTTAATTTGCCGCGTTTTCTCAGGTCACGCTTTCGTTTGCCAGACTATACCAGATTTGGCTTTGGCCTTTATTATGGATATTAGACATATTGATGATTAGACTGTATGAGCTAGAACCCTTTGCCTGCTCGACATAAGGGAAAACAAGAACAAAAAATTTAAACATACTGTCAATGTCATTAATATCAAAAGAGTTTTCATTCCTTGTTCGTTCCAAATATAATAAGTATTTGATTCTAGCATTTTTATTTTTAAAATGTTTGAAAGTGTTATCTATCATGCTAAACCAAACTGTCGAGGTTTATGGAATTACTACTTTATTTGTTTATTTACATTTGCTTGCGAGCTATGGAAATTAGGAAAAATTAATTTTTAAAGTGAACTACAACCAAAAGAAAATGGGAAAAAAACATGAATATGACTGCAATTACACGCCGTTATGGTCAGAAATTGGGTAAGTGATACTGATTGATTTATCATTTCTATAAACCTACAATTATTATTAGCGATTAGAAATCACGTTTAAAATTATGAGGTATTTATTATTATTTGAGGTTATTGATCTCTTCCGTTGCACGATATACTAACATACATAAATTATGTAGGTATTCAACTAATTTTGCGCAAATAATAAAAGCGAAATAACAATTCAAATAGGTACATATAGAAGAATGTAAGTAACTATAGATAGAATATTGTATTCTGCTATGATAGTGTACTGATTGCGCTAAGACTTGATCTCCTTGGTCTTCCTATTGGTACCTACTCCTATTACAACCTATACTAAATTGTAATTTTATTTACCGTAACTACATATTTGCAAAGTTTTAAGTACTTGATATTTACTTCAAAGCTTTTATAATTTCAGCAATAACTAAACATAATATCTTGGGATATAATTGTAGCCTATATGACCATTATATAAAATAAGTCACCACCAATGACATTCAATATTGAATAGTCTTAAATAGTTTGTATGTATTGGGATGCTCAATCACATAAAAAATACAAGTAAACACCTAGCGACCTGGCTAAATATCTTATTTCCTTATTATCCCACTTATATCGAGGTTGGCAACACACAATGGTATTATTGCAAAAGTCAGGCAACAATTACCAATTACCATGGTAAACTGTCCCCTGCCTGCTTTTCTCCATGTTGACATATAAAAAAATATATTAAGAAAGTTAGTGTGAATGTTGGTTTGGTATAGGTACTTATTCACATACTTTTACTTCTTGCAATACCATAGGTTTCCAAAACAACTGTAAACTATGGAGTGAATTCTTGAGTTTTACACAAGACATCTTTCATTTAAAATTTTAAATATATATCTGAATTACCAATTTGACAGTAAATAAACAACATCATACATTTAGTAAATGCTTTTATAAAAAATATAATAAACAGTGAAATAAATGGAAAAAATATTATAGCAAACTTTGTTTATGATCTGTGGAAATTATTATAATATTCTAATAAGAAATTCCAGAACTATCTTATGGAGAATGTTTTAAAAGATAAATTACTTATTTGCAGTATGTTGATATATTTAGGTACCTTATACCATAATTCAAAGAAATGTAATTAAAATGTTATAAAAGTACTACTTAAAATCTACATACTTACCTCCACCCAGAAACTTAAAAAGTCAGTTTTTATACTATGTATGTGTTGATGTGGCCGAAGGTAGTAAGCATACAAAGCCTAGAAGATCTGTGACTGTGCATGACAAAAGAAGTTGCAGCTTGTTGAAATATGAAATCAAGAGAGATGGTGTGATATACATATATTTAGTAAATAGTTGTTTTATGTTTTCTATATATATATCATAGTTTGTATTTTATACATTGATTGTAAATTACTTGTTTTAATAAATCATTTATTCTTATTAGTAAATAGTTAAAATATTTGCTTTTTAGGGTTCCATACCCAAAGGGTAAAAATGGGATTCTATTACTAAGACTTCGCTGTCTGTCCGTCCGTCTGTCTGTCACCAGGCTGTATCTCAAGAACCGTGATAGCTAGACAGTTCAAATTTTCACAAATTATGTATTTCTGTTGCCGCTATAACAACAAATACTAAAAACAAAAAAAGTATTTAAGCTCCCATACAACAAACGCGATTTTTTTCCGTTTTATAGATTATGGAACGGAACCCTTTGTGCGCGAGTCCGACTCGCACTTGGCCGGTTTTTTTAAAACCGGATGAATGGCATGAAAATTGCATCAACCCACCCCATTCCCCCAAGTTTTACTTAATAATTACTTTATAATCCTACTATATTCGACATCCTACTTATATTCTAAACTAGCTTCCGCGCCGCGGTTTCACCCGCGTTCCCGTGGGATCTTATATTTTCCCGGGATAAAAAGTAGCCTATAGCCTTCCTCGATAAATGGGCTATCCAACACTAATAATTTTTCAATACGAACCAGTAGTTCCTGAGATTAGCACGTTCAAACAAACAAACAAACTCTTCTGCTTTATAATATTAGTATAGATACAAAAGCTTGTGTGTGTACCCATATATGTCTGTTATCAATTATTTTATGCTCCATAATGGCAGAATGGATTTTCATGAAATTTGGTGTTTAGTTACTTTAGGTTAGAATAAGCACACTGGCTATCTACTTTCCCGGGAATGCGGGTGAAATCGCGGGGCGGAAGCTAGTTTGGAATAAATGCTGTTACGCAACCATAAGTAGATAACTTCACAATCATACCTACTCACCTATATTATAACTACAACCTATGTACAACCTACCTAGGTACCTACATATTATTATGTAGATTATGTAGGTTTTTCGGAAGTAAAAATGTGATTCAATTAGCAAACAGCAATTCTCAAACAAACGCTTTTACTAACGGTTATTCAAGTTATCATTGTTAGAATAAGCAACAGAACTACCTGCTCCGTTGATTTTGTGATAACGGCGTGTGTCCATTGTCATCAGTTTATTATGCAATTATGTAACAAAACGATTTCTTCCAATGGTGTTTTCATTTATGGTTTAGACTATTTTTTTTATTATAAAATCTGCTTCTCTAGGAAGCTTATCTAATCAAAGCGCACGACAATGCGTAGTCCAAGTTCTTAAATTAATGGGTGCACTACTCGTACATTATTCGAGTCGACATGTAAAGAAAGAAAGTCACTAAGCTAAGCCCAGTTTTAAAAATGTTGGCCGCTCACTTTATTAACAATATTATTTAGTGCGCCCATTATTGTTAAGACTCAATGAATCGTAAACATAACCGTACCGTATCGTAATGAATATTGGAAACGCACTTATTAATAAGTGGGGGGTGTACATACAGCGTGAGTGGGCGATCCAAGTCGATAGCCGTGTCACTCAGTTCGTACAGTGAGTGAGAGGCGCGGGCGTCGAACACCGACTTGCCGGCCTCGGAATACCAACGATCACCTTTGAACTCAATCTTAACGTAATTTGAACTTTATAACTAACTTAAGTAAAGTCGAGATTCCCTTGATACATCTTATGGTATGCCAAAACGCGGTAATAGCTCAGTGACCCCAGAAACACCAGTGTAGTGCAGTGCAGTTTAAAATGAATGAAGAAAATACGGTCGCTCAGGAAATGAAAAGGCAGGCCGCGATGTTTTACAACTCGACAGAAAGGTTTGTTTTAAGTTAAATGTTTATTGCGAATATTAGATTCGATTGTTTGGTAAGTACTCACAGCGGATGTATCGTTCGTTTCATTCTCACATGCAGTGCTATGTATCGTAAATTAAATATTAACAAGACGTTCTGCACTTGTAATAAGGTTGCTTTTAGCTCATATTTTACATTAAGGTTTAGCCACATGTGAGAAATCTTACCTGTAATTGATTTATCTTCGTTAAATCAAAAGTTCTTGGACGTACCTACCCAAGCAAATGACTTTCACTCGTTATGAAGTAGAGAATACCTATGTTTGTAAACTATTGTGTAAACATTATGTCAATATATTTAATAAGTAGGTACCTAAAACGTGTTCGGAAATAAAGTTGAATAGATAAATTATAATTGCTAATGAGTTGACTACACTACACCTACCGCTAATCCAGATGTCAATATTATTATTTTTTTCTATTCATAAGTACCTTTATATTATAATAATAGCTATGAGTCGAAACAGTAGGGCAAGACAATGCAGCTAGGTTGTGGAATAATTCGTAGTATAATATTTCAACAAAAATATCAACTTACTTCAGAGGTCCAGACTTCTTTGTAGCTCATAGTTTTAGCCATATTATTAGTGTATTAGCTTTATAAACGTCAAGTAAACGTCATCCCCTCCCCTACGCTGGAGCAGGACACTTGGCACGTACTTGCTCGGCGAATGGCTGTTTTTAGATTAATAAAAGTAAATAATAAATAAGTATTTACATTAAGAAATAAGCCTCTCATTTGGAAGACATTAAAATAAACAACAATACAATTAGGTGTACCAAACATACCAGGACGTAAATATATATACCTAGCTAGATAATCAGATCAGCTCGGTTGCGGTCCGATTCGGTAGACGAACCGATTGAGTTGTCTACTGAATATATGCGACTATCACAGCATGAGCCTAAATTATCAAAATAAAATCGTCCTTTCCGATCGGAATGGCAACCGAATGGGTCTGAATAAGGGGAATGTAAGCCTCTATTCAAAATAAAAATGGCACCTACCAATTTCGCACGCTTTTGTTTTGCTACCAACACTAAAACGAGTTCATTCGGGTTAAATCACGCTATGATACCTATCTACCTAATTAGTTAGGTTAGATTAAGTAATTTGCAGTCATGTACCCATTAGATAACAACTCGGTAGAGCAAGTAGGGATTGCAATCCGACCGATCCCCAAATCAATCCGACCGATCCCCAAATAATTATAATTGTTTGCATGCTAAGTCCTCCCTCATTCCCCAGGCAACGTCCTGAGCCGAGGTCGAGCCCCACAGGGGGCACCCTCAGGCTACCGTTGCCCAAAATTATTTAGTTTTAGTTTTTAGTTTTAAGTAGCGGTTGAGAGCCCTCAGCGCTCACCGCAAAAGTCCGCGTAACGGTGGAAGAAGGTCCCCTGGACCCACCACCTTCCTGTTCCAGTCAAAAAAAAAAAAAAAAAAAGTAGGGATTTATGATCTGTGATTAATGAATGCGTGTAAGAAGTGCTCTCTGAGAATTGAGGAACTGCTTTGTATGACGAGCGAGCGTCACAAAACCGTTATAAAAATTATGAATAAACCTAGAATTAAATACATATGTGAATTTTAACTAACTTTCCGTGATATGGTTTCATCCGTGATCCTCTATCTATACTCCCTAAGGGGTTGAATTTTGGAAAATACTTTCTTACAAAAGGATAAAAGACATACACTCCAAATTTCGTGATTCCAGTCGATCACCGATTTAGGCTCTGTTGTTTATCTGATTATTACCTTTCAATCAATCGGTCGGTCAGGACTTCTTCTTTTATCAAAATCGCATCCTAAAACTGATGCAGTTAATTAATAACAAAGAGTTGTAGAAAAAGACCTTACTTACTACGCTAAACAAATAAACTTCCCATTTCATAGATAAAGTAAAATTCTGAAAACCTCTTCAAGTGTTTATATTTAAGTATTATCCGACAAAAAAAACTGAAGCAACGTTACTGATTAATAAAGTCCCCAGTATTTAACTCCTAAAACATTACAACATATGTACTGTAGTTTAATCGTAACGTTTATTTAGCTGATTATCAATGTTATTAAGAAATTTTAATCTATAGTTTCTGATCCTTATTCATAGTAACCAAATGATCTGCTATCTGTTCGTAACTCCTGTTGCTCACACAAAGCACATTTTGAGAATATGTCGCAAAATTCTTACATGTATCACGACTCGATACCTGCATGATATTCTGTACTTATTACCGAGTTTCACGAGTGAGACAGAGAATAGTCACTTCGAGAATTCACCGTCGAGTTTAAGTACAGAATAACATAGCTGCTGTTTCAAATACATATTTTTTACTGTGATTGGCGATAACAAACTTCTCACGAAAGCTTTTAGCTCTACAATCATTCATCATAATTTCGTATAATTATACTTTTTTATTACCTACCTTAATCGCTATGCATAGACGCCTCTGTATCTGATCAGAAAATATTCTATTGTTTGTCAGCTTTGTATGTTGTGGTCGTCCTCAGAGTAAAGAGTATGAGTAGGTCTTTCAAACTAAATATTTGCTGGACAGACCTTAACTCCTTTGATGATGGTAAATCATCGCCTGGTATGATCTGATGACGAACGGAATGAATGGTGTAATGTGCTTTGTGCTCATTCCTCTTATACCAAGATGACTGACCACTAATGAATCATGGTAGACTACCATACTACCACAGAGATTCCCATTTTATTTTTGTTCCTAAGCTCTTTACTGCAATTAAATGTTTACCACCTACTTGCATAAGTATGCAAATATGTGTTGTGTATTGTATATTCACCATATCTCTTTCTATATTTAATCCCTTATTTATTTATATGGACATTGAGACGCCCGCGCCAGTAAGTTTACGATTATATTATGACCGTCTGAACGACGACTCGACGACTTGATCTATCCTTTCAGTTATATTTGACATTGATATTTTTATCAGTCAAAGTCAAAGCCAGTTATTAAGTATAGGCCCTTAACATCGAAGCTAATGAAGTTACGACTGGTTCGGAAGTCAGCCTTCAACTGTGAAGAACCGGAAAGAAACTAGCAATTTGCCTTCACTGAAATGTAGAAGTCGCTTATTAATATTAATCTTTAGTAGTAAATTATGTTATTTAATAATTTACTACTTACCTGAAATTCCTTTCAAGTACTAAATGGGATTAATGTGGTTTTAAAATTATGTCATAATGTCCTTTTTGATGTGTTCTAAGTACCTAGTAATACCTAGTTAGTATTTTTGTCCTTAGGCTGTGTTAAAAAAGGCGGAGGCGGCCTTTTACGTCAAGAATATCAACAGCTACCCGTCTATATCTAATACCGAACAATGATACACGTCACTTGACTGAAAACGTATACTTCGCTAATGAAATATTAATTGAATAGTGGATTTGAAAACTAATAATTTTCGGATCAAAACATGATTTTAATATACCTAATGCTGTCAATTTGTTATGATTTGTATTTAATAATGGTGGAAAAACATTGAAATAGGTAGGAATATTTTCTCATTATTACATTTTAATATAGGTACCCAACCTACTTATGTTTCGCACACTGCGATAATAAAATCTTTGTTATTCTACGCTATAAGTATAAACATTGTGTTCGTGCTAGCAAATATGTATAAATTCTTTATTAGTATAGATTGTATATATTTATATTCTGTATTTGTTCAGTTGTTACGTTCGATTTAGTTCAATCTCACTAAACTTAAAATAACTTACAGGCAATGATCAACATTTCTTGAAAAGTGACTGGCAATTTAAAGAAGTAGCAATATGAGTATGAAAGGCGGAAAATATCCTTGGTCCGATGGTCACATTAAACAGCCGGATACTTGGTCAACGCTACATATTATATAGGTACTTAAATATGTTCAGAATTTGAAGTGTGATTGCGTAACTTGGACGCTTGGCTTCACACGTAAGTCAGTTAGAGGGTAGATATGAATCTGAGGGCTGGCAATAACGCAATGCGTATTTTCTATCAAATTCAAATTAGCACCAGCAGTTAATTCTTGAGCAAGACTTGACCTAATTACAACTTGGTAGCTCAACTGACCATGACGACTGGAGCCTTAAGATTGACGTATATTTGCGTTTCTTGACAGGTCCTATCACGGGTTAAACCGGAGTTCGAAAGCTATGTATCTACCTAGTCTTGCCATAAATATTGTCACAAAGAAAAAAAAAAAAATTATTTCAAATAATATTTATTACTTTTACAGTATGTTAGTTTAATACATAAATAAAAAACAATTTAAAATATAAAAAGCTTATTCGAAGTGGTCTCCATTGGCTGCAATACAGTCCTTTAAACGTTGAGGCCAGTTATCAATAGAAGCACGCACTCTTTCCATGGGAAAATTCTTCACTGCCAATCGTATGGATTGTTTTAGGGACTCCAAATTATCATGGCGTTTAGAGCAAGCCGTACTCTCTAAAACTGACCATAAATCATAATCCAGCGGATTAAGATCGGGACTAGACGACGGCCAGTCTTCAGCTCTGATGAAGTCCGAAACGTTCACTTCCAACAAAGACTGCGTGGACCGAGCTTTATGACCCGGCGCCGAGTCTTGTTGGAAGGACCATACTTGGTTATTGAACATGGTGTTGTTAAGGGGCTTAACTACCTTCTCAAGAATGGTATCTTGATACACTTGTGCCGATGTTTTGATACCTTTTTCACAAAAATATGGCTCAGTCACTCCTTCATAGCCAACACCCCACCAAACCATCACTGAAGTCGGATAATGCCCACGTTGCACTCTGTCGACTAATTGGGAAGCTTCCTTAGAGCTTTGAGCATAAATACGATCATTTTGTTTGTTAAAATGTTGCTCAACTGTAAAGATTTTCTCATCCGTAAAAAATTTTTTTCTGTGACCTCCCTTTGCGTACCGCTTCAGTAGTTGTTTCGATTTTACTACCCTATTCTTTTTTAAATTATCAGTTAAAAAATGACCAGTGCGTCTCTTATAGGCTGCAAGTCCTAAGTCATCTTTTAAAATACGCGACATGGTTCTGGGTGCTATCTTCATCTCCCGAGATAAAATCTTTTGCTTTCGGACAGGATTTCTTCGAATTCTTTCCCTTACTGCTTTAACCACCTTTTTCGTACAAACACTACGTGGACGGCCAGATCTTTTTCTGTCACAAGCAGAGGAGGTCTCATTGTACCTATTAATAGTCCGGTACACAAACATTTGACTAATACCAAGCGTATGGAGAGTTTTAAAAATTGCATTTGGCTCCATACCAACTTTGTGTAATGCAATCGGTAATAATGCGATTCGGTTCTCTTTATCACCCCACTCCATTTTAATATCGCAAAATATTGTCCAATGTATTGGCGCCAAAATTAGAAAACCCAATGAACAATCGTATAAAAATGACAGATTCCAAATTCAAATGTAATATCTTTCTTATTTTTAATTGTAACAGTATTTATGGCCAGACTATGTATACTACATATAAAAGCGAAAAAACTACTCACTGATTAATCACAAATTCTCGGAAACTACATGACCAGAAAGATGTTTGGCTGGTAGGTTTCTTATATGGTGTAGGTAGACTAACCGGTAATAAAGAATTTTCCAAAATTCAATCCCTGAGGGGTTTAACTGGGGATTGCAGGTAAAACCGCTGGGTGGAAAACTTTATCTACCGTTTGTTTTCATAACATAAACATCACGAGTTCACAATGTTAATTGTATCTACATGAACTTGGCCATCTTTTACACGGTTTTTTTTGTGATTATTTCAATTTACAATAAATAATTTGTGTAAAGTATGAGTTTGGTACATATATAAATCATTATTTAGTTTGTAAACAGTCTAAAAACGTGTCCCACCATATTTACCATTGCTTGATTTGCTAATGTATAGAAGTTATTTTATTCGTCAATACAATACTTACCTACACAACGCAAGCGGCGTGTCTGTCAAGGCCTTTGCAATTCGTTCATAACTTGACAAGCTTAAAAATACAATAGGACATGCAAATCCCATGAGGATGTTGCGCATTGTCATGAATTCCAATAAACGGAAAGGTCAAATCATAAAATATACGTCTTGATTAACAATTCCATAGACTCTAGTAAAGCGGCTTTAAAATATTTAATTGTTGGAAGTAGGTATGTCTACATAAGTAAACAAAATATATTTAACTATGTAAGTAGGTACTTAGGTATGTCTTTTCATGAAGCGAATATGGTACTTACAAATAAGTTGGTTAATTAATAACAGGAAAGGTGAAGGTGAACGGTAAACAAGTTCATATATTACTAACAAGAATAATATACATGCACAATAGTAGTGTCCTGCTAATCTATATATAAAACAAAGTCGTGTTAGTTACACCATTTTAACACAATAACGCCTGGACTGATTTTTATGACCTTTGATTTGTTGAATTTTCCTCCGCTCCGAATAGCAGAATAACTATTAAAACATCGCGGGTAATACCGCGTGGAACAGCTAGTTATATATAATAGGTCCAACAAATGCGAAACAATAACATGGTGAAGGCTTATAACATATTATAAATAGTATGTGCTTCTTCAGAATTCCTGCGTCTAATCATCGGGTCGTATAAAGTTACATCCTCCTCTCCAAATAAAATAAAAAAGTTGAACCGTATTCTAAACTAATATTATAAATAAGTTTGTTTTTTTGTTTGTTACCTTTTCTCACCTAAATTGCTGAACCGATCGCGATGAAATTTGATACGCAGATGGATGGAGAGGGACATAGGATTTTTTTTTTCTCGGGAACGCAGGTGAAACCGCGTTGAACAGGTAGGTAGTTATAAATAAAATTGAGTTTAGATTAGAGAGAGTGTAGTCACCTGTAAAAACATAAATGTTTTGAGTTCCTGACAAGAGTACATATAGGCACAAGATTCGTAGCTCGTAATTCTGTACAAAAGTTTCCTCAAAATACATTTAAATACGATGAGCAATGAAAATATAGGTGTATAGGTATCTATAATGCCATTTAAACTAAGTATGTAAAGTTGTGGTTGATATGACAAACAAATACATATATGTATTTAGGTAGGTACTAAACAGTTGCACACATTACCATTTATAAATCACTAGCTTCGGTCCCGAAGGATCTTATGTTGTCCCGTAATAAAAAGTAGCCTATGTGCTATTCTAGACTATAATCTATCTCTGTACCAAATTTCATCCAAATCCGTTTAGCCGTTCTGGTGTGATTGATTAACAAACATCCATCCATCTATCGAAACTTTCACATTTATAATATTATACTAGCTTTCGCCCCGCGGTTTCACCCGCGTTCCCCAGGGATCTTATGTTTTCCCGGGATAAAAAGTAGCCTATGTTCTTCTTCATGCCATAGGCTATCTGCATACCAAATTTCATCGCGATCGGTTCAGTGGTTTAAGCGTGAAAAGGTAACAAACAAACAAACTCACTTAGGATTAGGAAGTAGGATAAATATGTTGCTAAAGTTAATGCAAAATAATGATTACTTGTTACAAAGTGCCTATGGAAACGAACCGACCGACATCGTGTTTGTAATTGATTCAATTAGTTTTCCATCAAACTGTAATATGGATAGTAGGTACCGTTAGTCCCTTTATCCCTAAAGGGTTTTGCAGATAGTATACTTACACTTCCTGATTTGGTAATATATTTTTCATTGGAGGTTTATAGGAAACTAGCTTTTCCGCGCGGTTTCACCCGCGTTCCCGGGATAAAATATTGCCTATGTTACTCGGTGAAGATGTAGCTTTCTAACGGTGAAAGAATTTTTAAAATCGGTCCAGTACTTTTTGAGCCAATTCGTTACAAACATACTTACATACAAATCTTTCCTCTTTATAATATTATTTTATATTATACTAGCTGTCCCGACAGACGTTGTCCTGTCCAACTCATACACAAAATTTCATCCAAATCGGTCCAGCCGTTTATCCTATCTCTCAAGTTGGACCAGACTGCTCACGGTGTGCCAATTTAATTTAAAATTGGTTAAGTAGTTTAGGAATCCATCGCGGACAAACATCGTGACAGGAGATTTATATATATTAAGATTATATAGCAGTTTGCAACTTACGATAGGTAGTCACGAATAACATACCAACCGACCAAGATATTTATAGTTAGGCTTATTTAAAGACTTTATTTCGATAACAATTGAGGAAATACCGACCTTTCGTGACCATCAAGTATTTTTTTCTTAACATTTACGTCTTTGCTTTGAAATATTGAGCTTGTTAGGCATGCCGCAGTTGCCTATTTTATCATGTAATTAGGTCCTGGTATTGTGGACTGTGGCCATGGTAATCATGACAGAGTGGGTAATGGGTAGGTATAATGTTGACTCTAGTATAAACCTCTAGATTCTAGAGTTAAGTGATGTTAAGGCCCCCCAGACAAACGTTTTTCCGTCGCGATTGTGATCGCGCGCTTATCCCGTGCTAAAAACTGAAATAAATAAAATTTACTTTACGTATTTAACTTTAATAAAATTATGTGAGTGTTTTTGATAATTTTATTGGGTTGAAGAAATTTTTTGAGTCCCGCCTGATATGACATGTGGTGAAAATAGTCACAGTATATACATTCAGTAAAAAAAGTATCGGAAATGGACGATTTGTTTATGGTTCCAAATTCAGTTTAGGGTTCCGTAGCCAAATGGCAAAAAACAGAACCCTTATAGATTCGTCATGTCTGTCTGTCTGTCTGTCCGTCTGTCTGTCCGTCCGTATGTCACAGCCACTTTTTTCCGAAACTGTAAGAGCTATACTGTTGAAACTTGGTAAGTAGATGTATTCTGTGAACCGCATTAAGATTTTCACACAAAAATAGAAAAAAAAACAATAAATTTAGTGGGTTCCCCATACGTAGAACTGAAACTCAATTTTTTTTTTTTCATCCAACCCATAAGTGTGGGTTGTCTATGGATAGGTCTTTAAAAATGATATTGAGGTTATTCATACCATTTTTTTCTAAACTGAATAGTTTGCGCGAGAGACACATCCAAAGTGGTAAAATGTGTGTCCCCCCACCCCTGTCACTTCTAAAATAAGAGAATGATAAAACTAAAAAAAATATATGACATTACCATGCAAACTTCCACCGAAAATTGGTTTGAACGAGATCTAATTAGTAGTTTTTTTTTAATACGTCATAAATCGTAAACCGCAATTTACCTTTCATTCAATCAACTCAACTCTACTATATAAAAAAATTGGCAAAAAGCAAGGTCTTACAGCACAAATAAAGGAAAAATTCTAAAAAGTTGAAAATTAAAGGGTGTCCCCATACATACATAGTTACGCCAATTAATAAAGACCTCTGTGTTGTATCGGTGCTGATACAATTTAGAGGTCTAGCTTAATTGGCACCAACCTCAAATAAGGTAAATAAATAAAATTGTGCATTTCCCTTGATGGACGAAGTTTGTACGGAACCCTCGGTGCGCGAGTCCGACTCGCACTTGGCCGGTTTTTTTGTTTTTGTTGTAAGATTGGCACAACCGTTTTCCATTTTGGCGCGGAGTTTGAGTTGCATCTGTTTGTGCTGTTTTTAGTTAAATCATATCTAGTGTGTATTGCGAATTTCGTAATGAACAAAAACATCGAACAAAGAGTTTGTCTTAAATTTTGCATCGCCAATGGAATTTCGTGTTCGGAGTCCCTGCAAATGTAACAGAAGGCTTACGGTGAATCGACTTTATCAAAAACACGTGCTTACGTGAGTGGTACAAAGCCTTCGAAATGCGGTCGAGATGTGATGGAAGATTTGCCTCGCTCTGGTAGGCTATCAACATCTTCGAAGACGTTGATGGCCTGAAGTTAACATCGCAAAAGTGAAGGAAATAGTGACAGAAAATCCTCATTCAAGTTTAGTGTAGTTAGCCGCTGAACTTTCTGTGTCTCATGAGTCGATCTGTACCATTTTAAATTATCACTTGGGTATGATACATGTTGCCGCTCGGCTAGTCCCAAAAGACCTGAATTTTCTCCAAAAACTCAATCGCATAAGGGTCGCTAAGGAAATGACAATTCGTGGTGAGAACTGAACTCAATTCCGGAAAAAGCGTTTAAAAAATGTTTTGATGATTGGATTTTTCGTTGGCGTAAGTGTATCGTTGAAGGAGCATACTTTGAAGGTGATAAAATAACTTTGGATGAATAACTAACTTTTTGTGTATTATTGATCGTTTCCCGGTACTTTCTTGACAGAGTATATCGGGCTATTACCAATCGCAGGCACCAGTTATCAAACCTAGGTTTCAAGTTCATTCTATAAACTACTCACAGTACCACCCAGGCTGTAAAAATGCGTGAGAAAGAATGAAAATATACCTACAAGTTTTGCTTAGATTTGGATCAGGTGACGTGACCGTGTGTGCGGAATGTCCCAGGATATTACTATTATAATAAATATAAATATTTAACTAATAACTAAACGTATAAACGGATTGTGTTATTTGACATAACTAAACCTCGTTCTTGATTGTATGATAGGTACGGATATCTAAATGCTAGAGCGCTAGCAGCAGCTGTTAAATTTTATTGTCTGGTAACGCTTTTATGTGTGAAGTCATTTAAAAACGTTTTCTTTTTGCGTCAATTTCATGAGAAAATAACATTGTAGGTATGTATGCTGTTATTGTATGGAATAGATAACACAATAGTAGGCTGAGTTATATATAGTTTGTATTCTTTGACAATAATAACAATGTTTCGTTAAAATTGTTTGAATTACATAATTACGTAATAGAATTATTTATGAACATTATATAAGTATTTATGTATTATTGGATACAAATATATTGTGTGTGTTGCATTGGAGCATTAAGTAGGTACCTAGTTATGGAACAGGAATTTAAGCATTTTGTACAACTTGTTTGACTAGTACACTTAGAATCGATAAATTGGGCTCGATGTCATCATTAATTATATAGATATATATATATATATATATATATATATATATATATATATTTAAAGTTTTGATTTGAATAAGTAATGTTATAATTTTAGTGCCAGAAATATTAAAAACAATAAATTGCTTTTGGCTAATTATAATAAATTGATATTGGCTTGAATAAAATAGAATATATGAAAATCGCGGACATAAAAACATACATATTGTTTTAGTTTGTCGAATAGAGAACCTTTCTTTTTCTGAAGTCTGTTTAAACAGCATCTGTTACTGTTACTTAGTGGTATAAAATGTGAACTATAATGCCTGATTTGTATTGCTAACCTACTGGTTAATGAAACATAAGGTACTGGAAATTACGTTTGTTGTTACGATAGTCCGTAATAAAAAGCTACATCGACGCCGAAAGAATATCAGTAGCAAAGGATTAGTTAATTCTTGGCTCGCGACTAACCCATGCGTTTAAACATGCGTTATATTACATCAGACGACGAAGGAAAGGAAACAATGGTTGTTTTTTTTTACTAGTACACAGTAAGTAGGCATGCCTTAATGCCCCAAGAACTGCAAAAAAAAATGCTGTTTAGTCAGACATAAGTCATAAAGGTTGCCTAGTAAGTACAGGTCGCCCATTGTAACACTGTTATTGTATTTTGTGTATTAGATATAATGAATGTGGTCCAATCATATTAAGTAGTGTAACAATAAAGTGTTATATTAGTGGGACAGAACGACTGATATTCCCGTAAACGATAGATTATATTAGTTACAGAATCATTTTGTAATGTAATTTATTTTTGTGAATAACAGATTTTTGGTAAGTATTATTTTTATTTATTTGGTAGTTTTTGGGGCACATGCAGGCATAGCGGAGTACCTATACCGCTGATTTCTCTGTATATCTATAATTACATTAGATCTAGAACAATCTAGAATACCTACGTAATGCGCGAAATACTTAACAGAAATAAAATTAATTCCACCGTCACGGTACACAAACATAAGTCAGACAATCAGACTACAATTTTCAATGTCAAACAAGTTGTCAAATATGTCGTAACGCTGTTTATCACCGAATCATTTCATTAATGTATTCATACATTCAATTTTTATTTTGTACTAGCTTCCGCCCCGCAGTTTCACCCGCGTTCCCGAGGGATCTTATGTTTTCTATTTTCCTCGCAATTTTTCCATATTTTCTCACCATTTAAACTTTCCCTGGACTTCCACAAATATTTCAAAACCAAATATGGCCAGATCAACCTTGCTCAATCAAAGTATTTATGGTGCCCAACTACACTTAGAGATAATCTCTCATATTACTTATTACACGGTGGTAGGGTACTTTGTAGCACCCGCCTGGCTGGCTACCACCCTCATGTTGCAAATCTGTCGCCATATACCTATTGGTGTGTTCCAAGAGCAGCACTTGAGAGCTTCTTTCTAAGCTTTGTGTGCTTACCACCTTCGGCGACATCATCACTTACCATAGTGAGATTGTGAAAACAAAAAATACCTGTGATACTGAAACTGTACAGATTATTTGTAAGTAGGTAGGTATATAAGAAACTAAAGCCAATAACAATATACATATGATGTTAACCGTTCGCAAATACCTTGCCCGAATTAGTGCATATCTGAGGTCATTCTTTTTTAAACTGAATTTCAATAATAAGTAAGCAAAAACCGATTTTGCTGATACCGATCAATTAAGTACTTGCTGGCATGGTAGAATCTACGTTAACAATCGCGCGTTTTAATAATCCGAATCGTGCTACTTAGAGAAATTACAATACACAAACAGCTTTATGTCAGCAATATTAAATTAAAACAACACCTATGATGACATCATCCACGTAAAACATTATATTAAATGATTAGCTGTTCCCCGCGGTTTCACCCGCATTCCCTAAAAAGTAGCCCGTAATCGTACACAAAAATTAAGCTATCAAATGCAAAAATATTTTTTCAAATCCAACTGGTAGTTCCAGAGATTAGCGAGTTCAAACAAACAATAAAACTCATCAACTTTATTATAATAGTATAGAGACGATGTAGATAGTGCGTATGCTACGACGATATTTTGTTGGAACCCTAAGTATTTACTAGTTATTGAATCTGTCTGAAAGCCTGAAGCTTTCTTAGTCTGGGATATTTTTTTTAAGTCAAAGTCAAAGCCGCTTATTCAGTTTAGGCCCTAGAAGTCGTGAACGTCGAAACTACTGAAGTTACCACCAGTTTAGTTTGACTTCAATTATATTTTGTGAGTATGTGGTGGCCAAAGGTACCTGGCCAAAAGAAACTAACTGGCTCTCATGTTGGCGGAGCATGCCGGTATTTTCATGACAGATTTTCAACTTGAGGGTGGTAGCGAACCAGGCGAATACTTCGAAGTACCCTACTACGATGCAATTATAATAGACTTCGTAGTCCCAGCTAAGAGACAAAACTTATCATAAAATTCATTGCCGTCATGTTTTCCTTCGCTTACCAAACAAGGGCCCGTGTCCTTTATCGTGTATTTATAAACAGTTATTTAGAATGCCATGTCTTTTATTTGTAGCATAAAGTTCTTCCTATTTCCGCATAACCCGGCAAATTATAAGTAACTAGCATTTACAGTCTAATGTATGTCCATCGAGAATAAATTAGTTTGAGCCTTGAGTGTGAAAGGTGTTGTCTGGATCCTGTGAACAGCATTCGTAAAGTATGACCTAATAATTTGGTATAATATTTTCTTTAAATAGGTTTTCCTGAGAGATAAGAAAAGGTATACCTATTACATAAAGATTAATTTATAAGAGCATTATGAAACTACCATGCTTTCTAAAACAGCATTATATTGTTATTTGTCTCATTAATATCAATATTGTAAAATAAAATATGTCAGACACTACAATGTAGAATATAAGTATATTCATTGGTACTAAGTAGTTTAAAAAGACTTATCAACCTTAAACAAAGATCACTTTCCTACACAAATGCCTTAGGGAGATCACAAAACGCTTTTATTACACCATGGTATCAGCATATTATGCATGGTCGTATATTTTAGAAAAACGCCAAGGATTGAATTATTCATAAAGAATCATACATAAAAAATAAACTGTATAAACACTGCTAAAACACGAACATTTGAGTTGCACCCTCTTAATCAGTTAAATCAAGTGATTCGTCGTTACAAAAGCTTTAAAATAGCAATTGGGTCACAACCTAATTAGGTCGGCTGACACCACTGTCGAAGGAGCATCTTATGGTTGCTATCGAATAAATTTTACCACGGGGGATACACTTAACGACGTGGCTCATGATAGGGAGAGCAATGAATCTCGAGATTTCATCGCCTGACACTCATGTTTGTATACAAACAAAGCTCTTACGCCTTAGGCCTGTATCAAACGACGACGCACAATTTCACAACATTATTTTTTAACCATGGAAAATTTTGTTTTATTATTTTAATTGAAAATGGAACACCCATATAATTCATCGCATAAGTAGCGTAAAAAGAACGAAGTTGAGGGCATTACCGCCGCCAGACCGTCACGCGCGAGTTATTGTTGTTGCTACCTCAGTCGTGAGGGGGGAGCGCGGGCAAGCGCCCGCGCACCTAAGCAAGTGTAGCAGCAATAGTTTTAGGCATTAATTTTTAGATTTCGTATGATACTACTCTGTCAAGAAAGTACCGGGAAACTATCAATAATACACAAAATGTTAGTTATTCATCCAATGTTATTTTATCGCCTTCAAAGTATGCTCCTTCAGAAACGATATACTTACGCCAACGAATAATCCAATCATCAAAAAAATTTTAAACGCTTTTTCCGGAATTGAGTTCAGTTCTCGTGGTGAATTCTCCTTTATATCTTCTACCGAATGAAAACGTGCCACGTAGTGGCAATTCGAGTGGAAAAAGAAAGAAGTCGGCTGGAGCCATATCTGGTGAATAAGGTGGTTGCTCGATGGTATTTGTTGAGTTCTTGGTCAAAAAATCGTTCACTATGATGGCCTTGTGCGAAGGCGCATTATCGAGGTGCAGTTGGAAGGCGCCACTCGGAATTGACTCGTTCTAGCATATCCTCAGCGACTTTCATTTTCAGACACTATTTCCTTTACTTTTGCGATGTTAACTTCAGTTGAAGACGTTGATGGCCTACCAGAGCGAGGCAAATCTTCCATCACATCTCGACCGCTTTTGAACGCTTTGTACCACTCATAAGGAAGTGTTTTTGATAAAATCAATTCACCGTAAGCCTTCTGTAACATTTTCAGGGACTCCGAACACGAAATTCCATTGGCGATGCAAAATTTAAGACAAATTTAATTCAATTTCTTCTGCTCGTGTCATCTTCAGTCTTCATGTCTTATTTTATGTAGTTTTTTTTATTAGAAATGCTTCTTTCTTAGAATTGTTTTGCTTCCCGAAATCACCTTGGTGTGCCTTGGTCATCATAAAAACTTGGATCCGGCGCGTTCTCTGCAGATGTCACGGTCGCGTGATCAAGTTTTTCTGTCACATCGCAGTGCTTTCATTAACTATTGATTGAGGTACTTACCTATCTATTGTAATACTATTTTAAGGCGATGATGGCTGTATGGTAGTGACGTCGGATGCCGCGGCGTAAGTCGTGGATTGAAATCCTACAATCAGCTTGAACTTTCGGTGAAGGAAAACATCGTGAGGAAACCATAGCACGGTGTTAAGATACTTTGTAGTTGGATACCCGCCAAGTTGCAAATCTGTCACCATGCACCTACTAGTGTGTTGCAATCTCCCTGGTATTCCTATTGTCCATATAGGTGACGGTAGCCACTTACCATCAGGTGGACCGCCTAGCGCCTGTATGCTTGTCAGCCTTCTGACATTAAAAAAAAATCAAGATACTTACCCATAATTGGTCTGGTGACTACGAAAAGTTGAATACAAAAGTAATAGTACAAATTACTTTCATGTTTTCTATGGCATGATTATTATCATTATTTATGTTTACCATACCCAATAGTTAAGAACATTGTTGATTTAAGTACAACATTAAGGTAATGATTTATACTAACACAAATACAGGTACTTAGTTAATAACTACTTCATTGACAATAGTTTAGTTACAATTGATGTTTGTAGTTTGGTTGTCTAAAATTTAGCTTTTCTTCCAATAATACCCGTGGTAAGTGATGATGTGGCCGAAGGTAAGTACATAAAACCTAGAAGAAATTTGCTTTCATGTGCAGGTGTCGGAACACGCCGGTAGGTGCTTGAGGGTGTTAGCTAGCCAGGCGAGTACCTACTACATATTATCTTGTAACATGCTATGGTTTCCTCACGTTGTATTCCTACACCGAAAGCTCAAATCCATTAGAATTGGAATCCACGACCTTCCTCGCGGTATTCGACGTCACTACCACTGAGCTATCATCACCTGTTCATTATCATAAAATGTATTATTGTATGTTTTTTATTCAAAGATTTTTCAATTATCTTCATTCAAGTTACCTCCTCTCTGACGTTAGGCATGCACAGAGTTATACTTAGAGTTCGCGCCACCAAAGAAGTCCCGTGGAATCAATTCAAATCGATTTTATTTTTTCTTTGATAGAGGTGGGCCTTCGGGACTTCTTTGGTGGCGCGAACTCTAGTAGTAAGTAATCTTTTTCCTATAATGTCATCCATATACCTATTCAATGACACGTCCACTTTATAACATTTCCATCTTCAAATGGACATAAAAAAGTATTTTAATTATAAATGGTACATGTGTTATTGCCAATATTGATGGATTGATTGATTGAAACGAATGATTTTAGTTTTGGTGTACCGAATGACATTGATACTGAAATCACTTCGTTTCGAATTCAGAACGTCATGTCAATCACATTGGACTATACATTCCAATCACTAGATTCCATGAACTGCGTGCAATGTGAGGACTTGCGTCATACTGACAACCGCAATTTCTATAAAAGTGACGCAAACAATAACGGAGTGAAGTACTTACTCTTAAAGGTCACATAACTCTTTATTAATGTTGGGCAAATGTGATAACCAATTTGTCCCAGGATTTGGTTGTGAATTTGGTATAATTTTGACCAACTCCTAATAATGCATACCTATTTGCTAGATTTAGTATGAAATTGATATTAAAATTAGCTGATTAAAAGCACAAAAAATATACTTAGTATCTAAGTAGGTAGTGCTTTTTCTTGAAATGCCAAATAATAGTTCCTGGTAAAATATATCTTTGCAAATAGAAAAAACCGGGTAAAAGTGATTCGGAATCGATTACGAAACATTTTACAATCTTGACATAATAAAATACGTGATCTATTATAGTGTTGCACAAAACGCACTTTATATAATTATTATTAAATTAATTAAATGTAACGGCCTCAGTTCTGCATGCAAACTTTCGCTTTACCTAGACGAAATACTTATTGAGAATTTTAACTGCACGCAGTAGGTATTGAATGATTACTTGTAGACTTTGATTGGGTGATTTTTCAACTCAATCTCTATTTCACACGTTATAACTAGGTTTCTCAGTTCGTAGTTTCTTGCGGGATACACCTTATGCTTTAAATCTAAGTTTCCCAACCTATTCGATGAATAATATTAAATTCCATATTTCTCTTTGTTTGCAAGTTGCAACTAACTCGCAAGAAATGCGTTTAAACTAAGTTTTCCAATATACCATAAACAGACACTAAGTACATTCTTACAGATCCATGATACTGTAGAGCTTATGTGAATGGAAATAATTAATAACAAGTTTTGAGAAAACTTGAAAGATTTTTGGTTATTTAATTTGAATTTCTTAATTTATTTTACTATATTATGTATATAACACTATTGTGGGACATAAACATATGGAAACTAATTACTGGGAAGTACCAACCTACAAACAACTTTTTTATAACACCTGTAGGTCCTTATCTAATTTTGAATTTCGTGTGTCTTACGTAGGCAAAAGCCGACTGTGATCAAATTAAACATTAAATCCCTCAATATGTTATAAGTACTAGCTTCCGCCCCGCGGTTTCACCCGCGTTCCCGAGGGATCTTATGTTTTCCCGGGATAAAAAGTAGCCTATGTGCTATTCCTATAATCTATGACTATAATCTATATCTGTGCCAAATTTCATCCAAATCCGTTCACCCGTTTTGCCGTGATTGAGTAACAAACAAACATCCATCCATCCAAACTTTCGCATTTATAATATTAAAGTAGGATTTATCTTATCTTACCATTATTCTGGCAATACATATAAAAGTTTATGGTATCAGCTAATAATATGGTGACGCGGTATGACGTTTTTCCCGCCCACCTGTACTTTATGGTAGTCAATTTTATCTATGACCGTCGAATATTATGTTACATACATCAAACTAAATAAAAAATAGGAATACAATATGTATGTACATATAATGTGATCGACTAACTAAACTGAGAGAGCATTGGCAAAGGCTGGAGCCAAATTGTTGACATCTATAGGTAGTGATGCCTTACCGAAAATAATCGGTCGTTCCAATCCGTTCGTCCACTGCTGGATGTAGGCCTCGCCTAAACCTTGGCACAGAACTTGATTGATCCTGTATGTTCCTCAGCCACACTTCCCGTCCCGCCACTGTCCTCCTAGCTTTTGGATGTGCCATACTATATGCTTATTTAAAAAATGTAGTCGTATATGCTTTGATAGGTACCCGTGCGAATATAATTTAATTTACTTAACAAAAGGTACCGTACCTACAACCTACATTTTTATTTAATTTTACCTACCCATCGGCACGCAACCGCGAATAATTGTAAGCGGAATACCTATATTGCCATGAAATTGATACGTGGGTAATATTCATGCGTCTTTGCCAACGTAATACAAACTCTTATGACAAGGTAATAAGGGACATTGTTTGTTTTATATTTCTCTTTATGTTTTCGATCGTTCCTACGATGGTGTAAGTGTAACGTGGTTTCCGCTAGTTTCACTATAATAATATCATGTTCAAGTTATTTGCTGGAATAAAATGGCGCCGGTTGTACGCGAAAGAATTTTTCTGCCCAAGAAATGCCAAAAACCTTCCGTAGATTCCAACCTTCCATTATACTTTATGATACTATTGAATAGGCCGATAGCTGTTTATTGTTGTGCAATCCTTTACACCTATACATTCATTCATAGCGAAATGAAAATGCGTTGATAATTGGCTATTCATATGCTCAATCTCTTATCTCGGAGCTTATTGGCTTACTAGTTGTCCCCCGCGCTTCCACACACACGTTTCACACGTATCCGGGATAAAAAAAAACCTGTTTATCTCCTTAATTAATAACTACCCCTCTGCTATCGTTCATCAAATTCAGTTCGGCCGTGAGAACGAACCAGAATAATTCGTTTTTATATCGTACTTATTATGTACCTATATCGATTTTTAAAAGTAAGAAATCTTATTATTCCTTTCTTATCACCATGCATGCATTAAATAACGCCAGCCGACCAAGAAATTGGCAAATTGAAAAGATAACGCGTACCCATAGATAATACACTATATATACGAGACGCGTACCTACTTACAAAGGTAGGTAATATATTAGTGTATAAAGGTCGATTACTGGCCGAAGCCGATTAATCGGCCGAAGGCTTAAAAACCCTAAGAAAATCAGTTGAAATACAAAACACTAAACATTTATTTAAATGCGCGTACGAATGTGTGGAAATGTGGGTAGTCCATATCACCAGCCGCAAAACCGCTGGAACAGCACCAAATACGCCCGAAACCGTTGTCTGTGATGGGCAGCCATTCGTCGTGTTCGATAAATAAAATAATTGTACAAAGTTAACTAAGTACTCCTCTGTTTTTTGTTCCAACCAAATCATGTAAAACAACTCGTTGTTACAGAGAAAAATCAAAAGATCATCAAATGACATGGCGATTTTGGCAGCGGCGACGGCTCGTTGTGGCATTGCTGGCGTTCTTCGGATTTTTCAACGTGTATGCTCTACGGGTGAACCTGTCAGTCGCCGTGGTCGCCATGACGGAACCTGTGGCGACCAAGTTAGAGAATGGCACTATTGTTTATGTAAGTATTAGCTTCCGCCCTGCGGTTTCACGCGCATTCCCGAGAGGTGAAGTGAAGTAGGATTTTAAAAACAGCGAGGTTGAGGTTTCGGTGATGAATACCCAACTATCGAGTTGAGGATGCCTCACGACGTTTTCTATCACCGAAAGCTCAAGCTCATTTCGTCACTGCATTTAACGTACGATAAATTCGCAAAAAAATAATAATATACATAACCGACTCTACGCAAGTTATCGTCCTTCGAAGACTATAAAACTAACCATAAAATCACTGCATTATATCGCATATACGGAGGGTAGTTTACTTAGGATCAGACAAATAAAGCTCCGCGTTATGGGTCAGGTCCTCGATAATTCAGTAAATCAACTGAAATCGGAATAATTTACACATTATCGGTGGGTTTCATGGTTTTGAAACCGCATTTCTGCGCATATTTTAGTAGGCCGATTAGCCTATAGTAAGTAAATTGAAATAAATTATGGAGCATAGCATTGGATGTTGATACAACATAGACAGTGTGTGACCTATATTTGCGCGTTAGGAGAATAAATATTAGTCGCATTATGTCATTCATAAACTCGAATTTATGAACAAGTTATGCAAAGTTGAATAGATCTATTTCTTTTTCTACATTTGAAGTTTCCTGAGACGAAAGCCGCAATACCACTGATTTATTTAAACAGCGTTTATGAATAGAAACGCATACTTAGTTAATTATAATAAGAGCCTAATTTACAAAATTACATTGAATTCTACTTTGATAAGATACACAAACTATTACTTGAGTTGAGTGTAAAGACGAGAGGCTCTCGGCAGTGTGCTTAATCAATGGTTTCTGAGTGTGGAGGTAACTAATTCTAAAAGCCAAACAATAAATTACTTTACTAAATCCAGATATTTCTGGTTTTCAGATCCCAGAGTTTGACTGGTCATCGCAGACGAAAGGGCTTGTGCTCAGTTCATTTTTCTACGGCTACCTCATCACGCAAATACCAGGCGGCTGGCTTGCGGCTAAAATAGGAGGTAACAGGTTCGTTCCGTTTGCTAGAATAAATTATAGATCTCTACTCACCCCTGTCTAAAATCAAACGACATTGAAAAATCTTAGGGTATGATATTATGGATCCGAAGTGGTCCGTAGTATTGAGGAATTCATTTAATAAGTTGGGAAGACTAACAGCTATACGAAACATACTAAAATTAGTGCTCATCAGGAAGCCAATAACAGGTATATAAAGTAAATTCAAATATATATGCTAACATAAGAACTATTTCTGTGATCAGTATAAAAACACGGTGTTGTCTTCACACATAATGATATTCTCTATGCAAATGAGCCATTGTTTGAATCTTGAGGATGATTTTATCATAAAACATATTTTTCATGTGCATCACACAATATAATAACTAGCTGTCCCCCGCGGTTTCACCCGCGTTTCCGAGAAAAAAAGTAGCCCACATCCTTCTCCATACCATAGGCTATTTGAGTACCTACCGAGTTTTGAGTAAAGAGTTCTCAATATTTACTCTTTGTCTATAGTTGTTTTTTTTTCGAAGAAGAAAAATTAAGTTATGTAGGTACAGTTTATTTATTTTTTTGTCATAAAACAACCTTCCTTATTGTCATGTTCACGGTTCTTCCAAAATATAATTTATACACTTTTTTTCTTTAACTTAGCAGGAATTTAAATGTTGCTATTCGTAAGAAAATCTAAAAGAGGTTAATCCTTCAAATTAAAAATTTATTTGTTTTGATAGGGTGTTCGCGATAGGAATAGGTGCAACGTCGCTGCTCACTTTGTTCACTCCACCACTGGCTCACACAAGCACAGCTTTGCTGATTGCTGTACGAGTGATCGAAGGACTGTTCGAGGTAAGTTCATTCAATCAAACCATGATTTGAAATTGGAACAATAGGATTATTTTGAAAAGTTAATCGTAGATGGCGCCACCGAAATACTATAGTTTTGCCAATCGAGTCATTTATTGATGTTATAACACAGTGGCGCTTCTAGTGTGAGATATTGGCAGTAAGGTTCCCTATTAAATTTAAATTCTGGACATATTATGACGTAAGTTTTATCTATGATTATGAAATGTATTTCAAAATTTTTGTTATCGTTCTATAAATTATTTGGCCCAAGTATTTTTATATGATTTACCTATATTATTACTTTGTATCCATCTCTCAATTTCAGTCTCAAATCTGCTATTTTCCAAAGTCTTTTCTTAGTGTCCTATCTACATACATTATTAATAGAAACTTTTCAACGCATTTTTAATTGAAAAAAAAAAGTTTTATTTCTCTAGGAGCACTATCCATAATCTATCTATCTAGACATTATATAGGTATATAATCAAAGAATAAAATAAAATTTAAATGATATAACCCAGGGTGTAACATACCCGTGCATCCACGCCGTATGGTCGAAGTGGGCCCCGAGTTCGGAGCGCGCCCGGCTGGCAACATTCGCCTTCAGCGGCAGCTACGCGGGGACCGTCGTGTCTATGCCAGTATGCTCCTTACTGGCACACTACACCGGGTGGCCGGGTATATTTTATCTCTTTGGTAAGTTATCACAATCATTTTGACAAATCATTTGCAGATTTATTTATGACAACTACAGTTAAGAGGAGGATTAAGGTATATTTTACAAAAGTCAAAGTCAAAGCCATTTATTCAGCTTAAACCCTAGGACGCAGTAATAAATGTGTAAATTGAGGTTACTAAGTTTTAAAGTCAGCTTTCAACTGAGGAGAATCAGCAATAACCTCAGCAAAGTTACATTTTATACAATGTCAATCCTAATCCTAACTAATATTATAAATGCGAAAGTGAGTTTGTTTGTTTGTTACCTTTTCACGCTTAAATCGCTGAACCGATCGCGATGAAATTTGGTATGCATGTAGCCTATGGTACGGAGAAGAACATAGGCTACTTTTTATCCCAGGAAAACATAAGATCCCTGGGGAACGCGGGTGAAACCGCGGGGCGAATGCTAGTAATTAATAATATGGACATAGCTTAATGCTGTGGCAAACTTCACATGATGTGAAAGAAAACATTGCGAGGAAGCCGTAGCACAGTTGTAGGATACTTTGTGACCCGCCTGACTAGCTACCGCCTTCGCCAAGCCCTCACGGTGAGTTCCGTCTGCTGCACTTAAGAGCCCAGTTCTCTTATAACTTATGTTTACAACCTTCGGTCATATTATCATCACAAACTATGGTTAGATAGTGGTAAAAATCAAGTCTATAGTCATATAGTCATAGTCAAATAATTAAAAAGACAAGGTTCTACCAATCGATGAAACGATGGTGTTCGTAAAAACCTAAACTGGTTTCTGTAACACCCTATCTTTACAGATAGGGACTTCCGTCCTATTGTATTCTTTCTTTTATTAAATAAATTTAAAAAAAATTAAGAACGTTATTTTTGAGGGATCAACATACTAAACTAATGAGATACAAATATTTTCTATTGTAATGCGATACTACGTATACCTAAGTTGCGGTGTGAATGACCTCTAGAGGACAGCTCGTCTCGCGGGCACAGCTGATTACCTATCTATCGAATCGCTAGCTATGTTTATAAAATGTGTTTTAAAAAACAATATACCACTATAATGTTTAAAATTAATACTTTGTACCTATTTATGTTACGTTTAGTTTGTATGGATTTTCTATTAAACCATACGATTTTTTTTTTCATTTTTTTTTATACAACCGTAGTTAATATATAGTAGGACCTTTTAGTTGAACTTGAAATTTGCCTGCATGTACCCAATTCTGATATTCCTGCTCTTCTGAGACTCATAGGCGTCAAATATTATTTCTTTCATTTTACCTATTACAAATACTTATTATCATCATCGCAGTCACAAGACGTCCACTGCTGGACATAGGCCTATCTAATGATGAATTACTTATATTAAAATGTTATAATTATCTTTTTCAGGAATATTGGGGTTAGTGTGGACGACGATATGGTGGATCGTGGTGAAGGAGTCCCCTGAAAAGGATCCGCACATAACGCCAGCTGAACTTAAATATATACAAGTAAGTTGAAAATCTGTCGCGAAGCACCTATTGGTGTTCCGTGCCAGATGCCTTCTAGGCTTTATAAAGGTCGGGATTTTGGCAATTTCACTGGTATTGCTAATGTCAATAGGCGACGGTTGTCACTTACTATCAGGTGGATCGCCTATAGCCTAGACTTATGGCATTAAAAAATCGTCCAAGCCAAAAATGGAGCGTTTGTACAAAAAAAAATCGAATCAGTAGTATGTGTTAAAGGCCAATGGGTGGTGGTGTCAGAAATGTATACAGCTTAGACATATTATGTCATTTCAAAAGACTCCATAATAATTATATTTATTTCATTGTATGACAGGCAAGCCGAAATGTTTGCTAATAAAATCATATTTTATGCTATCAGTTAAAATAATTATTAACCCATTGACCAGTGTTGTGTACAGTTATGAAATATGTCATTTAAATTCAATCTAATCCAGAAATGGTTCCATCTAATAAATTTCTCTCATAGTTTCAGACTTTCCAAACCAAAAAGCAACCTTAGTGACGTCATTGACTTTATTTTGTTTTCTAAGCTACTTATTAACTACAAATTGCAGGATTCTCGTGGCGCAATAGCAGTGGAAGGGTCGAAGATCCGTCACCCGTGGCGCGCCATGCTGACGTCACCGCCGGTGTGGGCCATCGTGGTGGCGCACTTCAGTGAGAACTGGGGGTTCTACACCCTGCTCACCTTCCTGCCTACTTTCATGCAAGGTAAAGGGATAACAAGATGCCGTGCCTTATGGGATTTGCTCACACTTTGTGTTCTGGTGACAATACAATATAGTATACTCAAAAAATATTTTTGAACAAAGTTCCTTTACGCGGCTTGCGGTAGGAGTTGGCTGGTAGAAATGGTCACGTAAGAAAAAAAGCGTTACCGATGTGATGTCACCAGTTATGCCCCCTCCACGCGATTTTACTCCTCTCTCTCTCTCTCTCTCTGTCTGTCCCTTTCTACGAGTGTGTGTGAATTGTATAAAAGTATACATTTTTTATAATTGTTTTAATTCATACGTGAGCTACATTGTCTGATTATTGCAATTTTGTGATGGAGATTTAACAATTGGAAACTGTAACAAGTATATTATTATGTAAAAAAAAAAAGGTTGTCGTTCCTGGCGGGAATCCCCCGACCGCACATTACTTTTTTTAATTAAATTGAACTTGCACGTAACATTTCAGACGTGTTCAAGTTCAAGACGTCCCAGACGGGGTGGTTGTCGGCGGTGCCGTACCTCGCGATGGCGCTGACGCTGCAGGCGGCCGGCCAGCTCGCCGACTTGATGCTCAAGAGAGACATCATGTCCAGGACTAATATTAGAAAGCTGTTTAATTGTGGGGCTTTTCTTGCACAGGTAGTATTTTTTTTTATATGAGATGGCTTTTTTATTAAAGGGGTTATTTTGTGACTAATTTTATTTTGACGTGCAATTTCTTGTGTCGTTTATTTGCGTGTAGTCAAGTTTTTTTATACAAGCTTATACAAGGTGGATATGACGGTCGATTATTAAATTTAAACACTATCGCTACAAGTGCATTAAAGCACTATAATACAGTCCATAACAATTTAAATGTAAATACTAAATTTTGATTGTGTAGATAAAAAAATTATTTGATGCGCCGAAATACACCGGTAGTTGCTTGGCGAGATTTTGAACTTGGGGGTAGTAGTCAAGGTAGGAACTACAAATTATCCAACCATCGTGCTATGGTTTCCTTGCGATGTTTTCATTCACCGAAAGCTCAAAGCTCATTGGATTGGAACCACTGAGTTAATAATCCTAATCCTAACTATAATATTATAAACTAGCTTCCGCCCTGCGGTTTCACCCGCGTTCCCGAGTGATCTTATGTTTTCCCGGGATAAAAAGTAGCCTATGTTCTTCTCCGTACCATAGGCTATCTGCGTACCAAATTTCATCGCAATCGGTTCAGCGGTTTAATCGTGAAAATGTAACAAACAAACAAACTTTTTAGGGCTTTCTTAGGGCAACTTTTTTTCTCGGTAACGCGGATAAAACTGCGGGGGACAGCTAGTTAATAAATAAATCTAAAATGATTTCAGACAATCTTCATGATAGCAGCGGCGTACGCAGAATCTGTAGTTAGTTGTGTGGTGTTTCTAACTATTGCTGTCGGTCTCGGCGGGTTCGCCTGGTCTGGATTCAGGTAAATCACTACATAGTATAAAACAAAGTCGCTGTCTGTCCGTCCCTATGTATGCTTAAATCTTTAAAACTACGCAACGGATTTTGAAGCGGTTTTTTTTATAGATAGAGCGATTCAAGAGGAAGGTTTTAGTATATAATTTGTCGAGTTTTTGTAAACATTGGCTAAAATATAATTATATTTGTTGGAGGTGTCGGAAAAAATAAGCCGTCTGGGAGTTTTCAACGAAAACGCTGCCTAAACCCTTTGAGATATAACAAAATGATGTATGGTGGAATTGTGTATCTTATATAGGTCTACAGAAAAGTCCGCGATGGCATATGTCTATCTCTGAAGGATAACATACTATATCCATTTTAATACTCCACTGCCCGCCTGTTGCCACGCAACAAGTTGATGCAAAAAATGTAGGCATAATATATTATGCTCTTATACCCGTGCGAAGCCGGGGCGGGTCGCTAGTATCTAATATATAAAATTCTCGTGCACAAAAACTCCTCGGAAACGGCTTGACCGATTCTTATGAAATTTTATATGTATATTCGGTAGGTCTGAGAATCGGTCGTAATCTATTTTTCATACAGTGACAGATCACCGTAGTCTAAACTACCCCTCTGCCAATTTTCATCAAAATCAGTTCAGTAGCTTAACCGTGAAAAGTTATCATAGCTTTTATAGTAAAACCAAAGACGATCAAATATAGATGGTTTTTGGTAAAACTAAGAAATCTGAAAACATATTTTTGTCTCCTCTGGGTTCTGTTTATTGTTTAAGAAAAATCCTTTCCCTAGATGCCTTTACGCTATACAAGTAACCTCAGAACAAACATTTTTATATAAATTCAAATTAAACCTTAAAATAATATGTATGGGTTAAATATATACTATCATTTAGAAATTAATTTGCTCAGTGTTACCAGTTATTTAATAATTTATAAAAACGTCCCATTAACCATTTTTTGATACTTGCAACAAAAATATAAAATGCAAACTTAAAGTCCGACCAAAAAAATAAAACACCTCGCCATATTGCGGAATTTCACGGGGCCCGCGCCCTCTCGCAGGATTTTTTAATTTTTCAGGATTTACATAGAAAATTTCCTCAAAGCTTCCGCCGCTGCCCATGGGCAAGGTTGCCATCAGGTTGGGAGCATTTCTTTTTGTATGGTCAGGCTAATGTGTTATTTTTTATGTTTCAGTGTAAACCATCTAGATATAGCGCCGCCACACGCAAGCGTGTTAATGGGTCTATCCAATACCATAGCCACTCTCCCCGGGATCATAAGCCCGCCCCTCGCCGGGTCCATTGTCACTAATAAGGTTATCATTTTTATTATTTAAAAATTAAAAATATTTTTAAATGTTACTAAATATTGTTTATCCATAGACAAACAATATTATAGGTTATCTGAACTACACTGTTATTCCATGTCGTGGGATCCAGCCTCTATATTGTTATGAATAAAAAAAATACAATAGTCTGTTATCAAGCACAGGCCCAACTAAAAAAAGACGATTTAAACCCGGCCCGAATTACAGTAACAACCTTTTTTTTTTTTCAGACGGCAGAACAATGGCGTATAGTATTTTTCATATCGAGCGCCATCTATCTTATTGGCGCAGTAGTATACGGATTATTTTGCTCGGCCGAGAAACAGCACTGGGTTATTGAAACAGATTCAGACGTGAGTTTCGACACAGATGGCGCCTCCATCACTACTGCTCGTGGGTACGATAATAAGGCGATGGACCAGAATTCAGAAATGTAATGTCTAATTGGGTTGATAAAATATATTGCTATAATAGCAAAGATACAGCTGTTGGCAACTGTTGTCCCTCTCTAATGAGCGTGTGGGATAGAGATAGAATTACCGAGTCAGTCTATTACAGAATCTTCACTTTCATTTGGAAAGTTTAACACAATCGACCTGCTGTTTTATTATAGTTAGACAAATGCTTATTTACGTCTGAACCGATAACAATAATTTATTTTCAATTCCATTAAAATTATTTGCATACTATTAAAGTAAGAAACAGACAAATGTTTTATTGGTCAATAAAAATTTGAAATGCAATAAATAATCCGTAAACTTTATCAAAATACGTTATTGGATTCGAACGTGCGTTAGTTGAGAATTAGAATAATTATAAAACCACTGGAAAATCTCGTTAATACCTTATCATATTGTCCTAAAGTAAAAAATTGTATACATGACTGTACATAGTGAACATCTTTGACTTTGACGTTGAATGACAATTGAATGTAAACCTTATCATTTACAATGTATGCTCTTATTTGACTTGGATCTATGACAAAGAATTTGAAATATCTACTTAAAATGTGTATACAAGTGTTTGTTCTCACTTACATATACGTCTATCTCATTAAGTGTAAGTACTTCATTGATCTGTGAAAACTTTAGAACTGTAGGTTGTTAGATTTGTATTATTTTTCGTTACATTCCCTTAGAAATAAGTAAGGTTACAGTTTACAAAACTATATTTAATTATTCTATGGGTTTTTTTTTTATAGTATGTATTAGTTATAATATGATATACTAGCGCTCCGCCCTGCGGTTCTGCCCCGCGATCCCCTAATTTATCCCCTTAGGGGGTGAATTTTGGCAAATACTTTCAGACAATCTTCATATTAGTCCCGCGGGTAATCCTGTAAGGTTTGGTGGCGATCGGAGCACTCGGGACCGCGGGTGAAACCGCGAGGCGAAAGCTAGTAGTTCATAAAACCATTTGTCACCATTACAAATCGTTACCCTTGTATACCTCGCAAATATATAACATCTTACGGTCCTATTGAGGGATGAGCATAATCATATAGGTCATAAGTAATCAAAAAAATATATTTAAAAGAAAAAAAACGTATCGCGATACTACGTATACCTACGTTACAGTGTGAATGACCTTGGACGGACAGCGCCGGCACCTACCTACCTAGTCGCTAGCAATGTTTTAGTGTTGAGTAGGACACGGTTTTAAAATGAGTTTGTAAGAGTAGCCTCTTTTTTGTACTGAACCAGTACAATGTCCCACTTCAAATGAGGCGAGGTGTCGTGAAGCTTTGTAGTACATTTGAAGTAAAGAGTATGTATGACATTTAGTGTTGCTGTCTTTGTATTTGTACTGCCCAATGCCGTACCTTACAAAGTGTTATTGTGATTGACGTAATACTTATCTCAAAGTAATAAGAAGTGAATTATAATAGAAACTGTACGATTTTATGACGTGACTACAAATTAAAATTTAAAAATAAAATCTGTGACACTTTTTTGCCACTGAGCCTGTTCCTCCTATCTACAGTAGTTTATTTATATATAATAATCTCTTATTATAATCTCTTATATAATAGTCTCCATTAATGAAATGAAGCCTAATTGCAAAGTTATTAGGTACAATGACTTACCTAATAAGTTCGTTTATTACTTCAATCAAACCGTTTGATAAATAAACTCGGCAATAACACACACACACACACACTAGTCACCTGTGCGAGTCACTAATACAATACCTACATACAAAAATATAATAGAGTTAAAAAAAGTCCTGAAAGTCCACCTCTATTACATAAGAAATAAGATCGGTTTTCTTTAATTCCACGGGACTTCTTTGGTGGCGCCAACTCTACGCGTCATGTTGTTGCTCTCGCTCGGACGGTCGCGTAAATGTCCGTCTTGAATAAAAAGACGTGCTATTGAAATGAAGCATGTAATGCTTCTCTGTCTCTCACTCACAGTTCACGTCATATGAAAGAGTAAAGAGTACCGCGACATTAAATTTGAAGTAGTACATGTCAAAATCTCGTACCGCTCTTACATTATTTTGTCATGTACGGGACAAATGTACCACCTCTTGTATGTCCTACTCAACACTACAATGTTTATAAATTGCATGTTTTAAAATTAATTATTTGTACCACTGATAATTATTTTAGTTAATGGTTTAAATTACCTATTACTTTGTACTTTCAGTTTCGGAACTTTTGATTATATTTTTATGACAACTTTATATCTCATCTCTCAAAAGCACCACACTTCATTTAAATATTATTATGTTAATACATATTATAATGATTAAATATTATTGATTGTTGTATAATGGTATATTTTCGCGCTTAATTTTAAGGTTTTATCGGTTATTTATAAAAATGTGTGCTCTATGTGTTTGGAATAGGGTTGTAAATAGTTTAAATATGTAGTCATGTATTTGTATCCTTTATCCTATAATGTGATTTTCTTGAAGCAGTATACCTATGTAGTTAGTGTTTCAAAAACTCTATTTTTTTATTTTATTTGATACCTATACTTATATTTTTTTTTCTTAAAGTCAACAATTATGTTTTTATTATGAGCTTTATTTTAAAATGTATTTACCGAGTAAATGTGATAAATGTTTTTAGTAAATATTTTATTAGTTTAGGGTTCGTTCAAAATTACGGAATAAATAAACTACTATTATATTTACCTAATGTAAAGCAAAAGTGATTTTAATTCTGCCGTTTAACCGGAGTTAACCTTGTTTCTTGCCCGCTTGTGTAAACTAGAAAACAATATGATTTGACTTCGTGTATTGATGATAAGATATATTTTGTACATGTCCATTATGTGTAATAAAAATGAGATTATATTACAATAGTGAATATTATTTTGGTTTATAGGTTGCATGATCATTGAATAATCCCCTAATAAAAACAATAATCTGCATAAACAGATTAAATAAAACAAACTAAGCAACTAAGTACATTACGGATCTATGTCATTCTCTTTTTGAAAATGGTAAAAACTAGCTGACTTCTATATTACCATGTAAGGTATTTGACCGCCCGTCATGCCGGCAATATATTCGTACGCGAGCGACAGTCAAATTGACGGGTCAATGTACGAAATTCCACCTGCAACGTGAATGCACAGTTCTATGGTATTACATACGAATGTCCTTGTCTTTTTTGTGAATTTTCTCAAAAATTTTATATAACGTAGTTTCGATAGTAGTCTGCTAGTATTTTATATTATTTATTTAGATTTATTTGCAAATTTAATTCAATTAAAATTTCGAAGTGCTCCATCTATGGAGTATTTTTGAAATCACACATAGAACCCTATCGTACTTAGTATGTTTATATAGTTAGAAGATTACCTATTTTAAATATAAACAATATAAAATTATATATTATAGTTTATATAAATATTAATTTAAATTATAAACTATACACACAACTGCATCCTAATAAAATATTACTTACTCTATTTTCAAAATTGAAAATTGTTTGTTTGGTTGGTTGAAACATTTTTTCTAATAATTCTAATTACAATGTACATCCGCAATAATACGCATATCCGCTACATGTAATTCTCAAGAAAAAATATTTTAGGTATAGCATTATATTTATAGGTAATTCCATAAAACAGTATATTTTTTATTTGGTATTTCATAAAATGTTTCTCCTAAATCAATAGTTTGTAAGTCATGGGAAAAAATAAAAAAAAAACAATTTGTGCATTGACTAAAATGAATCCAATAAGATTCAAATAATAATAATTTACTTAAAATTTTAAATTTATGAAACAGTATGTACTTAATTTCATATTTATTATTATTGCTAGTTCTACAAAGTTTAATTTGATAAATACATCATTTAATATTAAAACGACTCGGATATTTCAAACAATCTACGTCATAACCGGCGCAGTTTGTTTATGTTTGTCGGCAAGAGTATAAAGGGCGCCGACACACTTTGTCTCGCCGCTTTTTGATTTACGTTTGATTTGCGACGCACACGCGCCTTGTTGATTGAAATTTAAACATTTTAAAATGGTGGACTGCAAGAATATCACTCAAAAGCTTCTCGACTTGATGCAGGGGACGGGCTATTCGCTGGTACAACACAATGGGCAGAGGAAATTCGGACCGCCCCAGGATTGGAATGGCCCTCCACCACCAAAAGGATGCGAGGTATTCATTGGAAAGCTTCCCAGAGAGATCTTCGAAGATGAGCTCGTGCCTCTGTTCTCCAGAATCGGGAAAATCTATGAAATGAGACTCATGATGGATTTCTCTGGATCGAACAGAGGGTACGCGTTCGTGACTTACTTCGCAAGGTCCGATGCCTACAAAGCTGTAAAGGAGCTCAACGGACATGAAATACGGCCAGGAAGGCACATCGGCGTGGTGAAATCCGTGGACAACTGCCGCCTCTTTGTCGGCAATATACCAAAGACAAAATCTAAAGATGAAATCTATCAGGAGTTGACGAAACGCGTGGCCGGCATCGTCGATATAATCTTGTACAAGAACTGCTTTGATCGGCGATTGAATAGAGGATTCGCTTTTGTGGAGTTCACGTCGCACCGAGCGGCTGCGATGGCCAGACGAGCTCTTGTACCAGGGTGTGTCAAGATTTGGGACCAGGAGGTGATGGTAGACTGGGCAGAACCAGAACCTGACGTGGACGATGAGCAAATGCAGAGGGTAAGCATTATAGTTTTTTTCTCCCTCTTTTTCAACATTTAATGCTACTGCGATTTTTAATTATAATTTTAAGTTATGCGAATTAATTTTATATGAAAGATAACTGGCATTGCTTTTTCTTTTACTCATTGTGTGTACCTACTTGTAGGTAGTTTTATAAAAAATCGGGTGTTCATGCAAGTACCTTCTATTGCCAGCTGTACTATGTTTGCAACTATCTAATGACATGTTTAGATAATTATGATGTGAATTTGACCCCTGTTGATATGTCTCAAACAAGTTTCATATATCTATCATGTAGGTACTTTAAAACCTCTGTATTGCAGGTGAAAGTGCTCTACGTACGAAACTTCCTAATCCGAACTGCTCCTGATTTAATTAAATCTGTCTTTGAAACTACAATAAACAAAAAAGTTGAAAGGGTCAAAAAGATATATGATTATGCTTTTATACATTTCTATGAGCGTGCTGATGCGGAGCTAGCGATGAATCAATTACAGAATTCGGAAATTGATGGAAGTAACATAGAGATAAGATGGGCAAAGCCAGTTGATCGTGAAGTGTACAAAATTCAAAAATTGAATAGAGGCAATGCAAAGTTTAATAATAGTCTTGATCTGACTCAAACACTGTTGCTTTACAAACAGCACTTGGACAAGAAAGAATATGCTAACTCTCCTAAGGAAGATGAAGGAATTGGATCAGTGTGTGCGGGGGAGTCCCTATGTGGTTCACCAACAGATGTGAAGCCATACAACTACGGTGTAGCAAACTCCACACAGCAGTACTCATTGGCTCCAGCTAAGCTTGATTCAATGTGTAAGAGGTTAGTTGGCCATTTTTATTTTCTAAATGCTCATAGGAATGGACTTATCAATTGGTTTTATCAATCAGATTTCAGGGTAGTAATGTCTTCTTCCATCCCTGTGCTAATATAAATTATCCAAACTTTTATGATCAAGTTACCTGTTTAAAATTCTTTCCAATAAGTTTCCATGTATAAAAATAATTAATACTAAATTTAACAAAAATAATAATGAATATTCCTAATGCTTTAATTTTATTTTTCAGGTACATGTGGGCAGCTCCCGTTTATGAATATCAGAAGTATATGAACCCTTCAGGCACAGAAGTATGGATTGGCCGCTTAGAACTACCCCATGTTGGACAACCGTTGTTGACGCCACCGCGCCGCATCGGCCCGTTCAACAGTCCTGTTTGCATGACCATGCAGCAGGCTCATATTGAGGCTGCCGAAAGTGCTTTGCGCCATATTAAGGTATTTTTAACTTTTCTTTATAGCGTCTATTGAAAAGTTTGTATAGATGGCGCTAGTGTTCATAAAAATGTTGGTTGTCAAGCTACGAAAATCTTACGTTATTTTATTTCAAAATATGTGATTTGTTCTAACTTAAGATATACTTTTTTACACCGAGAATTTGTGAAGCTAGCTGTTATATAGAACATGTTTTTGAATACTGTTAATAATTTTCCAGATTCTCCGCACTGAACAAATTCAGCAATCCGTGCCGGCGCCAGTCCAGCCGATGTTCTCTACCATAATGCCGCCTATGCCGCAAAACTGTGTAAACTATCCTTTCGATTACTTGAACGCATCATTCTTCCCTCGCCCCCAACCATCTATGCCGGTCACCATACCTGCAATGTGGCGAAGTGTATGAAGCATAATTTTTCTTCTATCTTCTAGATTTAGTTTTATGTACTTGAAATCTCTACTGTATTTTTGAAAAATACAGTAAGATTTCATAAGTATGTTTTGTGAATACAGTTTTGTTAAAGTGGATATAAACAACAGTTGATGGAATTGTGATGATTGTGTAAATGTTGTTTATTTTAGGAGTTCCTTTGAGCATAAAGGCAAATTTTGCTCATTTTAAATTTTAAGGTTTTCTAATTCCCTGTATTTTGACTCAAATTGTTGTACTTACACTGTCTTTTAGTTTTTATAAGTTTATCATATCTTGGATATTGACTCAAATTGTTACCTCTTAAAAATATTTAATTTATCCTAATGACCTGAAACTTATTAGACGCGCAATCTCAGTTTTTCATTGACATTAGTTTCGATTAATCTTTTCACGAGTAGAATATTTAAATCGTAATTATACTAAATGTTGTTGATTTTTAAGTTTATTGTTTTAATAGATCTTTTGTAGGGCATTATTTACTTTGTAAAGCTGCCATTGACAGTGCTTCCTTGTGCCTATACTCGTGTATATTCAGAGAGCAATGCACTGTTAAATTTGGACTAATTTCTAATGTTAAAATATTTTTAAGACAATAAATGCTGGATAAAAATATGTTATTTAATTTACGAATCTTATTTTTTTAGTTTTTATACTACTTAGGTGGCAAACAAGCTTACGATCCACCTGATGGTAAGCGGTTACCGTAGCCTATAGACGCTCATAACACCACGTGCAAAGAAAATACAATGCTATATTTTCCCTGCCAGGGATATCCACTCACGCGTTGCCAACTTTGTGACATGTTATGTCTGTTCTTGTAATTTCACCGGCTCCCATACCCTCCTAACCAAAGTATACCTATTTCACGGCGGAATTGGCGAAGTCTGCACTTAAGAGTTCTACTACCTCTTATTCGGAAAACTGCCAATTCGCGAGACAAAAAAATTTAAACTTAGTTCGGAAGCATTCCCCGCTAGGGGCGCTTAAACCACCGCCTAAATTGCGGGCGAACTTGGGGCCACGCTTTTTGTCTGAAAAATTTAGTCTGGCGTAAGATCTACGCTACATGCTCCAGACTTCAAGCAGTACTGAAACCTAAATATTTCAAAGAAGTGATTTAGATGTGAAGTGCAATTCAATGTGTTGTCATAGTTCACGAAAAGCTTAAAAAACCTGACTTAAACTGAATTTTGGAGGGATTTCGGGGAAGATTTGGGAAGAACGCAAGACGGTCATCTAAGTCGTCTTATTTATACTGAAATCTAATGAACTCAGTGTTGCCATTTTAGCTCGTTTCGGGCTAGATCTATCTAACACTTTCTACTGTAAATGAATTCATTTTTTGATGACTTAGCCCGGAAAATGAAATTGTGCATCGTGCTTACCAATAATGCGCGCCATGTAGCATAGACTTCGACTCTACTCATTCAGAATATTTTTTGTTTAATACCATAACTGCTTCTTTACTGGGGAATCCTCCAGGTGCTTACTTTTATCAGTCTAAGTATAAACTGACTGAGTAGGGGATATATTTTGTTCACCGTAATCTTATTTAAGTTTTTATATTCGACGAAGACTCCGATTTTTAGCAAAACTCGGGTTTTATTAGATTCTTGCATTTCATGAAATAACTTACTCTACTTTGTTGCATTTATTATGAGCTGGAAATATATCTATGCAAATTCAACTGCTAGTACGGAATATCCTCTTGAGATTCCGTCGTAAAAGTGTTTATTTTTTAGCTCTTTCTTACATAGAAAGAGCTAAAAAATAAACATGACATAATGACACAATTTGCTACATAATATAATCCCTTTCTAGCTTGCCGAACTACCCCTTTTCAAAAACCAAGGTGGCTACACTGACTGAATTTTATCAGTAGAGTCCGCGCCACCACTGAAGTCCGATGGAATTAATTAAAGAGTCTACAAATCACTACTAAAACGTACGGATCATATACTCTTTCTTTGCTAAACGATATGATAATCGTCGGGCGATCACACTGCATAGTTACTGAACGCAATCAGTCATCAGTGAGTCAGTGAAATTAATTAAATGTCAAATTATTGTTTACAACATTAGACTGGAAAAAGAGATTACAAAATATGACATGGCTGTATGGCTCTGTACCTTTGCCTGCCTTTTTGGCGAATCGAATAACAACAACAACAACAAAGATTCAAAATGATTCAAAACAAAAAGTGAAACTACCTAAATATTTTTTTAATTTTTAATTCATAGTGGACTAAGTGGACAATACAACACTAAAAGAATATTGTTAACGTGCTTTAGAAACTTTATTCTGGTTCATAAACGTACAGCGGGCACTCGGCTGTTACAATGTGGGCTCGAAACCTCTGGTTCCATAAACATTGTGTAAATTTACCAACTTCTTTGTTTAATTTTATCAATAAAGTTAAATTATCGCATCGGACTCTCGGCAAATCTAGTTGCGTGAGTTATGTGCATAAAAACATAACCTACAACTACGACTCGATTCTTGCAAGGAAACTACATGAATCGAAGCGAACGGTGAAAGAAGTGCAATTAGAAAATAGTTTTAATACTTTTACGTATAGAACTCATACTTGTGGCGAGTTAAGACTAGAACATGAAGGTTTGAAAGTGACCTTATGTGGATGGGTACAGTATTCCCGCCTTTCCAAATTTATACTTCTTAGAGACTCGTATGGAATCACACAATGCATCCTGAATGACGCTGATATTGACTTATCTGATATATCTCTAGAAACTGTTGTCAAAATTGAAGGTACAGTTGTTTTGAGGCCAAAGAATATGATTAACCTTAACATGACAACAGGAGAAGTGGAGGTGGTCATAGATAGCCTAAATGTCCTTAATACAGTTGACAAACTCCCATTCAACTTACGGGAGTATCAGAAACCTAAGGAGCAGTTGAGATTGCAACACCGTTACATAGATTTACGATATCCAAACATGCAAAGTAATTTAAGACAAAGGTCTTCTATGCTACATAATATGAGAAGATTCCTTGTTGAAAAGCATGGTTTTGTTGAAGTGGAAACACCTACTTTATTTTGCAGGACACCAGGTGGAGCCAGAGAGTTTGTAGTACCGACACATCATTATGGACTATTTTATTCTTTAGTTCAAAGTCCACAACAGTTTAAACAGATGCTCATGTCTGGTGGTATTGATAGATATTTTCAAGTAGCCAGATGTTACAGAGATGAGACAACAAGGCCTGACAGACAGCCAGAGTTCACACAACTTGATATAGAACTGTCTTTTACAAACTTAGATGGAGTCATAACAATGATTGAGCAACTTTTATATGAATCATTCACTAAACCACTTCCAAAGCCACCTTTCAAGAGATTATCATACACAGAAGCTTTAGAATTATATGGCTCTGACAAGCCCAATCCAAATTATGGATCAAAATTTATAAATGTCAAACATTTGTTTACTGATAAAACAGTTGATGCAAACTTTAAAGCATATGCATTACCTTATCTAAAAGAATTAGGAAAATTATCATCAAAATCTAAAGATTGTTTGAGAGAATTAACAAAAAAGTACAACAACAAAGTTATTTTATATGAAAACTTGAGTAAAGAATTCGGTTTAGAAATTACTAATAAAATACAGGATATTATCGGACATGAAAATTCTGCAATAATATCTTTAGGCAATGATGACAAAGTTTGTTTATGTTTAGGAGAAATTCGTGAGCTTATAGCATCCCTATTGAAATCTAAAAACTTGTTGATAGACAATGAAAATGTGGAACCACTGTGGATTGTTGATTTTCCATTATTTATTGAAGGAGAGAATGGGTTGGAGACTTGTCATCATCCTTTTACAGCTCCTCATCCTGAAGACTTGCATTTACTTGATACTGATCCACTCAAAGTTAGATCATTAGCTTATGATATTGTTATGAATGGATATGAAATTGGGGGAGGTTCAGTTAGAGTACATAATGTAGATTTACAAGAGAAATTAATGAAGATGTTGGATATTGATCCAGAGAAATTAACACATTTCTTGAATGCATTGAGAAGTGGCTGCCCACCCCATGCTGGCATAGCATTAGGTATTGATAGATTAGTCACTGTAACATGTAATGCAGAATCAATAAGAGAAGTTATAGCTTTTCCAAAGTCTCACGATGGGAGAGATCCATTATCCGGAGCACCTAATGTTATAAGTGAAGAGGATAAAAAGTATTATCATATTACTAATGTTAAGTAATTCTAGTCTTAAGTTATTACTTAAAATGTTATAAATAATTGTTTTTAAAAATATATGTTATGACCATGACTATTACATAAAAGTATATTATGTTCATTTATTTTTGAGAAGTAATTGATTTTGTTCCAAGACAAAGCCAGTAAGTACTATCAATCTCTATAATAATGAACTTTCGGGTTATTATTTATTTGTTTTTTAATTTTCTTGATGTTTTTTTATTGTTTTTAATATTCTTTTGATGTTGTTAAACATTGGAAATAAAAATCCAAAATCGTAAGATTGTCTAAAGAAATATAAAGTTTCAATTTCTCTCTTCATTTCGCTCAGCCGTCAATTTTCAGTTGAAGGCTGTCTTCCGAACCGAAACTGAAAGTTGAATGTTTTTAAATAGGATTTATTCTATGTCCGTAATATAGAATTAACAAAAAAAAAAATAGGAATAATACTAATACATAATTATTATTACTGTTTCCCTATTCAATATGTTAAAGATCGTGTAAAGAAAAAAATAATTAATAAGTACAATAAAATTATATGGATCTACAATTTGGATTTAGGACAATCAGGAGAATATTCCATTTGTGGGCATTGGCATATTGGCATGCAAGGTGCTTTCTTCCCATATATTTCCTTATCACTTCTCAGGAAACCTGACTTGCAGTAACAATCTTCAACACTCTTTTCTGTGGAATCGCACTTGAATCTTGCTACTAAAGATATGCATGTCTCTGGTGGACAAGAAGTTTTGTTTTTTAACTCTTCATTGGGGCCACATTTCTTGTCTGTAAAAAAAAGAAATTATTTCTATGCTCCCTGTCCACAATCAAGAAAGATTGATGACGATAAAACTTTGTGTTTAGATTGATTTGCTAAAGCGTCCCTAGTGGTTTTTTTGAACTTATGTGCCATATTTGCATTGAGGTTGATGTAGGTAGGTACTTACACTTACATTCTGCAGGTTTTTTAGGGCATTTATGGACTGGTATACAATTTTGTGCGGAATCCCTCGCGTATCCGTCCTCACAGTAGCACATTTCATTGCAAATGATGTTCTTAATGGGACAGTTCGTCCTATTCTGCGTATCTAGTTTTGAACACTCATTATCGCATGCGCTGTCGCAGCTAAAGTATTCGTTTGGGTGACAGCATCGGTCTGAAAAATAAATAAAAAATAGCTGCGCTGCGGTATGAAGTTGTGATCAAGCTTGGTTTTTGGTAAAGTAGTTGGAACTTTGATTACCTATTTATGTCTAGATGGATAGTCGCGCTACTACAGAACTAAAGCAAACAAGCCAATATACAGGGTGATTTTGTTATCACTGGCAATACTTGCAGGGGTGGAAGTACTCATCAATGTGAACAACTTTTATTATAGGGCTAACTCTGATATCGCGTAAAATAATATGGTTGCTTCATACATTTTGGTCGAGTAGGTATTGAACTTTTGTATGGAACAGCTGATAATTTTTTCATGATTTCACAGTTAGTCCCATAATAAAAGTTGTTCATTTTGATGAGAACTTCCACCCTTGCAAGTATTGCCAGTGATAACAAAATCTCCCAGTATTTATGCTGGTGTGTGTGAAATTTACGTCTTACGTTCGCGCTTCCCCATACTGTTTGTAATAGTGTGAGTGATTTATGAGCCAACAGTTCGACGCTCGATTTTTCTTTCGACGTGTTCACAGTTTTTACTGTAGGTACCTACCTACTAGTACAGTCAAAACTGTAAACGCGTCGAAAAAAAAACTCGAAGGGTAGTTCTAAAGTTTTATTTACCACATTGTGCCTTTGTGATACATGTGCCGACGACGTTTCTGAAGTAGCCCTTTTTGCAGACACATTTAAACGTGCAATCGTCTTTATTTTCTACACAACTGAATTTAATTTCGCGATTTCTACATGTTCTTTCTGGTGGACACTCCTTTACACACTTCAGTTCCTCATTAGCTCCAGTGCATCTCGTGGGTACTAAACAAAAAAAAATAGGTAAGTTACTACTGTTAATTTTAAATACTTATAACTTGACTGATTCCTGGAATACATTTTTTTTGTAGGTAGTTTTGGGACGCGCGACCCATTCGCGAGCCAACCAACCGATTAATAATATAAATAAGTATCTATCTATACATACCTATAGCATACCTACATATACATGTATGATTATGGCTGAACACATTCGGATGAAATTCAGAACACAGGTTAGAATATGTTCCGTGTTAACACAAAGATACATTTTATCCCGGGAGAACATCAGATCCCTCGGGAACGCAGGTCATTTTAGAAACAAGAAATAACGAATTTATGAGTCGTCGAAATCTAATATGGCATACTTATATTAGATTGTTTTCGTAGCCCATATTGCATCCATGTGACCAAAAGACATATCCTTTTGTTAATTTCAATGATTTATGTGCCAACAGAATCGGCATCTGGAATTACTTTTTTGCATTCAAATGCTCTGGAAATGACTTCCATCGCAGTTGATGACGCTCTAGGTCACAGCGTCATTGCCTATTGCATTACACATAAAGGGCGTCACACACGGCGAAGATAAGATAATATTTTATCTTAAGATAAATGAGATAGTGCTATACCAATGAAAGAGAAGGAAAGTGAAGGTAGGTAGTGCTCCTCTTTTCATAGTATAATATGTTATAGTATCTTCGCCGTGTGTGACGCCCTTTAGTGTTCATAATTTTGTATGTGTAATTTAATAAGATCTATTAAAATGTATATATATATTGAGGTCAATGACTTGTTCGATTCATAACTTACTTATTCTTCATTGACCTTAAACACTGTTAGCTGTTAGGTATTTCATTAGGTACTTACCTACGTTCGTGAGGATAATTGATGTGCGGAAATAAAATAAAATAGAAATAAAAAATGTTAGTATGCAACTTATGCTATAAAATTATCCCGTAAAAGAAAAAAAAAACGTTTGTTTGAAAAATGTGGTCATATCTTACGAACTACATTATGAAGTAGCGTTTTCAGTATTTGTTAATTATTGGCCATTCAAAAAGGGAACGCTGCCAGCCTGTTGGGAACCTTGCCTATCGACAGCAGCGAGGGCTTTGAGGATGTTTTCTATATATCATAGTTTGTATTTTATACATTGATTGTAAATATGTAAATAAACTAATAAATTATAATACCTACAGTATATTTTAATTACAGCAGAGTAACCGAATGATTTGCGCTTTGGGTACGGAACTCTAAAAACAAAACCCATAACGTCACATTTAATTCCGAACGAGGTAAGTCCCCTATTCGAGCCTTTAGTTTATCATTATATTCTCATTGTTGGATTTTCCATTTATTAGATTATTATCCTTATTGTTAGTTCATTCAATAGTTATGCTCTTCGCTCAGATGTTAGAAATACCTAAGCAATTTTTATTCTGTGGTTTACAAATATTTTAGTAACTAGGTACTAAATATTTAATACTACACTTACATAGTAAATTAGAGGGAATTGTCTACCCACCTAAATTATAATGATTATACAAGATATAGCTAAACCCACATAGCTAGATACCTAAGTACCTAATCATTGAAAAAGAGTAGGTAAATAACTCACACAATTAATAAAATCATCCACTACACATAACACATAGAGATAAACACAGGAGACAAAACAAACATGACTTACCGGTATTGTATCCGTTGCAGACTACAATAAAACCAACAAAAAACACAAACAGAGCGTCTGTCATGATGTCTGATCAACTTGTTATGCTTACCTATAAGTGCTGGTGTCATATTATATAGGTTCTTGTCCGCTTCGTCATTATTGAAACTACTAAAGCACGCATTATTCTTAGGGACTTTACACATGAATTTGGAAAAAGAAGATAAATACCAAAGACGATCAAAATATAAATACTTATATTTGTAACGGATGCGCGACCGACTCCATGCGGTCAAGTTATAGTAAATTAAAAATATGTATTGTAATTATTTAGTCATAGAGTTGATAATAGTTTGTTCTCATAACTGAATTAGTCGTAGATTACACTGAAATTGGTTCAACTAACAACCTTTTTTTTCTAAAATTGTTTTTTTATGGCCGGTCGTGGAGCCCGTAGCCCGAAGCAAAATTCAACCATAGTAAGTTCTTGGTAGGTAGGTGTATAGAGTCCCTTACTTTTCCTATGTACTAAGGTAACCGGTTAATATTTATCAAGAGACCCATTCAGTTCCATAAAGACGTTCAGTCTTTATCAATCTGCTCATACCCAATATGTGTAGGTAAGCTGAGCATTTATTTCATACCTATTAATATTGTACGTAGGAATTATTTGTTTTATTCTAAAGGAAAGAGTGTAAACATCGAAAGAGAAGTTCGCCAAGGTGATCTCCTAACCCTTGACGGGTTATGCCTAGGACATCAACTTGAAACTAATTGACGCGGAATGTCTTATAGGTAGGACATATAGAAAACCCTTTTTTTCCAGAGTTCTGAATATGATGCTAGACGAGTTAGAAAAAGCATTGCTTTTCAGCTTAGGCCCTGATAAGGCATTCATGAACGATTCAATTAATTCTACTAATACTTTATTATGGTGACATAGAATTAGACGTCACGATTTGAATGCTCCATATCCATAGAAATAAAACCAAGCGCATGTCGGGCCACGCGCAATGTAGGGTTCCATAGTTGCCCATCACAATAACGTGGACTAAAAAGAGGGCTTTTTGTTGTTTCATGTCTTTTGCTATAAACATTTAACTGCATTTCAATAAATTGATAAAGACGTTGAACTGAATGTGTTTTATGATAATATTAACCGGTTACGTATAATAATGTAAGGAACTCTATACATCTAACAAAAACTTAAAATAATAGAATATTTTTCCATCATCAGTTTCCATATAAGTCATTGACTGTGAAATTAGTTACCTACTTGTTTTTCTCAAAAAAAAATTTAACCCTTTTTTTACGATCATTATTGGATGAATACACAAAATTTAGGACCAAAAGATGCGTAAAACGTTCCTGAGGAACAATGTGAAAGGAATAAAATCACCTTGCATTCCAAAATCCCAGTGCCCAAAAATTAAAGATTCTTTCGAATATGTAAAACTCCCAAAAATCTGGGGAAAATAATAACGAGAAAACATTTTCAAAATGTGTGCATAAAATAAATGTTAACTATATTACAACAGAAGTAAATAATATTTAAAAATATTCTATTTTCTTATTTTTTAACCAGCTTTTCGCCCCGCGGTTTCATCTGGTATCCCTTGTTTTACGCCCATAGGGATTGAATTTTGAAGAACCCTTCCTCAATAGATGCCTACGTTACACGTCTATGGAACTTGTGTGATAAATTTCAAGTTTCCTGACCCTGTTCTTTCTGACCCCCGTTGACCCCAGGCTCCGCTTATTAGTTAATTGTTTGATTTCAGTCGTTGGAAACAATTAATTTCATGCAGCTCTGAAAAGAGCTTTTTATGTGTCGTCCGAGTTTTGATCGTGTCGGATTATTCAATTAGGACGCCAATGCTATGGTTCTGACGAAGATACTGTTCCATATTCCTACCACCAACAGTAATACAGGTCTGGCACTGTCGCACAAAGTTGTCACGGACGCTTTGTAGCACATTTATGTCCAACTTAATTTGGTCAAAAGCAGTTACTTTCCGCAAACATTACATTACATTACGCATCTCATAATCTCTACGAGCCGCTGCATAATTTGCAGTCACTCCTATCTAAACACACATATTAAAATACTCTTGATTTCAGTACGACATTTCGCGGAACACTATCACAACAACAGAACGACGGAAGGAATTTTTACGCGAAACTGAAATATTAAAAGTCCGTTTTTCTTTATTGACAATTATTGTCTTATTTGACAATATATTTTTTTAACCCTGGGAATAAATAGTGTCTATAATAATATTTTTAAAGAAAGCTGCCAGAATATTCTTCATTATCACGATACTTTGAGCATAAATTGTCACAATATCAAATAAATTATTTCTGGAAACCATATTTTCCTTATAAAGAAATAAAACGAGCAACTAGCATTTAGAAATTTCAAAGTATGATACCTATGTCATGTTTAATCATTTTTAATGTATTCTGATACTATTTTGATTTTATGCTACGATTTTATGCAAATTATTTTGAATAGTTTTGGCGGCAGTTTTTGGTGTAGGTAATTCATATAAATAATAATAAATAAATAAATATTCTGGGACATTATTCCTCACACACGGCCATCTGACCCCAAACTAAGCAGAGCTTGTACTATGGAAGCCAGATAACTGATATACTACATATACTACTTTTCTTTTGTAAATACATACATATATAGATAACTACACCCAGACACAGGACAAACAGACATGTTCATGCACACAAATGTTTGTCCTGAGTGGGAATCGAACCCACGACCTGCGGCGTGATAGATAGGGTATCTTACCAACCACGCCAACCGGCCCATATCATATTATTATGTGTTTCTTCCAATAATCAAGACGTTCATACCTAACTTAAGGTTGTGATTTTCATACCCACTACTTACTGTTTCTGTTTGTTTACCAAATGAGACAAGTAAGGAAAAACGGAATTTTGATTAATCCTATGCAAGGTAAGTAAGTATTGTCGCTTTACACGTGCCGGTGTGGCGGTGCTTTTAACAGGGCACGACGCTATGTTTGCCACACGATAAAACATACCGCCGCCGACGACGGTGTTGCTTACACTTCAAAAATTTGCTAGATTTCAGGTAAATTGGGGTAGTTCGGATGCATTATAAATTACAATAACATATTTATTTTAATGAATAATCAAATTTCCTTATGTTTTTTTGCAATGTCATTAGGATACCTATATGCCCCTTTCGGATCGGACAGGGTTTTTTTACATATTGTATACGACACAAACATAGATACATAAGAGGGTCCCTAAAAAATATTATGGAAAGATAAGTTTTCTTGGCTGAACTCATTTTGGTGATTTTTGGCAGAGGGGTAGCTTGGATCGCGGAGAAGCTTTTTATTATTAAAAATGTGTGTGGAACCGCGGTGAATAGCTAGAAGTAAATACATAGTCACTTACAGTTCTTTAACAGGTGGAAGTACTGATCACAATAAATTATTATTATACTACCTGTCCCCCGCGGTCTTACCTACCCGAGTTCCTGAGAAAAAAATATTCTATGTCCTTCTCCATACCATAGGCTCTGCACCAAATATCATCGCGTTCGGTTCAGCGGTTTAGGCGTAAAAAGGTGACAAACAAACAAACAAATTCACATTCGAATCAAGAAGAATCATCATTTAAAGACTGAGATGGCAGTTTATGCAAGGGACTAGAGTGAATTAAACATAAGGACCGGCTTCAGCGAGTAGTTGATTCGACCAGATCGGCTGGTTATCTATCTATCTAAGTTTATAATAAAACTGTAACGAGTCGATGTTTTTTCATTTACATATATGTCTGGCTCAGTGCCGTAACTAGGGCGGTGCCAGCGGTGCCCAGGCACAGGGCGTAAACCCTGGAGGGGCGCAGAATTGACCAGACCCGGACCAAGCTTTGGGTCATGTATGTTAATTAGGTGCAGATAGAGAAGCTCGCACCGGGCGCATAAAGGGCTAGTTACACAAATAAACGAAAAAAAGGATGGCAGATAAAATAAATACCAAAATTTTGAAGACTGTCGTTTGTGCATAAAATAAGGAATGTCGTAATATTCTACGGATAATATAGCGAACATTCAATAATAGTAGGTTAAGAAATAAGAAATAAAGAAGGCAGTTTACAATCTATACAAGGGTCTGATAATGACGATATACTATCTACCACAATCTCACCATACTAAGTGATGATATGGCCGAAGGTGATATGCACACAAAGCCTAGAAGGAATTGGCTGTCAAGTGCAGTTGACGGAATACACCAATAGGTGCTTGGCAACAGATTTTCATCTTGAGGGTGGTAGCCAGCCAGGCGGGTACTACAAAGTACTCTACCACCTTGATATGGTTTGCTCACGATGTTTTCTTTCAACGAAAACCCAAGCTCATTGTAGCAATCGAACCCACGACCTTCGCCGCGGCATCCGACTTCACTACCACTGAGCTCTCATCGCCTTATGATTGCCAATTTAGTAGTTTAAAAAAAAAGTACACCAAATTTAACATAAAATCATATCTATACTTCTATACTAATATAATAAAGCAGAAGAGATTTTTTGTTTGTTTAAAGGAGCTAATCTCTGGAACTACCAGTCGGATTTGATTTTTTTTTTTGCTTTTGATAGCTCAATTCTTGTGGTAGGTTATAGGCTATTTTTTAAACCGGGAATGCGGGTGAAATCGCGGGAACAGCTAGTTATTTCTAGTTGGAACATACATAGCCACAAAGAGACAACCCTAAGAAATAATTTAATAAATTATTGCCTGGATTATATGACAAGTAAAGTACTCTCGTTTCTCACTATTCCCATCTGTGGAGGTTCTTGGACCACTTTTGCCCATTGTCCTTTCCCAATGTTTTATTATCAAAATATGAAATAACCATTTTAAATAATTTTATCATATTAATATCTATAGGAAGCTAATTTAAGGTTTTGAACAAAATACTGGATGTTCTTAGGGTTATGATTAAATAAATCATGTTTCCATTTTGTCAAAGAGTTTAATCAAAGGCGATATATCTATAGTAATACATATAATAAAGGAGTAGAGTTTTTTTGTTTGTTTGTTTAAAGGCGCTAATCTCTGGAACTACCAGTCGGATTTGAAAAAATATTTTTGCATTTCATAGCCCAATTCTTGAGGTAGGTTATAGGCTACTTTTTATTCCGGGAATGCGGGTAAAACCGCGGGGAACAGCTAGTAGGTATATATGTATAATGTATTTAGGTATGTTTTTATAATTTTTGTTATAAGTTCTTTATAGGTAAATAAGATTAGTCGCCCATGTTTAATTAACTGCATTTCAATAATTGATAAAAACGTTTAACTGAATTTGTCTCGTGATAAAATTAACCGGTTACATAAATAACAATAATGTAAGGGACTCCATACACCTACCAAAAACTTATATGATGGTTTTTTTCCATCAGTTTTTACCCTGCTCATAAGATACGCTTTTAATTTTATTTTTATTTGCTTTTATTATTAAATACAATCAATGCTATAACTAACAATATTTACAACAAATCAGTCTATCAGCTAACTCATCAATTCTACAATAGATCATTGATATCAGATTATAGCAACTAGTACTATAACTTGACCGAATGCAGCATCAGGGATACTTTAATCGTTCTAAAAATTAACCAATTTACATTTATATCTGCCACTTTCAGTTACCATGTGTAAAGACCTTTAGGGTTATACGTGTTAATGAAGTAGCTTTAGATTATGACGTAACGAACAAAAACCTATATAATATGAGACCAGCCCTTGTAAAGTACAGCATAATAAGTTGATCAGACATCATGAGAGTCGCTCTGTTTGTGTTTTTTGTTGGTCTTATTGTAGTCTGCAACGGGTACAATACTGGTAAGTTAATGTTGATTTAATCTCCTAATTAAAAAAAAGCAAATGACTATTTGCTTTTTTTTAATTAATTGTGTATTAGTTAATTATGTGAGTTTATTAGTCTCATTCGTTAATTTTAAATAGTTTAAGTATTATTTGCCCATGTAAGGGTATTAGCTATATCTTGTATGAGTATAGTCATTATTATTTAGGTATAACTATACCTTACTATTAAGTCTTAAGTATTCAGTTTTAAGGCGTTGATAGCTCAGTGGTAGTGGCGTCAGATACCGCGGCGATGGTCGTGGGTTCGAAACCTACAATAAGTACCCGCCTAGCTGTCTAACCTCAAGTTCAAATTTTATCGCCATACACCTACCGGTGTGTTCCGCCATACTTGAGTGCCAGTTTCTTCTAGGGTTTGTAAGTGTGCTTACCACCTTCAGCTACATCATCACTTATCATACTGAGATTGTGGTTTAACACAAGCCTATATAACATAAATAAGGATAACATTACTTTATATATATTTCACCATAAGGTCCGACAAATTTAAATTGAATACAAAATTAACACAATTTTTTTTATTTAGGACCCAAGAAATGCACTAGACCTTATGAAGTGTTGCGCTGTGTGAAGGATTGTCCACCAGAAAAAACATGTGAAAATCGCGGCATTCAAGTCAGATGTGTATTTGATAAAAAGTGCACGGTAAAATGTGTCTGCATAGATGGCTACGTGAGAAACAAGACCGGTACATGTATCCCAGTGGCACAATGTGGTAAATATAATTCTATTACCTTCACAATCGGCTCAGACTGTTAGGCGGTTTTTCCACGGAGACGTAAGTCATAGCGACATGCGTTAAAACGATATAATATAATGTCTCCTCTTTTGACGAGGCCGCGTCGTTAACACGCACGACAAGTCGACAATCGCATTGAAAATTTCCATGGACGCAGTCGCGTGTCGCTACTACATACGTCACCGTAGAAGAAACTCCTTAGACCTGACAATTTCCCAACGTGCAAGTGTGGCCTTGGTCGTACTTTTTGAAACTTAACTAAGTTCATAAAATTTCCACTATGGGCACTTTAGCAAACCAATCCAGACAAAGAAAGTTGTAGGGAGTATCCCCTATGAAACATTTCTTGATTGAGTACCTGTCCATTTATTGTTTTTTTTGTTTCAGACAAATGTGGCCCTAATGAAGTGTTCAAATGTAAAAAGCCTTGTCCACCAGAGCAATACAAATACTTAGGAAAACCAATCTGGTGTGATCCTAAACAAAAGTGTGTTGATGGTTGTTACTGCAGGCCAGGTTTCATAAGGTGCGGTGGGAAATATTCACCTTGCATACCAATAAGACAATGCAGAATACATCATGGTTCCTAAAAATGATAAGGATAACAAACTTACGGTAACGAGAAGAGACATCCAAATATTGTGTCTACTACATATGCATCAAAATTTTTGTTAACTATATTATAACAAAAATAAACCTTATTTAAAAATATTCGACGTTCTTATTTTTATCAACCCAATTATGGAAAATAACTTTTAACAAAATTTAAAACGGAATTCAATATTGTCGACAATTATTATTGAATTATTAGCGACCCACCCAGGCTTCGCACGGGTGCAATTTATATACACAAACCTTCCTCGTTCATAGCTCTCTCTATTAGCAAAAACCGTATGAAAATCCGTTGCGTGGTTCAGAAGAAGTAAGCCGAGAATCAGATAGGCAGATAGCTACATTGTTTTATACTATTTAGAATAACAATACAATAACACCTCAAGAAGCTCGCCTCCCTCAGGCGGCTGGATCAATGGCTTCCAAGGAGATACATAATGACTGGTAAGTATGGGAATCAGTAAGCAGTGCCAAAACAAGCCTATACAAATAAAAACCGGTCAAGTGCGAGTCGGACTCGCGCACCGAGGGTTCCGTACAAACTTCGTCCATTGTTCGTCCATCAAGGGAAATGCACAATTTTATTTATTTACCTTATTTGAGGTTGGTGCCAATTAAGCTAGACCTCTAAATTGTATGAGCGCCGATACAACTCAGAGGTTGTCTCACCCTTTAATTTTCAACTTTTTAAATTTTTTAGAATTTTTCCTTTATTTGTGCTGTAAGACCTTGCTTTTTGCCAATTTTATGTTTTTTTATATTTGAGTTGATTGAATGAAAGGTAAATTGCGGTTTACGATTTATGACGTATTAAAAAAAAACTACTAATTAGATCTCGTTCAAACCAATTTTGGGTGGAAGTTTGCATGGTAATGTACATCATATATTTTTTTTAGATTTATCATTCTCTTATTTTAAAAGTTACAGAAGTTACACACTCATTTTACCACTTTGGATGTGTCTCTCGCGCAAACTATTCAGTTTAGAAAAAAATGATGTTAGAAACTTCAATATCATTTTTAAAGACCTATCCATAGACATCCCACAATTATGGGTAGGATGAAAAAAAAATAATTGAGTTTCAGTTCTAAGTATGGGGAACCCCCTAAATTTATTGTTTTTTTTCTATTTTTGTGTGAAAATCTTAATGCGGTTCACAGAATACATCTACTTACCAAGTTACAACAGTATAGCTCTTATAGTTTCGGAAAAAAGTGGCTGTGACATACGGACGGATAGACAGACAGACAGACAGACAGAGAATTATCTAATCAAAATTAGGAAAATTTTACTGTTAGGGTTCCGTAGTCAACAAGGAACCCTTATAGTTTCGCCATGTTCGTCTGTCTATCTGTCCGCAGCTTAACTCGGAGCCTCTTAGTACTAGAAAGCTGTAATTTGGCATGGATATACAGTGTGTGGCCTAGAACCGGGGATAATATTGAAAACAGAGACTGTCTGGAGTATTAGTATTTTTTCTCTGAAATGATCCCAGTTAACCAAAACCCATGCATTACACACAAACAAACATCATGATATCATTATCCATTAGAGAATTAACCTTTAACTCCTTGAATAAAACCGATCCCCACTACTTTCCACGACATAAAAATCTGTTTCAAATTAATTAAAATCTGTATGTAGTACATTATAAAATATCGCAATGACAATTCTCTGTTTACATAACTTATTCAATTTTATCCTTCATGACATGTCAATACCCAAGTAGATTCAATACGTGGTTTTGCCGAATTAAAGGAGTAGCGAATTTACCAGAAGATGTTCGTAATGATACTTGGTTTCAGTTTGACGGTGCACCGGCACATTCTGTCGTACGAGTGGGTGGAAAACTTAACGAAATTTTTGAAAATAAATGGATTGGACGCTTTGGTCCACTTCGATGGCCCCCTAGGTCACCTGACCTTACTCCTCTAGATTTCTTCTTATGGGGAGCTGTTAAAAACTATGTTTACACAGTAGACAATGATACAGTAGATATCCTCAAAAACAGAATAACCGAGGCCTTTCACATGATGCAACTCAACGTGGATTTAGGAACCGTTCACAATAACATTATCGGTCGGTACCTACACTACTTGCGTTGCAGAGCGGCAGACATATTGAAAATCGACCTATGTAGCGAAGCGACGTGCTTTCCGCTTTGTTAATTGTATTTGTGTTAGGTAATCTGTATTTGTTAATTGTACAATAAATAATTTACTATTAACTTGAAAGTGGTTTATTTAATCTTTGAGTGCAAAATAACTTAAATTAACTTCAGAAAATAATAATATTTACTTGGATGACTCCACTGACTGAAGTGCGATAATAAGTATTATCTTTCTATCCGCCGACACACTTGTTTAATTGTCAAAGAGACGTTCCGAGTAGCTCCGAATAAGTACGATGCAGAACGAACTCAATCGATCGATTTGAGCTATTAAACAGTTTGCATTACATTGAAGTTACGATTAAGTTTGTTAGAAAAAATCAAAAGGTAAAGTTTTGATTTAAATTAGTTGGGACCATAATTAATAAATTACTAGTGACCTATAGAGCATCCGTTTTTAATATTATCCTCGATTATAGGCCACACACTGTATACATACTAATGACGCTGACAAAATGGTAAAATAAAATCTAGTTTTTTTTTTATTAAGGCATCCGTTTGTGAAATATTAAGTTTTAAAGTGCAAATTTTTGTTAAAGTCAAGTGTCGCCCCCCCCCCCCCCCTGCCAGCTAAATGGTTGCTTTAGGACATGTGAAAAAATTCACGGTAGTAGTTATATAACAAAGTTAAAAGGAAAACTATCACAGCTAAGTAGGCTTCACAAGTTTACGAGTAATAGTCGACCAACTTATAAAACCGTTTTTAGATGTTATTAAGCCGCAGAATTTTGATTAGATAATTCTTTCAAATTCATGGTTACATTAGTTACATTTTTTTTATTATTATTATTTCATTAATTATCTGACTATTGGCTATATTTTTTCAAAAACAGCAAAATGTACAATAGAGTATGCAATTAAAACAAAACGAAAAATACCAATATAAAGCAAATAATAAAATTTCTCTCGTAGCCTATTGTCGCTTGCAACACCACGACAATCACTCGAGCGTTGTCAACCCAGCAAAAATATCTTCACACCTTTCTTGAAGAACCCCACGCTGTAGGTACTCCCTTGGGAAAACCACGGCGGGAAGCTGGTTCCAGAGCGACCGTGATAGGAAATTCATTTGAAACCGCACCGTGCGAGACCAATTAAACCATATGTCAAGACTGGTGGGATACAGTACCCTGCGTGTAAAGAGTTGACGTAAGAATTGTCGGAAACGCTTACTATCTTATTTGCGTTTACGACATTTCTCTTTGGAATTGGCGCAAAGCCTCTCGTAAGTAAAACACATACGTAAATCACCAATAACGCTTCCAAGAGTTGGATATACCTACGTCGATCCACATCCTTTTCGTTTGTTTTTTTTTTAATTGACAACTTATTTTCTCCTAGATATTATGTAAAAATGTATTTCGTCTTGGTATTCAGGGAATATGCACAATTCAGTAAATGCAGATATCTTAATTTTAGTTTTAATCGCGATAAAAAAGACGAACCATGAATTTGAAAGAATTATCTAATCAAAATTCTGCGGCTTAATAACATCTAAAAACGGTTTTATAAGTTGGTCGACTATTGCTCGTAAACTTGTGAAGCCTACTTAGCTGTGATAGTTTTCCTTTTAACTTTGTTATATAACTACTACCGTGAATTTTTTCACATGTCCTAAAGCAACCATTTAGCTGGCAGGGGGGGGGGGCGACACTTGACTTTAACAAAAATTTGCACTTTAAAACTTAATATTTCACAAACGGATGCCTTAATAAAAAAAAAAACTAGATTTTATTTTACCATTTTGTCAGCGTCATTAGTATGTAGGTATACAGTGTGTGGCCTAGAATCGAGGATATTATTAAAAACGGATGCTCTATAGGTCACTAGTCATTTATTAATTATGGTCCCAACTAATTTAAATCAAACTTTACCTTTTGATTTTTTCTAACAAACTTAATCGTAACTTCAATGTAATGCAAACAATTTAATAGCTCAAATCGATCGATTGAGTTCGTTCTGCATCGTACTTATTCGGAGCTACTCGGAACGTCTCTTTGACAATTAAACAAGTGTGTCGGCGGATAGAATGACAATACTTATTATCGCACTTCAGTCAGTGGAGTCATCCAAGTAAATATTATTATTTTCTGAAGTTAATTTAAGTTATTTTGCACTCAAAGATTAAATAAACCACTTTCAAGTTAATAGTAAATTATTTATTGTACAATTAACAAATACAGATTAACACAAATACAATTAACAAAGCGGAAAGCACGTCGCTTCGCTACATAGGTCGATTTTCAATATGTCTGCCGCTCTGCTGTACGCAAGTAGTGTACCGACCGATAATGTTATTGTGAACGGTTCCTAAATCCACGTTGAGTTGCATCATGTGAAAGGCCTCGATTATTCTGTTTTTGAGGATATCTACTGTATCATTGTCTACTGCGTAAACATAGTTTTTAACAGCTCCCCATAAGAAGAAATCTAGAGGAGTAAGGTCAGGTGACCTAGGGGGCCATCGACGTGGACCAAAGCGTCCAATCCATTTATTTCCAAAAATTTCGTTAAGTTTTCCACCCACTCGTACGACAGAATGTGCCGGTGCACCGTCAAGCTGAAACCAAGTATCATTACGAACATCTTCTGGGAAATTCGCTACTCCTTTAATTCGGCAAAACCACGTATTGAATCTACTTGGGTATTGACATGTCATGAAGGATAAAATTGAATAAGTTATGTAAACAGAGAATTGTCATTGCGATATTTTATAATGTACTACATACAGATTTTAATTAATTTGAAACAGATTTTTATGTCGTGGAAAGTAGTGGGGATCGGTTTTATTCAAGGAGTTAAAGGTTAATTCTCTAATTGATAATGATATCATGTTTGTTTGTGTGTAATGCATGGATTTTGGTTAACTGGGATCATTTCAGAAAAAATACTAATACTCTAGACAGTCTCTGTTTTCAATATTATCCCCGGTTCTAGGCCACACACTGTATATCCATGCCAAATTACAGCTTTCTAGTACTAAGAGGCTCCGAGTTAAGCTGCGGACAGACAGACAGACGAACATGGCGAAACTATAAGGGTTCCTTGTTGACTACGGAACCCTAACAGTAAAATTTTCCTAATTTTGATTAGATAATTCTCTGTCTGTCTGTCTGTCTATCCGTCCGTATGTCACAGCCACTTTTTTCCGAAACTATATAAGAGCTATACTGTTGTAACTTGGTAAGTAGATGTATTCTGTGAACCGCATTAAGATTTTCACACAAAAATAGAAAAAAAAAACAATAAATTTAGGGGGTTCCCCATACTTAGAACTGAAACTCAAAAATTTTTTTTTCATCCAACCCATAATTGTGCGGTGTCTATGGATAGGTCTTTAAAAATGATATTGAAGTTTCTAACATCATTTTTTTCTAAACTGAATAGTTTGCGCGAGAGTCACATCCAAAGTGGTAAAATGAGTGTGTAACTTCTGTAACTTCTAAAATAAGAGAATGATAAAACTAAAAAAAATATATGATGTACATTACCATGCAAACTTCCACCCAAAATTGGTTTGAACGAGATCTAATTAGTAGTTTTTTTTTAATACGTCATAAATCGTAAACCGCAATTTACCTTTCATTCAATCAACTCAAATATAAAAAAAAAATTGCCAAAAAGCAAGGACTTACAGCACAAATAAAGGAAAAATTCTAAAAAATTTAAAATGTTGAAATTGTGCATTTCCCTTGATGGACGAACAATGGACGAAGTTTGTACGGAACCCTCGGTGCGCGATTCCGACTCGCACTTGACCGGTTTTTATTTGTATAGGCTTGTTTTGGCACTGCTTACTGATTCCCATACTTACCAGTCATTATGTATCTCCTTGGAAGCCATTGATCCAGCCGCCTGAGGCGAGCTTCTTGAGGTGTTATTGTATTGTTATTCTAAATAGTATAAAACAATGTAGCTATCTGCCTATCTGATTCTCGGCTTACTTCTTCTGAACCACGCAACGGATTTTCATACGGTTTTTGCTAATAGAGAGAACTATGAACGAGGAAGGTTTGTGTATATAAATTGCACCCGTGCGAAGCCTGGGTGGGTCGCTAGTCAATAATAATTGTCGAAAATATTGAATTCAGTTTTAAATTTTGTTAAAAGTTATTTTCCATAATTGGGTTGATAAAAATAAGAACGTCGAATATTTTTAAATAAGGTTTATTTTTGTTATAATATAGTTAACAAAATTTTAGATGCATAGGTAGTACACACAATATTTGGATGTCTCTTCTCGTTACCGTAAGTTTGTTATCCTTATCATTTTTAGGAACCTTGATGTATTCTGCATTGTCTTATTGGTATGCAAGGTGAATATCTCCCACCGCACCTTATGAAACCAGGCCTGCAGTAACAACCATCAACACACTTTTGTTTAGGATCACACCAGATTGGTTTTCCTAAGTATTTGTATTGCTCTGGTGGACAAGGCTTTCTACATTTGAACACTTCATTAGGGCCACATTTGTCTGAAACAAAAAAAACAATAAATGGACAGGTACTCAATCAAGAAATGTTTCATAGGGGATACCCCCTACAACTTTCTTTGTCTGGATTGGTTTGCTAAAGTGCCCATAGTGGAAATTTTATGAACTTAGTTAAGTTTCAAAAAGTACGACCAAGGCCACACTTGCACGTTGGGAAATTGTCAGGTCTAAGGAGTTTCTTCTACGGTGACGTATGTAGTAGCGACACGCGACTGCGTCCATGGAAATTTTCAATGCGATTGTCGACTTGTCGTGCGTGTGTACGACGCGGCCTCGTCAAAAGAGGAGACATTATATTATATCGTTTTAACGCATGTCGCTATGACTTACGTCTCCGTGGAAAAACCGCCTAACAGTCTGAGCCGATTGTGAAGGTAATAGAATTATATTTACCACATTGTGCCACTGGGATACATGTACCGGTCTTGTTTCTCACGTAGCCATCTATGCAGACACATTTTACCGTGCACTTTTTATCAATTAAACATCTGAATTGAAAACCGCGATTTTCACATGTTTTTTCTGGTGGACAATCCTTCACACAGCGCAACACTTCATATGGTCTAGTGCATTTCTTGGGTCCTAAATAAAAAAAATAGTGTTAATTTTGTATTCAATTTAAATTAGTCGGACCTTATGGTGAAATATATATAAAGTAATGTTATCCTTATTTATGTTCTAACACAAGCCTATATTATATGGCTTGTGTTAGAACACAATCTCAGTACGATAAGTGATGGCGGAACACACCGGTAGGTGTATGGCGATAAAATTTGAACTTGAGGGTAGACAGCTAGGCGGGTACTTATTGTCGGTTTCGAACCCACGACCATCGCCGCGGTATCTGACGCCACTACCACTGAGCTATCAACGCCTTAAAACTGAATACTTAAGACTTAATAGTAAGGTATAGTTATACCTAAATAATAATGACCATACTCATACAAGATATAGCCAATACCCTTATATGGGCAAATAATACTTAAACTATTTAAAATTAACGAATGAGACTAATAAACTCACATAATTAACTAATACACAATTAATTTAAAAAAAGCAAATGACTAATTAGGAGATTAAATCAACATTAACTTACCAGTATTGTACCCGTTGCAGACTACAATAAGACCAACAAAAAACACAAACAGAGCGACTCTCATGATGTCTGATCAACTTGTTATGCTGTACTTTACAAGGGCTGGTCTCATATTATATAGGTTTTTGTTCGTTACGTCATAATCTAAAGCTACTTCATTAACACGTATAACCCTAAAGGTCTTGACACATGGTAACTGAAAGTGGCAGATATAAATGTAAATTGGTTAATTTTTAGAACGATTAAAGTATAGGGATGCTGCATTCGGTCAAGTTATAGTACTAGTTGCTATAATCTGATATCAATGATCTATTGTAGAATTGATTAGTTAGCTGATAGACTGATTTGTTGTAAATATTGTTAGTTATAGCATTGATTGTATTTAATAATAAAAGCAAATAAAAATAAAATTAAAAGCGTATCTTATGAGCAGGGTAAAAACTGATGGAAAAAAACCATCATATAAGTCTTTGGTAGGTGTAAGGAGTCCCTTACATTATTGTTATTTATGTAACCGGTTAATTTTATCACGAGACAAATTCAGTTAAACGTTTTTATCAATTATTGAAATGCAGTTAATTAAACATGGGCGACTAATCTTATTTACCTATAAAGAACTTATAACAAAAATTATAAAAACATACCTAAATACATTATACATATATACCTACTAGCTGTTCCCCGCGGTTTTACCCGCAATCCCGGGATAAAAAGTAGCCTATAACCTACCTCAAGAATTGGGCTATGAAATGCAAAAATATTTTTTCAAATCCGACTGGTAGTTCCAGAGATTAGCGCCTTTAAACAAACAAACAAAAAACTCTACTCCTTTATTATATGTTACTATAGATATATCGCCTTTGATTAAACTCTTTGACAAAATGGAAACATGATTTATTTAATCATAACCCTAAGAACATCCAGTATTTTGTTCAAAACCTTAAATTAGCTTCCTATAGATAGTAATATGATAAAATTATTTAAATAGTTATTTGTGCAACAAGAGAGCAAAGTAGTTTTTTGCTGCGAGTGCTGATTTTGAAACCTGAGCAAGCGAAGGATTCAACGATTGAATCACGAGCGTAGCGAGTGATTCTAAAGTTCAATCCTGAGTGTGGCGAGGGATTCAAAGGCACGAGATGCAAAAAACTTTGCTCTCGTGTAACTTTTCACTTCAGCAGCGAGAACACTTTAGGAGATAATTTATTTATTTATTTGATTGGAAGACCAACAGCTTGTACATCAGTTTAGTAATGATTTACAAAATGTGTGAGCCATTTAGAGGTCCTCACCAATAGAAATAGATATATAGCTATACTGATACTTAAAATTACAGACAAAAAGTATATTATGTAAAATATAATGAGTAAACACTGGATAAAATCAGTTGTTTGAGAAAAAAAAAACTCACTAAGCCGTCGTCTCAGCGATACGATACTCATATTAAATATATCGATTTCCACAGATTTTGAGGTAGTGTTGTATGCATTGCTTATGACATAGAAAAGAGTTTTGCCTATAGTTGGTGGACACTAAGTGGACAAGGAAAAGTGGGCTTTTCCGAAGACGTTTAGACGGAACATTAAATTGAATCTTTGAGAGCAGGTCAGGACAATCTATGGATCCATTGACGATTTTTGCTAGAAAGATAATGTCCGAAATATCAACAAGTTAAATATCAGTTTTATTTGCAGTAAATACTTATTTTCGTTTAAATACAACAATGAGTTAAAAATTCAATAAATTACATTAAAAGACATAATTATCTTTTTGCAAAATTTCTTTAGTTAGTACGAAATTCCGAAAATGTTTGTCTTTGAGGTCGAATTCAAAATTGCAACTTCGAAAGGGTTGGTCTCTCTCTCTCTTTCTAATGGCGGGAAAGAGATAGAGTGTGAATGTTTCGAATTGTATGATTAACCCAAGGCTGAATAAGATATTCGTGGCTTTCTGAAAAAAAAAAAAAAGTTAAGTTAAGTTTAAGGCGATGATAGCTCAGTGGTAGTGACGTCGGACGCCACGGCGAAGGTCGTGGGTTCGAATCCTACAATGAGCTTGAGCTTTCGGTGAAGGAAAACATCGTGAGGAAACCATAGCACGGTGGTAGGGTACTTTATAGTACCCACCTGGCTGGCTACCACCCTCATGTTGAAAATCTGTCGCCAAACACCTATTGGTGTGTTCCGGCAGCTGCACTTGAGAGCCAGATCCTTCTAGGCTTTGTGTGCTTACCACCTTCGGCCACATCATCACCTACCATAGTGAGATTGTGGTCAAACACAAGCCTATACGAAGTAAAAAAAAAAAAAAAAAAGTTACTTCAAAGTTAGTTATTTCAGGCAGCAAAACCTACATGTTTGAGCTACTGAAGTGAAAATGGTTATTTCATATTTTGATAATAAAACATTGGGAAAGGACAATGGGCAAAAGTGGTCCAAGAACCTCCACAGATGGGAATAGTGGGAAACGAGAGTACTTACTTGTCATATAATCCAGGCAAAATTTACTAAATTATTTCCCAGGGTAGTCTCTTTGTGGCTATGTATGTTCCAACTATAAATAACTAGCTGCCCCCGTGGTTTCACCCGCATTCCCGGGATAAAAAATAGCCTATAACCTACCACAAGAATTGAGCTATCAAATGCAGAAAAAAAATCAAATCCGACTGGTAGTTTCAGAGATTAGCGCCTTTAAACAAACAAACAAAAAATCTCTTCTGCTCTATTATATTAGTATAGAAGTATAGATATGATTTTATGTAAAATTTGGTATACTTTTTTTTTTAAACTACTAAATTGGCAATCATAAGGCGATGAGAGCTCAGTGGTAGTGAAGTCGGATGCCGCGGCGAAGGTCGTGGGTTCGATTGCTACAATGAGCTTGAGTTTTCGTTGAAAGAAAACATCGTGAGCAAACCATATCAAGGTGGTAGAGTACTTTGTAGTACCCGCCTGGCTGGCTACCACCCTCAAGATGAAAATCTGTTGCCAAGCACCTATTGGTGTATTCCGTCAACTGCATTTGACAGCCAATTCCTTCTAGGCTTTGTGTGCATACCACCTTCGGCCATATCATCACTTAGTATGGTGAGATTGTGGTAGATAGTATATCGTCATTATCAGACCCTTGTATAGATTGTAAACTGCCTTCTTTATTTCTTATTTCTTAACCTACTATTATTGAATGTTCGCTATATTATCCGTAGAATATTACGACATTCCTTATTTTATGCACAAACGACAGTCTTCAAAATTTTGGTATTTATTTTATCTGCCATCCTTTTTTTCGTTTATTTGTGTAGTATATAGTTAGTAAGTATCTACTTTGTTGTATTACATTTGTACCTCAGAAAATATACTTAACTTTCATTGTCTATTCCACGGGAACGGTTTCGATTTTTGGGATAAAAAGTATATTATGATGTTTGTCATAGTATCAGTAATTATCATGCCAAGTTTCATTCAAATCCATTTTATAGTTTCAGTGTGATGCGCGGTCAAGATTCAGTCAGCAGTGCCGTAACTAGCCCTTTATGCGCCCGGTGCGAGCTTCTCTATCTGCACCTAATTAACATGCATGACCCAAAGCTTGGTCCGGGTCTGGTCAATTCTGCGCCCCTCCAGGGTTTACGCCCTGTGCCTGGGCACCGCTGGCACCGCCCTAGTTACGGCACTGAGCCAGACATATATGTAAATGAAAAAACATCGACTCGTTACAGTTTTATGAAACTTAGATAGATAGATAACCAGCCGAACTGGTCGAATCAACTACTCGCTGAAGCCGGTCCTTATGTTTAATTCACTCTAGTCCCTTGCATAAACTGCCATCTCGGTCTTTAAATGATGATTCATCTTGATTCGAATGTGAATTTGTTTGTTTGTCACCTTTTTACGCTTAAACCGCTGAACCGATCGCGATGAAATTTGGTGCGGAGCCTATAGTATGGAGAAGGACATAGAATATTTTTTTCTCAGGAACGCGGGTAGGTAAGACCGCGGGGGACAGGAAGTATAATAATAATTTTATTGTGATCAGTACTTCCACCTGTTAAAGAACTGTAAGTGACTATGTATTTACTTCTAGCTATTCCACACACATTTCTAGCCTCTCCGCGATCCAAGCTACCCCTCTGCCAAAAATCACCAAAATGAGTTCAGCCAAGAAAACTTATCTTTCCATAATAATTTTAAGGGACCCTCTTATGTATCTATGTTTGTGTCGTATATTATACATATATTACTTCTAGATAAAATGCAATATTATAGCAGGGCATTTTTTTTACATGCAAATATTAAGATCTTATTCAACCCACCACACAGGCCTACTTATACCAGTAAAAAAAAAATATTTGGGCAGAGCAATACCTATTCAAACTATGAGTACTTTTTACGAAAAAAGTTAAATAAAAACTGTAGTTACATATATGACATAAGCTTCCGTCCCGCGGTTTCACCCGCGTACCCGAGGAATCTTAATTTTTTCCGGGATAAAAAGCTTTTATGCTATTCTAGACTATAATCTTTCTCTGTGCCAATTCAGATCGGTTCACCCGTTCTGGCGTGATTGAGTAACAAATATCCATCCATCCATAAAATTTTCACATTTATACAATAAGTTGGATAGGAAGTAGGATGAGTAGGATAGTAGAATAAACAGCAGCTCAAAGAACAGAAAGAACAGGGTCAAGAAACTTGAAATTTTTCACACAAGTTCCATAGACGTGTAACGTAGGCATCCACTGAGGAAGGGTACTTCAAAATTCAATCCCTATGGGCGTAAAACAAGGGATACCAGATGAAACCGCGGGGCGAAAAGCTGGTTAAAAAATAATAAAGTAGAATATTTTTAAATATTATTTACTTTTGTTGTAATATAGTTAACATTTTTTTATGGACTCATTTTGAAAATCTTTTCTCGTTATTATTTTCCCCAGATTTTTGGGAGTTTTACATATTCGAAAGAATCTTTAATTTTTGGGCACTGGGATTTTGGAATGCAAGGTGATTTTATTCCTTTCACATTGTTCCTCAGGAACCCTGGCTTGCAGTAACAATCTTTGAGACACTTTTTTTTAGGATCACACGTAGTCTTGATTATTTTTTTTAAGGGGATACATTCCTCTGATGGACAAGATTTTTTGCATTTGAACTCTTCATTTTGGCCACATTTCTTGTCTGTAATAAAAAAACAGAAATTATTTCAGTACCTACTTGTCCATAATCAAGAATGTTTCACATGATATAGGTAAATAATAGTTATTTGTCATACAAGAGTGCAAAGTTGCTTTTTAACTGCGTGCTCAATTTTGATGACCGAGCAAGCGAAGGTATCTAAAATTAGAATCCTGAGCGTTAGCGCGGGAATCAAAAGAGCACGAGGTGAAAAATCTTTGCACTCGAGTGCAACACGTAACTTTTCATCCCACCTCAGCTAGGAAATGACGAAATGCAAAAAAAAAACATTTAAGTACAATCACAAAATACTTTTATTTCAGATTAGGTATTAACTACTACATTATGATAGGTAAGTATTACAGAATAATCTTTAAATTATAACAAATAATACTTAGGTATAATTAAGAAAAATTTAATGTAACGTTGGTACAGTTACAAAATATGCCAGCAAAACGTTTTCTGAAAAAGTTTTCGCTCCTTTAGCCAGTCGCCACGTGTTAAACATATCGTACCTACTGTTACAAATACTTCTCGCGTGATTGTTGAGGGAGAAAGCTCATTTGCGCATTATTAACAGTTTTAGTCAATTCTGTTGGCGTCAAATAAACTTCCTCGTCGCTAGAATCACTCAAGGTTTTAACAATATGACGTGAAAGAAAATGGCGCTGGCTACTGGGTGATTTTGTTATCACTGGCAATACTTGCAAGGGTGGAAGTACTCATCAAAATGAACAACTTTTATAATGGGACTAACTGTGAAATCATGAAAAAATTATCAGCTGTTCCATACAAAAGTTCAATACCAACTCGACCAAAATGTATGAAGCAACCGTATTATTTTACTCGATATCAGAGTTAGCCCTATAATAAAAGTTGTTCACATTGATGAGTACCTCCACCCCTGCAAGTATTGCCAGTGATAACAAAATCACCCTGTATATGCATGACAATTAATAGTATTATCAGTTATCTGGCTTCCATAACACAAGCTTGCTTAGTTTGTGTGAAGAATGTTCTAATATATGGGCTAGTCTTTCAACATGACTTACTTGAATCAATACAACCATTTCCCAGGGGGAAATAAACCGTTAAGGGACCGTTTAAACATTGGCTTTAACTACAGCAAGTAGATAGATATACCTATATATATAATTGGGTTGTCACTTATTTTTATTCTGTGCCCTAGGAATGCTTATACTGGCTTATAGGTACTATAAGCGCACACACGCACACGCACACACACATGCGCACACACACACACATGCGCACACGCACACACACACACGCACGCGCGCACACACACACACGCATACATACAAACAAAAAAGGTGCTCATGGCTAAAATTGGCATATAATTTTATTTGTATAACCATATCTCTAAACTATAATAATATGTTTACAGTATACTATAGTTACAAAAGTTATTTAAAAGAACTTAGATGACTTCAGCTATGGGGGCTGCTGCCTAGAATACAGGCTTGTCCTAGGTTGTCCTAGGTTAGGCAGTAGTTTGTACTAAATAACGACATCGCTTTAAAATGTATGTATTTAATTTTATAGTTATTTTTGTAATCCTAATTTGAATGCAAATAAAGTGATTAAAAAAAAAACATAATATATATATCATTATCTCCATCATCAGCCTGTAGACGTCCTATGTATAGATCTTACATAATAACGTTTTACGCATCTTTTGGTCCTAAATTTTGTGTATTCATCCAATAATGATCGTAAAAAAAGGCTTAATTTTTTTTTGTTGAGAAAAACAAGTAGGTATCTAATTTCACAGTCAATGACTTATGTGGAAACTGATGATGGAAAAATATTCTATTATTTTAAGTTTTTGTTAGATGTAAAGAGTTCCTTACATTATTATACGTAACGGGTTAATATTATCACAAAACACATTCAGTTCAACGTCTTTATCAATTTATTGAAATGCAGTTAATTAAAAACATTAAACTGCAGAACGTAGATACGATGCACATTGAATATAATATTTAGTAGAAGTACCTACGATATTTTTGTCAGTTGTATACAAAGATATGGAGATTTTATGAAGTCTGTGCGAGCGAACCCGCGGGCAAAAAATTAGTGTAGAAAAATGTATTGAGACACGATATTTTCCTCACGGTATTTTCCTTCACGTCCTTATTATGTCACTACCACGGAGCTAATGGTCAGCTTAGGTAATATTATTATATTACTAGCTTCCACCCCGCGGTTTCACCCGTGTTCCCGAGTGGTCTTATGTTTTCCCGGGTTAAAAAGTAGCATATGTGTTATTCCAGACTATAATCAGAATAAATTCTATCTCTGTGCCAAATTTCATCAAGATCCGTTCACCCATTTTGGCGTAGTAACAAACATCGATCCAACCATCCAAACTTCGCATTTATAAATGTATTAGTAGGATAGTAGGATTGCGTATAAAACAAAATGTCGCCATGCAAGGTACTGAGTAATTTCTCATCTTTCTTAGGAAACCTTTTGTAAAATTAATAATGTAGATTTTTTTTGGGTTTGATGCTCAGGATCAATGGTCAATTAATTTTTGAGAGTTAGGGTATGTAGGTATTTTGTTTGGGCATTGATAGTCACCCACCAGCAAGTTGCACTTGAAGACCAGTTTCCTTGTGTGCTTTGTGTGCTTACCACCTTCGGCCATATCATCACGTGCCATGGTGAAATTGTAATCAAATAAACACGGTTTTAGATTTTTTTTAAAATAAATTAAGAGCTTTACTGGATATTTTTATATATATATATACAGGGTGATTTTGTTATCACTGGCAATACTTGCAGGGGTGGAAGTACTCATCAATATGAACAACTTTTATTATAGGGCTAACTCTGATATCGCGTAAAATAATACGGTAGCTTCATACATTTTGGTCGAGTAGGTATTGACTTTTGGATGGAACAGCTGATAATTTTTTCATGATTTCACAGTAAGTCCAATAATAAAAGTTGTTCACATTGATGAGTACTTCCACCCCTGCAAGTATTGCCAGTGATAACAAAATCACCCAGTATATTTGTAACGATGAATTCTTATCATTTTGTTGCCTTTTACATACATCGTACTTAATTATTGAGTATAATTAAATGAAGCCAATATTGTGTAACTAATTGGTTTATTTGTCCTATAGTCTTATCGACGCATATTTTACAAATGTAAGGTAGGTACTTATTTTAATTTATTGCATGCACTTATTGAAAATAAGCTAAAAACCAGTTACAAATTCAATTTAATTAAAAATTTATTCCACTTCAAATAACATGAATGATTACTGTAATCTTATATTATGCCCTTTTATTACCTTTAACCTCATACTAAGTTATATGTACTAATGCAAGAATCAATTAAATTTGGTACATGAATTTATATATATTTTTTTCTATTTCCTATATACTATGTATCAGATTTTGGTGTACTTTGATTTTGACAATCAATAGAGCCAGACATTTCAGGACAATCGCACACCGGCCCACAAGGTTCTGTCGCATTTATTCTGAAGTATCCTGAGATGCAGGAACACCCAGGCTCACAGGTAGGCTCTATGTCTGGACATATTTTTCTTGAGACGATGGAAACACACAAATCAGATGGGCAGGTCTTTTTGCAGTCGGTGTACTTTTCGTATGGCCCGGTACAGGTTTCTGTTGAAAGTATATAACATTTTACATTTATATTTATACAATATGCATTTTGAATCTATAAACATAATAAATCTGTGGAACTAGCGTGTCTGTAGAACAATTTTTTGACCAAAAATGGAGTGTGGGCGTAGATAGACGAGTCAAGTGTGGGTGATGTTATTTTTTTTTATACCTACCACTTAGGTGACAGAATGCAAAGAATTTTATTATATTTTCATGTAGTATCTTATTCTCTAGGGTATCGTTTCTCAACCTTTTTAGTGTAGCGACCCCCCAAATAGCCAAAATAAGTTAATATCCTTTCGACCCCTCACTATATTACGGTTTTCTGAAGAGATTGCGACCCCCCCCTCGGGGTCGCGACCTACAGGTTGAGAAACGATGGTCTAGGGAATAAGCTTACTACCTAAAAAAAAAAAAATTTATCAAGGTTCAACTTATATATAATTCGGTAACTCGGGTAAAACCGTATGGGGCGAAAGTTAGAATATTATAAATTATTGGATGATTTATCGCAATATTATAAAGTGCAGTTACCAGAAAATAGCCCGTAACATAGAGATTTAGACAGACCTACAATTACAATCTAACTGGATTTTTAGTGAAGGAAAAAATTGTGAGGAAACCAACAGGCCAGAGATATCAAAATCAATGTGAAGTGTATCATCCCACGCTGGGATAACAACATAGGCTTATAGGTAGAGAGGATTAGCCTCTAGCAGTTAAGACATCTTGGTATCATGACTTTCTTTCCGCCCTTTATTTTAAACGAAAACGAAAAAAAGGGACCTCTCCGTATGACCACAATTGCATCATGGTAAGTGACGATGCGGCCGAAGTTAGTAAGCACACCGAGCGGGTACAACAAAGTACCCTACTACCGTGCTATTGTTTCCTTACAATGTTTCCCTTCACCGAAAGCTCAAGCTCATTGTAGGATTGGAACCCTTGATATTCGTCATGGCATTCCGAGATACTTACTCTCCGTCGTATTTTTACATTGTTCCTTTAATACGCAAGTGCCGTTATCGTTACGTAAATAGTTTTTCTGACACACACATCCCTTTTGACAGGGTTCATCGGTTTTATTTTCATTGGAAGAACGTCTTGGGTCATCCACTTGCGAGCAATTAAGTGGTCGGTCAATTTTGTTGATGCATTCAGAGTATTCTTCGTTGGTTGGGCAAATGCCAGCTGAAAAATTAAATTAGAATTTAGAAAAAAATATCTCTCATAGGAATGCTATCTGCACGGAAATAATTCTGTTTTCCACCAGACCAGCACCCTAATTGTGTAACTCACGCAGATTTAAAGTTGAATTTCACAGATTTATTAACCGGCGCATGCGCCGATATCAATCTACGCAATCGTTTTGCAAGTTCTCTACCAATAGGAAGAATACTATTGTCAGTTTGTGGCTCAAATAGAACGAAAATATTTTTTTTGTTATTGTGTTCATATAAAGCAAACCTTATGTCATAATGGAAGGTTCCAAATTGTTTTTTTAATCTTTACTCAAGCTTTTATTGACGGATCTAACGAAACGGAACTGCATCATCATTATATTCAGCCCGAGGATGTCCACTGCTGAACATAGGCCTCTCCAATTTCTACAATGAGCTGTTTTGGGTCACCAGCGGCTCCCAGCAACTCTGACCAGGTCATCTGTTCACCTGGCCATCCCGCTCGACGCTTTCCTATACGTGTTCATCACTTGAGAACATTTCTTCCCCATCGGTTTTCGGCTCTTCAAACGATGTGGCCTGCCCATTGCCATTTCAGCATTCTGACTCTACGAGCTGTACGGAACTTACGGACTAAGAAATTAAGAGAGTAAAGATACTTACGACATTCTCCATAAGGCACACAAATACCATCACGCCTATTATGGTTCTTGATGCACCGACATTTTGGATTGCAATGCAAGACTATGCCTATTCTAAATGGACAACGACCATGTAGTTTAGCTTGACTGCAGTCTTCGGTAGGACAGAGTGGCGGACATGGATTGTACTCTTCGTTTGGACGAGAAGTGCAGTTGAAGGGTGCTGTGGATAGTTAATTTTTTATTAGAATTTTATATTAAGCGCCAACTACCGGGTTCAACTATAGTTAAGAATCATCGAGGTGACGCTATAAGTACAAAAAAAACATCATAATCTGTTAAGCTGTTCAGGAGTTGAAGAATCACGCACATCGCAATTTTATATATAAGTAAAGATTTTTTTTTATTGGTTAGTTTGATTTAAATATTTTTGACTAAATATGCCCCACGGTTTTACCCGCGTACCCGGGATAGAAAGTATCATAATATGTTTATCTTCGGTGTCAAAACTACTCTTCTTCGGTAAGTACCGAACCGATGTAATTATTGATGAAAATCGTAAGCCTTCAGGTTGCCTCTGCTATGAAAAGGTTTCCAATTTTAAATGTTTAAAAACTGACATCCTACTACTGACTTCCAACTTCCTACTTATATCAGCTTGTATTAATAATTATGTTTGTTACCACTCAGGCTCACTCAGCTTGAAATTTGGCACACAGAAAGATCACATGATCATACTTGATGGGGTGGTTGGCGTGGTTGGTAAGATACCCTTTCTATCACGCCGCAGGTCGTGGGTTCGATTCCAACTCAGGACAAACATTTGTGTGCATGAATATGTCTGTTTGTCCTGAGTCTGGGTGTAATTTATCTATATTTAGGTTGGGGAAATAGTCTTTTCGCATTAAAGTATGTATGAACTTATAATAAAATCAAATGTAAATAAACTATATTAAAAAATGTTTTGAATTTTCTTAAAAAAAGCGAAGAAACTTTTTCCCCAATCTATTATGTATGTATTTACAAAAGAAAAGTAGTATAAGTAGTATATCAGTTATCTGGCTTCCATAGTTCAAGCTCGGCTTAGTTTGGGGTCAGATGGAGGTGAGGAATAATGTCGCAGAATATTTATTTATTTTATTTTATTTATACTTGGAATAATATATTAGACCTCTTGGGTATGCGAATACAACCGCGGGCCGAACTTTATTATAAATATATATATTTGCCTGCGTAAGGTATCAGATGTGAATGATTGTCTAAATTTTAATTTTAAAAAAATACGACCCATCTTCTAGTTAGTAGGTACTTACGGCATTTGCTGGTCAGTATACAAGTTCCATTTTCCGCACGTTTAAAGTTAAACCTACACTTGCAGGCCGGTGGTGGACAGGGATTGGGTTTGGGGCAGATTTGCCCATGAGATTCACTCTTGGGGCAGTAATCAGATGTGCAATTAGACGGACAGTCGTCTACCACTTCATTATCACCACAAACAGCTGTAAGTTATAATAATTTTGAAATAAGAATACATAGTTAACAATCTATTGTAATAAAATTTTAGACTACATTACTAGTTTTAAATAATATATAAATATTAAAGAGATATTTAATGTACTTTTTTTAACCTAGTAATAAGACTAAATAAAATCTTTGACCAAAATCTCACTATGGTAAGTGATGATGTGGTCTTAAGTGGTAAGTAGGTACAGTTACCGGAATATAGTAATGGGGACAGCACTTTTCGTACTAATTTATCCTATAGGCATCTTATAGTGCTTAGCGCCATTCCAAAAGTGCTTATTTCAAAACTTCAAACTTTATTGCATTAATGGAATTACAAAGAAGTACAACTTGAAACCATGTTAGGGCACAGCAATTAAATATAAATTAAGTATTCTTTATTTAATGTCTAGAAGATACTTTTGTTATTAAGGGTTCAATTTTTAGTTATCCGTAACCATAAGTGATGGCGCGGGTAAGGAGAGACATACTTACTTAGAGATTTCACACTAGATATAATTAATAGTAATGTTGCTGGTAGGTACTGGATGATTTCGATGTAAAATAGACATACAGTAATAATGTGCTTACGTTTTGGCTTTTCGCATTGGTCTTCTGGTACACAAGTACCATTTTCAGCTCTTAAATATTTATCTTGACACACGCATCCTCTTTCACAAGCCCCGTCATTTTTACCCTTACAAGATTTATCTTCGGCTTTTTGGGTACAGTTCGAAGGTTTACATGGATTTATGCATTCAGAAAATACTTCATTAGGAGGGCATACTCCTGCTGCAAAGTGGATAAAAGTTTGGGATTTATATTAAACTAGCAGTTTCGCTGGCGTTTCTAGTATAAGAGTAGCTTATGTCACTCTTCGGCCAATAAACTATCTCGCAAAAAACACGTCGATCATGAATTAAGAAAAACCAAACATTCGCAATTCAGAAGGCAGTGCTCCTGGAGACGGCACTCAAAGTGAGGTAGTTCCTCTCTCTGGAGCCTTGACCACCGGTAACTAGGACCCTGTTCCCGATACCGGTGGGGAACTGTTTTTTATATTTTTAAATGTATTTTTTATAACTTATATTTAAAAATGTAATTTATAGGAATATATATTTTAATAAATGGTATAAGTATTAATATATTCATTGGATCGTAAAATTATTAGGGAAATTAAAGTTCCTTTTGTTTTTGGTATTAAAAAACAATTGAGTAAATAAACAATATGACAATATACTTACGACATTCTCCATAAGGAACGCAAACTCCACCTTTTCTCCAGTAGTTATTGATACATCGACATGTAGGATTACATGTCACAGTGATGCCAATATGTCCTAATTGCGATGGGCAAGTACCGTTTAGTGAAGCTTGACTACAATCATCAGATGGGCAAAGTGGTGGGCAGGAATCGTACTCTTCATTTGGACGAGTACTGCAGTCGAATGAAGCTGGAGAATATAAGCAGAATAGCAATAAAAATAGAAACGAAAATTCTCAATTAAGTACATGGTTAAAAATACACAAGAAAATTGCTTTGCCTAAATTCTAGCCGGAGTCTTCTCAGTTTTTTTATAATACAACATTACATTACATACAAACAAGTTTACGGCCCGCCTGATGGTAAGCGGTTATCGTAGCATATGAACGCTTGCAACACCAGGGGTATCACTCGCACGTTGCCGACCCTTCCCCCGCCCCTCCCCGATGAGCTCTGGCGACCTTACTCACACGCTGGAACACAATTATAAGTTATTTGGCTGCGGTATTCTGTAAGGTGTAAAGTGTAAGGTTCTGTATTCTGCTCTTTGAGCGACATCGCTATGCTCTACGTCTCTTATTTGACTATGAAATGTTCTTTATTCTAATCGTTGCTATCTTCTGCAGTTTTGCACTTAGGGTATGTTGCATTTAGATAGTACTAGTTTCCGCCTCACGGTTTCACCTGCGTTCCCGGGATGAAATAATTATCATATGTTTATCTCCGGGATCAATTTTCACCAATAATTATATTGGTATGTACATATTTATGACATGCGTTGGTTACCATGAGCATTAATTAGGTATCTCTTATTAAAGTCATAAAAAACCAGCCCACTAACCGTATCCTATCCTATCCTACTAAACCTACTTCCGACTTTCTACTTATCTTAGCTTAAATATATACAAATAATAATTTATTTTAGCCAATAAGCCCCATACAATATATACCTACCTTAAATCTAAGCATATATTATATAACTATACTTTATTTAATAAATCTGAGTTGGTTTTGAAAAGAGTAATTGCTGAGTTTCTTGCTGGCTCTTCTCAGTAAAGCAACCTTCCGAACCGAGCGTGAGAGTCAGACTATTCATATTTTCTCATAAGTTATGTAAAGGCCTATTAGATTAAAAAGTATTTTCATTTTGATTTCATTTCATTCATATTCATTCATTCACTATTATATACTAGACTAGTAAGCACGTAGTATTTTACTTCGAGCCTACATAAATCTATAATTTATTACTTACACAATTACTATTTTGAAAGCATCTATCTATTCGATTGAAATACCTAATTATAACGTCAAATAGAAAACCAAATTATAAGGTACTTACGACATTCTCTGGTAGGTATGCAAGTTCCGTTGGGGGCTCGTCGAGAGTTGAACCCGCACTTGCAGGTCGGCGGCGGGCAGACCTCTGGAGTGGGGCAGGATTGAACCTCGTCTTCGCTTTTAGGACAGTAGTCAGATGGACAGTCAGCCGAACAGTTGGCAAGCACTTCATTGTCATCACATACAGCTGTAAAATATAGAGACTACATTATCATACTGCCGGACGGGCCATTTGGCGTGGTTGGTAAGATACCCTATTGATCACGCCGCAGGTCGTGGGTTCGGTTCCCACTCAGGACAGACATTTGTGTGCATGAAAATGTCTGTTCTGAGTCTGGGTGTACTTATCTAATATAAGTATATATATTATATTTACAAAAGAAAAGAATACATAGTATATTTATATTACTAGTTGCTGAATATGTTTTACTATAGAATATACCTATAAATATTCAGTTATATGGTTTATGTTCGGTTTTATATGTATGTTCGTGTTTGCTATGTACCTATAGGTGGTGAATTTTGAATGTATTACATAATAAAAATTTCATATGTTTTCTATGTCTATCAGTTTGTCCGTTTGCTACGATATAAGATCCAAAGTACCGAACTGATTTAGTTTGGTATTCATTTACTATCTGATTTCTTATTTTCTTCATGACAATGTATGAGTTTTATTTATGACTAGCTTTCGCCCCGCGGTTTCACCCGCGTTTCCCAGGGATCTTATGTTTTCCTGGGATAAAAAGTAGCCTATGTCCTTCTTCATACCATAGGCTATCTGCAAACCAAATTTCATCGCGATCGGTTCAGCGGTTTAGGCGTGAAAAGCTAACAAACAAACAAACGTTAGTTATTAAGTTAGCCCATCGTTTCTCAACCTTTTTAGTGTAGCGACCCCCCAAATAGCCAAAATTAAGTTAATATCCTTTCGACCCCTCACTATATTACAGTTTTCTGAAGAGATTGCGACCCCCCTCGGGGTCGCGACCCACAGGTTGAGAAACGATGAGAATTAGCATATCATACTAATGTAATTTAGTGGAAAAAAACACAAAACTTTTGTTTGGGAAGTTATTTCTGATGCTATAATTATATACTTACGTTCGGTTGTATTTGTGCACTGGTCTTCAGGCACACAAGTGCCATTTTCAGCTCTTAAATAGTTTTCCTTACACACGCATCCCTTTTCGCAAGGTCCATCGCGGCTATCAGGACAAGGAACACGTTCACCTTTCTGGGAACAGTTTAAAGCCCGACATACCCCACTGATGCATTCGGAATACTCTTCATTGATTGGGCAAACGTTTGCTAAAAAACAACCATAACATTATATTTTTGAGCTCTAATATTGATTGTATAGAGTCCATAATTAATTGAAACTTACGACATTCTCCATAAGGTACACAAATACCATCAAGCCTATAATAGTCCTCGATGCACCGACATTTTGGATTGCAAGTTAAGACTATGCCTATTGTAAATGGACAACGACCATGTAGTTTAGCTTGACTGCAGTCTTCGGTAGGACAGAGTGGTGGACACGGATTGTACTCTTCGTTTGGACGAGAACTGCAGTTGAAGGCCGCTGTGGGTTTTAATCATTGTTTATTATTGTTTTTTCATCATCATTGTTTTTAACTTCCGACTTTATACTTATCTTAGCTTAAATATATACAAATAATCATTTATTTCTGCCAATAAAGCCCATACAATATATACCTATCTTAAATCTAAACCTATACATGTATAAATATTAAGTACTAGCTAGACTAGTAAGCACGTAGTATTTTACTTCGAGCCTACATAAATCTATAATTTATTACTTACACAATTACTATTTATGAATCCATCTATCTATTCGATTGAAATAATTATAACGTCAAATAGAAAACCAAATTATAAGGTACTAGCGGCCCGCCCCGGCTTCGCACGGGTAGCAGAGCTACTTGTAACATTATATTATATGCTCGTATATATTTTTAATAGCTTCCGCCCCGCGGTTTCTCCCGCGCTCCCGAGGGTTCTTATGTTTCCCGGGATAAAAAGTAGCCTATGTATTATTCCAGACTATAATCTATCTCTGTGCCGAATTTCAATCCAAATTCGTAAACACGTTCTGCCGTGAGCCACTCTAGTAGGGAACGTCGCGGTGGCGTCGAACGGTTTACGTATTGCATTTTATACGTAGCTTTCTAACGGTGCAAGAAATTTTAAAATCGGTCGAGTAGTTTTTGAGTTAAATCGTAACAAACAAACAAATCTTTCCTCTTTATATTATTAGTTTAGACATCATCCCCTACCCCAGTGACGCCTACATCGCATTGGTGCTGCCTAGCTAGCCGAGCGGAGTGAGCGGCGACCACGCGACTTTTTTCTAATACTTACATTTTTAATCTCGTGATATCTTTCGAATGGAATGTCCGAATTGAATAATTTACAGAAGTTATATAAAGGTATTGAAGCAGTCTTGACTATGAAGTAATTTATTTAGATAAGGATTAAAACCAAGGGACAAATAAAGAGCCTTTTCTAGCGCCGGCATTTTAATTAATTTTTTAAAATAAAAAAACACGCATTGTGACATAACTATAATAGCTAGACATATGCTGTTGCGACATTTTTTGTAGATAATGATGTGTTCTGCAAAGTCATCATACATTATTTTGTTCTATCATCCATATTTTTCGCAGCGCACGCGATGTAAGGAATTTTTTAGGTATTTTTTTTTCACCTCGGGTTACATTATTGGAGTTTTTGTAAGGATCCCTAATTTTTTTGAAAATATAATATAACTTATGTCACCCGGGGATAGTGTAGCTTCCCAACGGTGAAAGAATTTTTCAATCGGTCCAGTAGTTTCGGAGCCTATTAAATGCAAACAAACAAACAAACAATCAAATCTTAAATATTATTATTAGTATAGACTTACGACATTCTCTAGTAGGTATGCAAGTTCCGTTGGGGGCTCGTCGATAGTTGAACCCGCACTTGCAGGTCGGTGGCGGGCAGACCTCTGGAGTGGGGCAGGATTGATCCTCGTCTTCGCTTTTAGGACAGTAGTCAGATGGACAGTCAGCCGAACAGTTGGTAAGCACTTCATTGTCATCACATACAGCTGTAAAATATAGAGACTACATTATGATACTGCCAGACGGGCCATTTGGCGTGGTTGGTAAGATTGATAAGAGTAGTTGGTAAGAGCTATTGATCACGCCGCAGATCGTGGGTTGAATTCCCACTCAGGACAGACATTTGTGTGCATGAACATGTCTGTTCTGAGTCTGAGTGTAATTATTGTAAAACGTTTTATATATGTGCAATTTAATACTGGCCTATGTCATGATACTAAGAGATGAGTATATTACCGTAGTTACGAATTTAAAACAGATTGTTTACTTTGTGACATTAGCTTTTATCTATGACTGCTACATTGTACAGTCGACGTCAAAGATATATTTACAATTGAAAGTTACAAAAAGATCTTTACATTAAAATAAGTTGCCATGTAATGTGACAAGTGCTTGTTTACATGATATATTATATTTTCACTCAATGTGCCCAAAACATATATACACTATTTAATCCATGGAATTTGCCACTTTTTCTGACTTATATTCGTTTACATGACAAGTTACATAATAATATTTACTCTTAATGTACCAAATTAAATTGCATGTAAAGCTCAATTTTAATATTTACAATCAACCATACATAAACAGTTTTATATTTCCTGGTAAATAAATACCTTTACAAACAATTGAAAGCAGCAGTCTAAAATATTGACAATCGTCGAAAAGAGTACCATACTGTCAAATGGTCTGTTTGTCTCGTTTTCGTGGTCTCGTTCGTTTAGATGACGCTATCAATGCTATGTCGAGTCTTTAATTCCGATGTTTACATTTAAACCATTTTCAGTATTTTTGATTTTCAGAGTTCCGTACCCAGAGGTTAAAACAGACCCAATTACTAAACCTCTAGTGTCCGTTCGTCTGTCTGTCTCTCACCAGGCTGTACCTATCTCACGAACAGTTATAACTAGGCTATTAAAACTTTCAGGCGATGTATTTCTGTGCCCCTAAGTTCAATAACAAATACTAAAATCAGAATAAAATAAATATTTAAGTCGAGCTGTTTATTTGTACAACAAATGTGATTTTTTGAAAATTGTACGGAACCCTTAATGTACGAATCCGACTCGCCCTTGGCCGGTTATTTTGTAAATGCATAGATACTGAAGAATACTAAGTTTAAATAAAAGTGAATTTAAGGCCGAACTTCCTTACGTAAGATAAGCGCGATTCGATGACTAACTGTATGGATTGTCATGGTCATGGGTATCTGTTGGATAAATGTCTATCTGAGGAATAAAAATTGGCCCTAAAGTTGTGCTTTTTAGCTTTAGGGGGCTTTTATTCTTGAACGTGGCTTTATTGTTATGTTGATCAAAAGCTGACATACCTACTTTCGTTTCTACTATACCTTTTGATTAAAAGACTTATGAGTACAGTTAGGTGTTTTAATTTTAAAAAAAGTGCTATACTAGTTCTATTAAAAAAAATACTTCTTATATAAATAATCATACAACGTGTGAATATCTTAATGTTTAAACATTTTAAAATCGTGTGTAGCCGCCAAAAGCATCCTGCACGTCTTGTAAGCGTTGGCCCATAGAGCGGACTAAATTTTCGCAGTAGTCAATACCGCGATAGTATTCCCACAGCTCGTGTACATGTTCTCTTAAATTTTGTTTGGTCTTTACCTTCGAAGAGTCCCAGTTTTGGACCATAAGACCCCACATGTTTTCAATAACATTCATGTCCGGGGATTTTGGTGACAACTTCATCAGTTCTATGCTATCTTGTTCATTGATCCATGCTTGGACTATACGGGAAATATGGACCGATGAGTTGTCCTGTACCAAATATATTTTTTATCACCAAATGAAGCTTTAAGTGTTGGTAGTAAGACATCTCTGAGGATTTCTAAATAATTGTTGGCATTCATTCGTGTTGTGATTTCCACAAGTTCACCTGGACCCGAACTCGAAATCCACCCCCAAAAACCAATTGACAGACGTCCACTTCTTCTATCGACCAAGACATTTTGTTCGTCGTAACGCGTGTTTAGCGATATAGGGACACGCGTCCATCTTGGCGTGTTGTGAAGACCTTTTCGTCGATAAAAACCGCGTCTTCAAAGTCGAAATATTGATATTTATTGGCAAAATTCAACCGCAAACCTTTGTGCCGGTCAGTTAGTTGCGGTTTCCTCGCAGGGATTCTACGACGAAGTCCTGCACTCTTTAATCGTCTTCTGATTGTATTAGCACTAACATTTAATTGTTGTGCATATGTAGGTACGCTTATGAATCGCTGGACCATCACACTTTCTATAAAGCCCTGTCAGTGTATTCAGAGGTTTTTTTATTTCGGCCCTTAGATGAGTGACATTTCACTGTTCCCTCGTTGCCCCATCTGTTGATCCACAGATACACCGTTGGTCGCTGAAACAAGATGAGAGTGATGAGATTCACTATATTCACTATTTCGATTCTCATAAAATTTAATATGTTATGACGTAAGGCCATATTTATTACCGTCATTTGAAGGTTTACTTACCGAAATCCCCAGTTCTTCCGATATATCCGTAACCGTTGCTCCATATTCACGCATGGTAATTATTTTGTGGTTTGTATGGTCGTCTATGCGAAACATTTTATTTAATATTGTTTATGAAATTTATCTTTACAATGACACTCGCAATGCATCAATGACGCTCGAAAAGATAAAACACTTCTAGAAATATCATAAATAGAATGGAATATTCTTAATATGAATTATTAAAAATAAGTACCTAAGAAGCTAAAGAAAATTATAGCAAGGAGGTTTCTTAAATAAAAGGTAGGCCAGAACGAAATAGATGAATTATAAAGAAATTTGTAAATATGTATGTAAATATGTTTTTGTAGCAGAATGCGTTAAAGTTTTTATGCATCATGAAACGTAAAAACAGAAATGTTGCTCTTGACGTGTATCACGTTTGACACATTGAGTGTAAATATTATTCTGTAACTTGTTATGTAAACGAATATAAGTCAGAAAAAGTGGCAAATTCCATGGATTAAATAGTGTAAACATATTTTGGGCACATTGAGTGAAAATATAAAACTGTAATATATCACGTAAACAAGTACTTGTCACATTACATGGCAACTTATTTTAATGTAAAGATCTTTTTGTAACTTTCAATTGTAAATATATCTTTGACGTCGACTGTACGAACCATACGAACTTTATATAACATCTTAAATATATTAGTACGAACAGTTCTAAGTGTGTTTACTCTGCTACAGGGATAATAAGACCCTGTTCTACAGGTTATGGGCATGTCTGTTTGTCCTGTGTCTGGGTGTAATTATCTATATATGTATGTATTTACAAAAGAAAAGTAGTATATGTAGTATATCAGTTATCTGGCTTCCATAGTACAAGCTCTGCTTAGTTTGGGGTCAGATGGCCGTGTGTGAGGAATAATGTCCCAGAATATTTATTTAATGTCCCAGAATATTTAATACTTCTCATCGAAATTTTGTGTGTTTGGCACAAGATTTTATGTTTTTTGTTGACCGAACCATATCACTGCATATTATTACTATAATATATTTTATGTATAGGTATATATTTATATTATTGTATTGTATACATATGTTAAAAAAACACTCAAATGTTCTTTTGGATGATATAGCTGATGCTATAACAATTACACTTACGTTCGGTTGTATTTGTGCACTGGTCTTCAGGCACACAAGTGCCATTTTCAGCTCTTAAATAGTTTTCCTTACACACGCATCCCCTTTCGCAAGGTTCATCGCGGCTATCAGGACAAGGAACAAGTTCACCTTTCTGGGAACAGTTTAAAGCCCGACATACCCCACTGATGCATTCGGAATACTCTTCATTGATTGGGCAAACGTTTGCTAAAAAACAACCATAACATTATATTTTTGAGCTCTAATATTGATTGTATAGAGTCCATAATTAATTGAAACTTACGACATTCTCCATAAGGTACACAAATACCATCAAGCCTATAATAGTCCTCGATGCACCGACATTTTGGATTGCAAGGTAAGACTATGCCTATTGTAAATGGACAACGACCATGTAGTTTAGCTTGACTGCAGTCTTCGGTAGGACAGAGTGGTGGACACGGATTGTACTCTTCGTTTGGACGAGAACTGCAGTTGAAGGCCGCTGTGGGTTTTAATTTATTTATCATTGTTTTTTATTCAAATTAAAGTATTTGTAAAATGTGTATGTGGGTTGAATTTCGGCAAATATTTTATTCGTGGATGCCTACTACGCTATAAAAGGATTCTGTGTGCAACATTTTAAGTTTCTTTCTAACACCAGCGGTTTAGGTTGTGCGGTAATAAATCAGTCAGTGAGACGTCTTTTTATATAAACCATTAAGGTGACAAACAAGCATACTGCCGCAGTTTCTATTAAAGTCCGTCTGTTCATAATAATTAGGTATGTTTCATAGACATGATTAATGATGCCGTCACACGAAAAATCCTTACTTATATTATAAATGCGAAAGTTAGTTTGTTTGTTTATTTGTTTGTGCAGATAGCCTATGGTACGGAGAAGAACATAGGCTTAGGTTTTTGTCCCGGGAAAACATAAGATCCCTGGGGAACGCGGGTGAAACCGCGGGGCGGAATCTAGTATATTATAAGGTACTTACGACATTCTCTAGTAGGTATACAACTTCCGTTGGCAGCTCGTCGAGAGTTGAACCCGCACTTGCAGGTCGGCGGCGGGCAGACCTCTGGAGTGGGGCAGGATTGAACCTCGTCTTCGCTCTTAGGACAGTAGTCAGATGGACAGTCAGCCGAACAGTTGGCAACCACTTCATTGTCATCACATACAGCTGTAAAATATACAGGTAATCTAATATATAAAATTCTCGTGTCACAATGTTAGTTACCACACTCCTCCGAAACGGCTCGACCGATTTTTATGAAATTTTGTGTGCATATCGGGTAGGTCTGAGAATCAGCCAAAATCTATTTTTTAAACTGCTGCGCGAGTGAAATCGCGGGGGACAGCTAGTATACAATATAAATATACCCAATAAACAAAAAGAATATTAGAAAAATATCCCTATTATATTGACAAGGCAATTATAGAAACATTATATATGCCATTCGCAGTTGAAACCATGGGTCCATGGGGGTTCGAGGCTCGCTAATCGGATTGCTCGGATTTTATCATCCAAGCTCATCGAGGCTTCGGGAGACCGACGGGCTGGGAGCTTTTTCCGCCAACGCATAAGCTTGGCCATCCAAAAAGGGTTCGCTGCCAGCCTGTTGGGAAACCTTGCCTATCGATAGCAGCGAGGGCTTTGAGGATGTTTTCTATATATCATAGTTTGTATTTTATACATTGATTGTAAATATGTAAATAAATAAATTTAGAATCATAGAAACATAATATTATAGAAAAAGTCTTTTCGCATTATAGTATGTATGAACTTGTAATAAAATCTCTTTGGCTAAACTATTTGTATCTGGCTGGTTTTGGTATCATTGAAAGTTTAAATTTTAAAGAACATAATTCCAAATTCAAATTAGGAAAATGTGTGATTTTCAATTGTTTTTCGTACCGTCAAGATGAGTGAATCTAATGAAGAAATTCGATACATTTTAAAATTTACTGGGAATTGACCACAAAACAGTTTTGGCGCATTTGAAAAAACTGGGTACACAAAAAAGCTCGATATTTGGGTACTTCACGAGCTCACTGAAAGAAACCTAATGAACCGTGTACTCATTTGTGATCTTTATTACGACGTAATGAAACCGAACCATTTTTGAAGAAGCTGATAACTGGTGATGAAAAGTGGATCACGTACGACAAGAACGTGCGAAAAAGGTCGTGGTCAAAGGCCGGTCAGGCTTCACAGACTGTGACGAAACCCGGGTTAACTCGCAACAAGGTGATGCTGTGTGTGTGGTGGGATTGGAAGGGCATTATTCATTATCATTGAGCTGTTACCACCAGGCAGCACCATCGATTCTGAACTCTACTGCAAACAACTGATGAGATTAAAGTAAGAAGTTAAGAGAAAGCGGCCGGAATTAATCAACAGAAGGGGTGTGGTTTTTCATCATGATAACGCTAGACCTCACACATCTTTAGCCACTCAGCAAAAATTAAGAGAGTTTGGCTGGGAGGTATTAATATATCCGCCGTATAGTCCTGACCTTGCACCTTCAGATTTCCACCTGTTCGGTCTCTTCAGAATTCTTTAGGCAGTGTCAGGTTAACATCACGAGAGGACTGCCAAAACCACTTGTCGCGGTATTTTGATCAGAAGTCCCAAAATTTCTATAGCAATGGGATCATGTCCCTATCTACAAGATGGCAAAAAGTTATCGAACAAAATGGTACCTACATACTTTAGACAAATGTAAATAAACTATGTTAAAAAATGTTTTGAATTTTCTTAAAAAATGCGAAGAAACTTTTCCCCCAACCTATTATACCAACCATCGTGTTCTTCACGATATTTTCCTTCAAGGAAAGCTCAAGCTCATTGTTTGAACCCACGACCTTCGCTACGGCATTCGAAGTTTCTATAACTGAGCTCTCACAGCTTTATAATAAAAATATTATAGAACTTGTTCCTTTTGATATCCCATAGCTCTAAGGTATTAATGAGATCTTGTCAAAGAATGAACTAGCATATAATTATTTTTCAATTGATTTATTTTTTTCGTTTTCATTTTTTATCCTACTAATATTATAAATGTAAAAGTTGGGATAGATGGATGGATGTTTGTTAATCTTTCACGCAAAAACTACTGAACGGATTTGGATGAAATTTGGCATAGAGATAGATTATAGTTTGGAATAGCACATAAGCTACTTTTTATCCCGGAAAAACACAAGATTCCACGGGAACGCGGGTAAAACCGCGGGGCGGAAGCTAGTACGAAATAATTCTACAAAGTCACGATTATTTATATAAAACACCCTTACGTGAAATATGACAACGCCGCATTTTATTAGCTTTAAATATAGATGATTAAGTTTGGCTTATTACTGCGTAAGCTTGGCAACGATGCGGAATAAAGATTCCCCGGAGATAAAAAAGTTGCCTGTGTTCTTCTCCGTACCATAGGCTATCTGCATACTACATTTCATCGCGATCGGTTCAGCGGTTTAAGCGTGAAAAGGTAACAAACAAACAAACTCACTTTCGCATGTTATCTTCGAAACGATGTATTTTTGGATTACCTGTTCTAGGACTGTTTGTATTATTTTTACTTACAGCATAACCTTAGAGTTATGGGACATCAAAAAGAACACGTTGTTTATGAAATATAATGAAACCAAAGACAGTTGAAGTGAGAGTATAACATTTAATTTCATTGAATTAAACTTCAAAGACAGCCAATTAATAATAATGCAAGATGAATTGCCTACTTACGTGAAGGTTTATTTGGACACTGGTCTTGTGGTATGCAGGAACCATTTTCATCACGAAGATAATTTTCTTTACACACGCAATCTTTTATACACTCTGACACCGAGGGGCACGCAACGGGCAGCCCATTTTGGGTGCATTTTTGGGCACGGCATATCGCATTGGCACATTCATCAATTTCTTCGTTTGGAGGGCATGTTGCTGCAATTAAAGAAATGCTTCGAAGTTATTAAGCCGTACTTAATTAAATCACAGCGTTGGTATATTTCCACATATTACATGGCCGCATGGTAATAAGAATAAAAAAAAAACATTATATTGTTTTTTGTAAACACACACACATAAGTATTTAAAGAAAAACAATAAAAAATCAAGTTTCTACATAAAATTAAGTTTTTCAGGGTCGGTAGCCAAATGGAAAAACTGTCCGACTGTCCAATTTTCCGTTTAGCACAGCCACTCGAAGTCTATTAGCACTATCTGATTTGTTTTTCGTGTCAGGGATGATTATGATTATACATTGAGTCAATTTCAGATAAATATAATCCTGGGATGGACACTCTCCACATGTAATTGGGGGATGAAAAACAAATACTAGTGAACGTTTTTTATTTGTGCTTCTGAAGTCGTAAACAGAGTAGGTATTATCCTCCTATCTAACTTTTCAACTATCGTTTGGAAAATTCTGAAAAAAATTAAGGTAGTAGAATATAAAATTGGTTTGAATGAAAAATAGTGCAGTTTTTGAGACATGGGATATTCATGGTTAAAAAAACGTTATTTAACTTTGTTTTTCAAATTATCTTTGACAAATAGGTACTATGAAATACAAGCTTATGCTGCCAATAAAATTAACTTTGTAAACTATAGCTTGCTACTTTGTACACACTATGGAACCCTACACACTACACGTGATCCGACATACACATGCCGTTTTTTTACTATTATAATACGGAACTCTCAAAGCGCGATTCCGAGTCACACTTGGGCAATTCTCTCTAAAATTGTAAATTTGAAAGTAAGTGTCTTTGTCTCTTTGTTACACTCGCATTGCCTTTACTGAATTAATTTCAATCAAAATTGGCAGAGGGTTCAATGCCGTGGACATAAGATTTTTAATCAAAGAGAAGAAGATTTTTATCCCAATAAATTGTAGTAATGAGAATTGACTACATACGTTCAAGTTCATTTGGACACTGATCTTGTGGTATGCAGGAACCGTTTTCATCACGAAAATAATTTTCTTTACACACGCAATCTTGTTTACACTCTGACACTGCGGGGCACGCAGCGGGCAATCCCTTTTGGGTGCAGTTTTGGGCACGGCATATCGCATTGGCACATTCATCAATTTCTTCGTTTGGAGGGCAAGTGGCTGTAAGTACAGAAATATTGCTTCAAAACTTGTAAATAAGATCTTATGCAATTGCGATTGTTGTTATGATTAAATTTGACACCAAATCCATACCGATGTGTTCCGGCAGTTGCCATTTTTTCTGGTCTCTTCGTATGCATGTTTTCGGACACATCATCACATACTTCAGTGAGATTATTGTACAAACACGAGTTTATTAATAGTAAACATTTGGTTACCTGGTCTGGCTGGCTACCACCCTTAAGTTGAAAATCTGTCGCTTAACACCTATTGGTGTGTTCTGGCAGCTGCACTTGAGAGCCAGTTCCTTTTAGACTTTGTGTTCTTACCACCTTCAGCCACATCATACTTACCATAGTAAGATTGTGGTCAAACACAAACCTATACAAAGTAAAAAAAAACAAGTTACTTACGTTTTGTACTGTCACACTGGTCTTGCGGTACGCATGTGCCATTGTAGCCCCGTAAATATTTCTTCCGACAAACGCATCCTTTCGTGCAAGGGCCTCTGCGCTTTGGGAAACAAACGTTCTTTTCCCCCGCTTGCGAGCAGTTTAGCGGTCGACGTATGGCATTTATACAGTTGGAATATATTTCATTTGTTGGGCATACTCCAGCTGAATAAATAATTTTAACGTTGTCATTATTTGGGGTAAAAGATTATAAATTAATGAAATTGTATCTACCATATTAATTTCGAAGTATTTTTCGAATGAATAATTGATAATATATCAAACATGGTGGGACTTAGATGGTAGCTCCTAGCTAAACATCGTCTTTCCAAACATCCTATACTTACGACATTCTCCATAAGGTACGCATTTCCCATCCAGTCTCCAATAGTTTTTGATGCAACGACATTTTGGTTTACACTCTAATATAATTCCTATTCGTCCAAAAATTGGGCACCGACCAGTCGGTGAGGCTTGACTACAGTCGTCACTTGGGCAGATTGGTGGGCATGGGTCGAACTCTTCGTTTGGACGAGAGCAGTCGAAAGGAGCTGTGGTATAAAATATAAATTTAAAAAAGAACTTGAGTTAAAAGAAGATGTAATGACTATTTCATTGTTATTAATAACATCCTTCTAATGATTCATTTCTTCTACATTTTACCAAGAAATGTATTTATATAACTTACGGCAATCTCTAGTCGGAATACAAGTCTCATTGTCAGCGAGTCGATAGTTGAACCTACACTTGCAGGCTGGGTTCGGACAGTAGTCAGGTTTGGGGCAAGACTGCTGTGACACATTTTCACTCTTGGGACAATAATCCGATGGACAATCGACGGGACATTCATCTACAACTTCACTATCACCACATACTAGTTCATCTGTGAAATAAAAAGGGTAAAAGTATAGTATTTTTAACATCCTTCGTGATTAAATAACTCTTGTACCCAAGTTTAATTTACTTTTGTTTTGTAAGTAAGTACCTACATACTTTTTTTAAGTGGTGGTGTTATCTATAAGGTGAAATGAAAGATGTAACTAACTTCTATCTGTATTTTGTTAATGTGAATTAAATTACAATTTAAATTTGAGTAGGAAGTGAGTAGGTATGGCTATTATATTTTTTCGATAATTAATTACTATCGACAAACAATGTATTTGATGTTGTTTCAGTTGTTTAAATATGGTAGTTTATATGACGCTTTGCGCTTGCCTTTTGTTTAGAGCATGTAAGAGAAAAAAGGTAAAAACCATGTACCTACAAAATGGTTAATAATTTTATTATAAAATAGTCAGAAAAATAATCTAGAGTCTATGAATAGTCTAAATTCTAGGTGATATGTGAATGTGCTTAATAGTGTGTAGTTTGAATGCTACAAGGGAGTGTTAGACTAGTTTCCAGATTTGTTGAAAAGATTCTAAATAGCAAATTGATAAAATTAGTAATTGAAATAGATTGTGCTTTAAGTGTTTACGAACATAATTTATTTACACTCAGGGACAGTTCGGCTTCTGACAAGCCCACAGAAGAAGCCCTGCGCCGTCCTGATGCTGAAAGACACATTATAAAAAAAGAAATACAGGAAGATAGGTAGTTTAATACTAAGGCGTTTCACACTGTCTATTTTTTTCATTGACCGGTCCTATTGGAGATCCTTAGGGGAGGCCTATGTCCAGCAGTGGACGTCTTGCGGCTGAGATAATGATAATGAATCAAAGAACAATCGATCAGTTTGATGATTTGTGTGCCCTCATTTTGAATTATTGTACCTTTTACAGAACATTTATAGATATGCATGCCCAGACTAAAAAAGAAACGGATGATGCACACAAATGTTTGTTTTGGATGGGAATCGAAGATATAGCAGTAAATATATTAGCTTCCACTATGATTGAGTCACAAACATAGAAACATACAAATTTTCACATTTATATTAGTAGGATATACCTAATACATTATTTTAACTATTTTATCGCTTAAGTTTTATGTCGTTATTGTAATGAAACCATTTCGTGTGTTATAAAAAAAAACAGGTTTCCAAACTTACCACTTTCGCTGGTACCTTCATCGGTACCACTTGAATTGTTCTTGTCACTTACGTCATTTGAAACATCATCTATATTTTTATTTGAATTATCATCTCTTTCTTCATTTGTATCGCCACCTATATCTTTACTTGAATCATCATCCTTTTCTTCATTTGAATCGTTATCTATATCTTCATTTGTATCGCCACCTATATCTTTACTTGAATCATCATCCTTTTCTTCATTTGAATCGTTATCTATATCTTCATTTGTATCACCATCTTCATCTATATTTGAATCATCATCTATTTCTTCATTCGAATAATTATCTATATCTTTATTTGTATCACCATCTACACCTTTAGTTGAATCATCATCTATTTCTTCATTTGACTTTTCATTTGAATCGTGAATTGTAGATATCTCTAATGAGTCATTTGCTGATGAGGATGAGTTAATTTTCGATGAACGAATTAAGTATGTGTAGAATATTTCTGGAAATGGTTTTGAATTTATGTTTTTGTCAAACGTTATAATGAGAATTGGATACTGATTATGACTCATTGAGGTAGTCAGGAGTTTATATAATACCTATGCCTGGCTGGCTACCATCCTCATTTTGAAAATCTGTCGCCAAGCACGTTTCGGTGTGTTCTGGTAATTGCACCTAAGAGCCAATTCCCTTCTTGACTTTTTTATATATATTTTCAATATATTGGGGTAAGCCAGTGTTAGTTTTCGTAGCATTCGGTGAAGGAAAACATCGTAAAGAAACCATAGCTCGGTGGCTTGGCTACCAGCCTCAGGATAAAAATCTGTCACGTAACACTTATCGGTATGTCCCAGCAGCTGCACATAAGAGTCAGTTTCCTTCTAAGCCTTCTAGTCCTCACCTTTCGTCACATCATCACTAAGAGATTGTGGTGAAACACAAGCCTATACACAGTTTTTTTTTATAATTAGTATGACATTGTTCTATCTAGTTCCATCTTAGGTCTATTTTATAGAACGAGAATCAAAAAGTAAGTCTTAAGAATAAATTGTTCTTGATCTTGATTGGAATTCAATGGTATTGACTCGATTTATTTTCTAATAACTTTTTTTTCTACGACTGTCCACTGACTTAGGTATAAATACTTTTATTTATTTTTACTTTTACTTACTTTTATTTTTTTACTTTTAAAACCACTCTATATGCAAAATAATTATGATTGTCTACACATTACTACATTCTTAGAAAAACCTGTTGTAACTAATTACCAGATAAACTCAAAAGGTAGGTAAGATCAGTAATTCATTTTATAAGCAAAATAATATTCTACACTTCTTACGTGTAGGTAGGAATTGTCTAGGTTATTATGGTTTTAGCACAATATACATTTAAATGCAACATACAGGCACAGTCTAACTGTAGGATACACCTAATACTGTGATGGTGCCAATTAAGCTAGACCTCTAAATTGTATGAGCGCAGATACAACTCAGAGGTCTTTATTAATTGGTGTAACTATGTATGTATGGGGACACCCTTAAATTTTCAACTTTTTAATTTTTTTAGAATTTTTCCTTTATTTGTGCTGTATACCTTGCTTTTTGCCATTTTTTTTAAATATTTTAGTTGATTGAATGAAAGGTAAATTGCGGTTTACGATTTATGACGTATTAAAAAAAACTACTAATTAGATCTCGTTCAAACCAATTTTTGGTGGAAGTTTGCATGGTAATGTACATCATGTATTTTTTTTAGTTTTATCATTCTCTTATTTTAGAAGTTACAGGGGGACACATTTTACCACTTTGGATGTGTCTCTCGCGCAAACTATTCAGTTTAGAAAAAAATGATGCTAGAAACCTCAATATCATTTTTAAAGACCTATCCATAGACACCCCAAACTTATGGGTTGGATGAAAAAAAAAAATTGAGTTTCAGTTCTAAGTATGGGGAACCCCCTAAATTTATTGTTATTTTTCTATTTTTGTGTAAAAATCTTAATGCGGTTCACAGAATACATCTACTTACCAAGTTTCAACAGTATAGCTCTTATAGTTTCGGAAAAAAGTAGCTGTGACATACCTTATAGAACTGTTCCTTCTCTATTCTCAACAAAAGTAGAGGCAGCTTGAGAGAAAAGATGAGTATACGACATACAATTTACAATCAGATTTAATTATTGTATGTACCTAGGTGCTTTCTAATGATTGTATGAAAAATTTATAATAAAAACAAAAACAATCTAAGACATACCTGAACATGATACTAGTAACACAAAATTAGCAACAACTAAAAAGAAAATTAACCGCGCCATATCGCGCACTTATACGAACTGGTGTTATTTATAGGAATTAACTTATTTTATATCGTATTTTATTACGTATGTATAATATATTGTGTGTGTACACCTTGTTTTAACAAGTGTAGCTAATAAATATAAAGGTTTTGCTATGTGACAATTTGTTTGCATTGGCGAATACGTATTTAACTTTTAATTTAACTCTATGCGATGTATGGTTGACTAAGTAAGTCTTGGCTATTATCTAACTAATAGGTATATAAAATTCTAGTGTCATAGTTTTTGTCTGCAAACTCCTTCGAAACGGCTCGACCGATTCTTATGATTTGTTTTGTGTAAGTATATTCGGTAGGTCCTGGTCTGGGAATTGGTCGTAGACAATTTTTTTTAAATCGCTACGCGGGCTAAACCCGAGGGGGACAGCTATTATCATATAAAAAATAGATTCTGAGAGAAATATTCTGTTAAAGATGCAGGATTCAAATTCAATTTTTTCAATCTCAATTCAATACTTTACTTATATGTTTTGATGGACGTTCTATAGTAGGGACTTTATTATTTGTATTACTGGTAGTATTTAATATATAAAAAATAACTAAATCACCTAAAATAGGTAGTACCTGCACCTCTTTTAGGTGAATTTAGGGTCGGTTAAAAATAGGCTTCGCAGTAGATACGTAAAATAAATGTGATGAAAGAACTTGAAACTTGGTTCTTATTATATTATTACATTATAGTATCATATCTCCAGTTGCTTTCCGTTATATTTATTATTATTCCATTTATTCATATACATTTCCTTTAAATTACATTTTTAAATATAAGTTATTTAAAAAAAATACATTTACAAATATAAATAAATATTATTATAATTATATTTATTTATTACTATATTAAATGCGAAATGTGTTTGTTAGTTATTCCTTCTTTCACACGGCAAGAGAACAATAGATTTAGTTTATGGGTTGGAGAGTAGGTACATAGGGTACTTTTATCCCGGGAACGCGGTGATACCGCGGGGCGGGAGTCTTAATAATAAAAAAATATGGACCTCTGAACGGCACAATAAATAGTGATGAAATTTGGCACTCAGAAGCATGGAGAGAGACAAACTCTACTTTCATCCCAAGAACACGTGTAAAACCGCAGGGCAGTAACTACTAAAATTATAAATGCGAAGGTTGGCGTATTATACATTTTTTACATCGTGAATAAAATGTATACCTACCAAATTAATAATTCTATCACGACGTCTATGGAAAACGAATAAAAATTCGACATAATATCACGATCGATCGGTCTGTTATTGTTTTGTAATAAATAGGTACATCGCTGTTATACAACTTATACCAAAATAAATAGTCCAATCCTGAATTTAGATATCTAAGAAATCATTTTGAAAATTTACGCTACCTCGATACTGTTTAATTTTTATAATTTCCTAAAGTTTATTTTTATCAATAAACTAATGACCCGCCCCTGCTTCGCATGAGATACGCATGGCGCAGCTGTCAAACGATAGGTCCGCCACGAACGCCATCTATTAAACGTAATCTGAAGTGGCAATTCCTATACTTTCTTCGGCTATTTCTTTGGGTTTTGGTAGTTGTGGCGGAAGGACCTTCGATCAACAATAAGCAACAGCAAGACCTACCGCAGATGGTCCCTGGTATTCTGTACAGAGTGCTAGGAATAGTGTGCCCCGCTGTATAACCTTTCGGTTGGGTAAGTTGTTTCCCAAAATGAGAACGTTATTTCACATCTAAACAATATATAATCTTGATGATTTTTTGCGACTTTTGTGTGATGTTTTTACATTATTGTAAGTAAGGACAATTATTATGTACTTGCTTTTCGTCCTCGGCTTCACTTGCACAAACTCGATAAAATATCTAGGCATATTTTTTCTTTCTTTTACCCGATTTCGATGAAATAAAGCCTATTCGAAACTCCAAGCCAAGTCGTATTAAACTCCATGAAAATTCCTTCAGATGTTTCGAAGTAGTTTCAAACTGTCAGAAAAAAAACTCTTTGCATTCTGTTACTCTTCCCACATCAAGCACACTCCATTTTTCATAAAAGATTTTACAGATTTATTACATGTATAGATAGATAGATAACGTACTAGATGAGACACCTCACATAATGAAGAGAGGCTCTCTTAGAGAGCGTAGTAACGTTGCCCCTGTCCCATTCATTCTGCTCTTCACTCAGTCACTCCACTCCCTGTGTGCTCCGCCCTCTTCCTTCCAGCATATGGCCCCGTGAGACGTTTTTTTATAGTATAAAGTTTTTACCTCATGTTTTTTGTGTTTTGATTCTAAATTACGAAGTAGAGCCGTATGATTCATAAGAGTGGGAAAGAAGGGGGGAAGAAGTTACTAGACTTCTTTGGTTTTCTTTTTATTTCTTCTTTTAGTCTTATAATCTGTTGAAGCAGTTGACGCCAAAACCAATGGTCATGATTTAGTGGATGATAAAAAAATATGCTAAATCCATTTTTCAAGAATCTCGCTTGCCGTCTTAATTTACGGGTAATTTTGGAATTTATACCTATTTAGTATTTAGGTTAAGTAGTTGCAGGTTTGTCGAATATTATAAGTTAAATAACTATTTTTAATTGTTATTTTTTTGGTCATACATTTCTAAAATCAATAAATATCACGAAGATTTGATAAGAATGTTTTCAAAGAAAACATCTTAGTAATCATCAAAACTTATATGTATATTATAGGTACATTTTGTTTCACTAATAAAGATAATCCAAAATCAGCCATCTTGTATCAAAAATCTGAAATTCCAATATTTTTATTGCCAAGTGTTTGAAAGTTACCTAAATAGAACACTAAAACTAAATATTAAGAAAAAAAAAATTCAAAACCACCATTTAATTAAATGTAATTAATTCAGTGTCACACTAAATATCATAGTTTGAGAAAAGGCGAGGCAATATGAGGCCTCTTAAAATTATGAATTAAAATGGTTTTGTGTAAATTTACCAGTTCTAGGTTATTTGCGGTCATTAATCTTTCACAGCTGAAACAAACAAATACATAGAATATTAGATAAGGTGCTCCCACAACACCAGTTAGGGGATATTATATTCAGTGTGGGAGCAAAAAATAAAATGATTTAAAATGGGAACTAACATTGTAAAACGTTTATTAACATTCAAGATACGAATTCCAACGTTTAAGAATATTAGTTTTTAACAGGTACGGAATGTTATTTAACTTTCTTTATCAAAACTTTATGTAACACAATCAAATATCACAAAACAGTACTGAACTTCAGTGCAGGATTAAATCTGAAAGCGCGAAATTGTTGCATTGAATAAAAGTAGCTTGTAGTACTTTCCACGGTGTTAAGTTTAGCTAAACAATCAAAAATTGCTCTGTATATACAGATATTATACATAATATATAGCTATCACAACTCGATGACAATGCATTCTAATTTGATTATAATTAAAAAAAAAATGTTTCACTCCCACTAATGTTCGCCTTATTACTGCCACCTTTCTCGAAGAAGGAAACTCCTCCCCCTAAGTAACTGTATAAACTGCAACAAAATCCCTGCAGAGGTTGTTCAGTTTCTGTTGTTAAATTATTGAGGGTAGTTGATAATTTTTGCCCGAAATTGCTAGGACGGCGTCTGCGGCGTTATGACTTTAGGAAGTTTTTACAATAATAACTGTACTTTCTGTCAAGCCGCTATTTCATCTCGCTGTCTTTATCTAACTCGTGTGGGGAGTAAAGGATAGAGAGAAAAAATGGCAGCTTGACAGTACTATTGTTATTTAAATCGCATTATACGTGTAATAAGGACGTTTCAATCCATATCCTCAAATTTAGATATTCTAAAACCTTTATTGTGTTTATGAACTCATTGGTATGCTGTGTGTGTGTATATTATGTGTGTTTGTGGGACTTTTTCTCAAATTTGGGACCCGAGAGGTAAGTGGTATTCAATTGCTTTTATGTATTACGTTATGACGAATGTATATTAGATTAACAAAACTTGCCAGCGTAATGTCTCATAAGAGATTAGTAAAGTAATTTTTGTAAAGACAAAATATATAGGTATAGACGATTTTTAGGCAGTTTTGTAGTTACGCTTCTGCTGGTTTGCAAAAAATTCCTTGGCATTAAAGTCGTCATAGAAGTCGTAATATAATAGACTCGTTTTGACAAGAGGATATCTCTTTTGGTCTCGTCATATTTATCTCTTTTTGTTACATAAGCTGTCAAAATGGGCCTATTTGATTATTATGACTTATTAGTAAAGATTTTTACCTACACACTCAAGCGTCAAGTTCAATTTCGAAACGTCTACTACTGACCATAGTCCTGAACCATTAGCGACTCGAGACGCTTAAATTCTTTCGGCTTAGATAAATCAAAAGAATTAAAATAGCATTTTAATACTTACGGCATTCACAATAAGGAACACACGTTCCGTTCTTTCTCCAGTAGCCTTCAATACATCTACAAGTGGGGTTACACTCAACGACAAGGAATAATGATCCATAATAGGGACATTCACCACTTAGTGAAGCCTGGGAACAGTCATCAATGGGACAAAAAGGTGGGCAGGCCACGTACTCTTCATTGGGAGGACAGGGGAAACTCGCTGAAAATTTAAAGAATAGAAAAATAAATGTTAAGGACCAAAAAATGTGGACAGAAGTAGGTACTCACTAATATCTTCAACCTATGATAATGATATCAAAACTATTTGTTCACTGAGAGTAAGTAATTAACACAGAAGCATTTTTGTGTTTACTAGGAGGAATTAGTTCCAAGAGTATTCCGCGAGAGGCGCTGTGCTAATTTCTATAGAGATTTACAATCGGAGTAGTTTTATTTCAGCGTGGTCATTACACAGTTCTGGTGTACCACAAGGTATCTACCTAATTAAAGCATACTGCATATATATGGACGTCTCTCGGTTATAAAAGACAGACCCTGTACGTGGATTACGTAATTGCAATATATTTCAATTTTAGAATATAATGTCGATGGTTCCATTTGACATCAAGCAAATGCGGCTATTAGAACGCAAATAGGTCATAGCAATCGATGATGCCTGTATTCAAAATAAATTATCGAACACTAACCAATGTATTAAACATCTTTTATTAAAAGTATCATTTTTATGATTTTTAATTACCAATCTAACCATAAAGAGTGGAACTTTTGATGCTATATAATTATGCTAAGCTAAGCTAAGAAACTATGTGACCGTTTCCACTGATGCTAAACTGTAGCTAGCACGTAGCTACACCACTCGCGACCATCCTTAGCATGCACGCATCCATAGCACGCATCCATCCATATTAAAAACATAGCTTAGTAGAACCCGTTTCTACTAGGGCTATGCTATGTGGACCAATGAATAAGATTGATGGATATCGAACACATCCGTGGCAACACAGCAAGTCACATCTCTGGTGGAAAAGCAGCCTTACCATGCTATCCATTGACCCGCCCGGTGCCTAAGTAGTAACTAATAGCTCTAAATGTTATAGAGTTCATAATTCGGCAGCAAGGAGGTCAATTACGCCACAGGCCATAACGCTTAATATCTGAATTTAATTGAAAAATGTGAAACCGCCATTAAACGGTATTTAATTTACATGCTTCGCACATGGTGATAAAAATGTATTCAATTATGATTCGAAATACATAATGTTAATGATACTTCGAGTGCGGCTCTACCCCCAAGACTAACATGTAACATGTAGTGTTACGATTTTCTCGATACCTACAACAAAACCCAAAAATAGTTTGTTTACAATGTAAACAAATTGTTTCTATATTTTTTAGGCCTATCCTAAATTTTAATGTACATATATGAAGCAAGCGACTTTTTCTTTCACGTATTACCAGAATGAGAAGCATATATTCTATCTGCGTGCTAAATTTGACCCAAATCCGTTCAGCCGTTACGGAGTTTAGTGATACCTAACAAATATCTAAATGACTATTCTGGATGGAAATCGAAACCACTTTTTGTGGCATACTAATCGGCCAGTGACGGATGGCTGTTTTTCCTCAGAAATAGATACACACGGGGAGGGCACTAGACGATTTCCTATTATTATCTGTGGACATCTAGTCTACTAAAATACTTATAGGATACCTACTTCCCGATTGGCATCATGTTATTGTTAATTAAAGGTGATTTAACGTAGACATTAATCGTTATTGATCATGTCTATAGCCGTAGTTTTTTTTAAATTTTAGTCTCTTTAACTTCCGATAGTATGTAAAAACAGTAGGTCTATTTCAAAAAACAATACATGATATTCCGACCATCGTTTTCAAAGATTAATAAATGCAAATTCAATTCTATCGGATGATCGTGTATAGCTTTTCAGATTACACTCTTCGTGTAGGTACTCACGACATTCCTCAGTGAGAATACAGGCCCCATTATTATCTCGTCGTCTGTTGAACCTACATACACACGCTGGTTTAGGGCAGACATTCGGTATGGAGCAATTTTTGTCGTCGTTGTCAGATTTAGGGCAAGATTGGCCGCATTTTACTGGGCAGCTGCTATACTGCTCGCCGGGTTGGCATTTCAGTTCTCCTGAAACTGATTTAAGTCAAATTTTATGACCTAACTAGCTTTTCCGTGCGCTTTCACCCGCGTTCCCGAGGGATCTTATAGCTTATAGCCTTTCTTAATAAATGAGCTATCCAACACTGAAAGAATTTTTCAAATCGAACCAGTAGTTCCTAAGATTAGCGCGTTCAAACAAACAAACAAACTCTTTAGCTTTATAATATTAGTAAAGATATAGAACAAGCCTTTATTTTCTCCGTTTTACTTAATTCACATTGTTAATTCATCACCACTCAGCTTCCATTAATCACAGCACAATGATAGATAGCTACAAAAAATAATTCCTAGGAAAGCTATAAGCTATATACTAACGGACAGATAGAGAGACGATGCGTTTTATAAATTATGTGAGGATGTCAAAGTTTGTGTGTGTATTTTTGGGCTTGTTTGTATAGATTTTTGATACATAATCACACCACAATAGAATGCATTTGGATGATATTTGGGTAAATAGTAGATGGTATCACAAAATAAAATATAGCAATTTTTGTCCCGGAAGAATATTAATAGCTTTCGGGAATGGGGGTGAAACCACGAGCTGGAAGCTGTTTTTAAAATATTCTCTAAAAAACAAATATGTGACTCCAATAATTAACACTTCAATAACATATAAAATAAATAAATCGAAATGAAGGGAGTCTTTAAATGAAATTTGTAACCTGATGCATTAGTTGTTCAAACCCGTTAGAAGGCTTAAGGTTTAAGGTTGATTATATCAAACTATATTAAATTAAGAACTAAAATGTCGAAATATTGAATATCGTTATAAATATAATAGGATCCGCAAAACAGTAAGAAATAAAGAATTGTGAAAAACATGTATTTGAGTTTAAAAAAAAACATCTCTCTAAAAACTATCAAAAGAAAAATTTAAAAATGCCGGTAATAATATTTTATGTGCAAATCTAAATCAATATGATGAGATAATATTGATGGCAAGTTTAATTAAGCTGTAAAGACACGTGACATAAGATTAAAATTGGTAATGTACCTACTTGATAGATAAATATCAAAAATGTTCATACCTTTTGTGTAAGATGTGACGAAAATAGCCCACAAAGTAATTAACACAAATTGCGTCATCTTGGAGACGTGCCTTTGCTTAGAATTGACGATAGATAATGAAAATATTTAGCAGCCTCCGAGTGTTAATAATCATCGGACATAAAATATAGCCACAGCAACCTGCATCTTGAGTACTATTGTGGTAAGCATAATTTAAAACAACGCCATCTATGTAAAAAAAATCGTACTGTAGAACAGATAGCATTTGTAATACTTGGTGGTTTTTCGCTTTTTCGCGAATTTTCCGACTTTACATTATGATTAACCTTCACTAGATGTCACTAGTTTGCTGAAAATATTCGCATTATTTGCGAAGTTCACTACATGGAGAAAATTTAAAAAAATATAAAATTACACCAATTGATAAATTTCAATCAATATTATAACTATTTTCCATAAATATGAATTTTCGTTACTCAATCACATCGTAAATGCTAAACAGATTTAGAAAAATCTTGGCACATAATTTTCTCGTCACCTTTCACTCATCACCATTGCTTAAAATATAGGATACTGTATTCCGGGGCAACATTCGATTCCTCTGGAACATGGGTAAAACCGCGGGGCGGAAGCTAGTTCGTAATAATACTTCGATTGTCCACACAACGATTCAGTCGGACGATCCTACTGCGAACCATTAGGATATGGAATGAGTTTCCCATTCAGGTTTTCCCTCAGCGCTACGATATGGGGTTCTTCAAAAAGGGCGTAAAAAGAGCTGTTCAAGGTCGACAACGGATTGCAATCCATTGGGCATTGGACATTTTCACAGGCGGTGATTAGAATCAGGACCGCTTGCTTGTCAACCTATTGAGATAAATAAAAGATCGTTGTTGATAATGCAATGAAATCAATTAATTACTCGTATATTATTTACATATTGATCTTTTGATAGACTGTACCTACATTCGATTATAGTTATATATCTTGGTTTTAAAACTAAAAATAGCTAATGTATCGTGATTTGGTACTAATTTATAGGACGTATTTCACGTTGATGTTTAGGGCGCGATGGCTCTTCTAGTCATTCCCACACCATTTGCCGAGTCTGTTTACAAAAAGTGGCCCTGCCGCCAGTCTGCTTATAGCCTACGCGAGCAAAGCCACGGGCGGAAAGCTAGTGTATAACAAATACAGTATTACTGGAAATCTATGTTTTTAATTCAGTAACAAATGATGGTAGTACAAGGAAGGTACTTTAAAAAAATAGGTTTTGATTGATGTTTATACCTTTACAGTTGCTCATAAGCATTTGAAAATATTAGGTCTTTAAATGAATAGCCAATTTAAAAAATCTAATTTAAATCTACACGGAAACCAGTAACAGACAAATTTGCCCTCACGAATAGATTAATCCGTGTTACGACTTCCTCAACCAGTATAAAGCTATAGTAATTAACTGAATATTTTTTTCCATGAAGCCAGCTGGCCACTCGTTTTGGACTCCCGCGTAATTAGGTTAACCAAAGTAATCCCTTTAATTCGGGGTTGTTAGGCCATAATTTTGATTCCCTAACCGCTTGTTAGCATTGATCGAACTTAACTGGTGCAATATTCAATATTTATTGTGAATACCAGCAGCGCCATGTTGCCGCGAATATCTATTGAATAAACACTGCTGTTTATTAGGTCTGACCATAAATGTATAATGATACCAATTCGGTAACGATAATTGGATTTGCTCGTGATAATAAGGGATGTGTGAAAATAATTGCTTAATAATCCTCCGCGTTTTTGGTCTGTGGTACTGCCTGCCATTTATGGTAACGTCACGTTTTCTCGATTTGCCGCTCGGCAAAACGATTAGCTGATGCTCTACTATCGAGAGGGTGGTTTTATTTGATCGCCTGGTTTGACTACCGATCTCAATCCATATTTTTACTTATAAAACGCTCTATACATTGGTTAGAGATAATATGTAATAAGCGTCTGGTATAGCGTAGTCAAGTGGACAGACCGACAATGACCCTCGTCACTCAGCTCGTACTCATCCCCAGAATATTTTATCAATTCCCTTGATAATCTTTGTGTAGGCAATTTATAAACATTATTTTGATACTTACCGTTATTTTTAGGTATTTATGGTACCTACCTTGGTATGTATCTGATTAGGTTATGACCTGCTTACTTATATTACCTACTCCCTATATAATTGGAATTCCTTATTATTAAACTTTATGTTAACTGTAGGTTTTAATTTTGATGCGTTTTTTTTATGTAAGTATACAATGATTTTCGTCGTTATTGATAGGAATTATAAATTTATTTGATATTAGTGATAAATACAACCTATAGATAGAAGATGATTAAACTTGTACTGCTCAACCAAAACAATTAGGCGCATGACAGGAATGCGGTTACGACGGCCGAACCCCGCCTCTGTCCCCGCGCTTCGCCTAGTGACGCACTCACGCACAATCGTGTATTTGCTCTCGGCAGTACGGCAATACGTATTTTGTAATTTAAGTGTTCCCCTCCCTAGACTAGACGTCTAAATCTTCCTGTCACATGCCAAATTGTTTGAAAATGAAATGAAAAATGTCTGACTCTAACGCACGGTTCGGAAGGTTGCTTTTACTGAGAAGAGCCGGCAAGAAACTCAGCAATTACTCTTTTCAAAACCAACTCAGGTTCATTATATTAAATTATTTATCTAGTCTCACTGAAAATATTTGTGTGTTATGTTATATGACAGTAAGGAAAAAATATATCAAAATTATGAGCAACTTAGTAAACAAATGGATTGCAAACTTAAGCAGACCAGCCTCCACAAGCAGCACCTGTTCACAAGTATGACGCATGTGGCAGCCATCGCTCTCCTCGCACATATTATAGGGAAGTGAGCGACCCGCCACACGACGCCGCCGCAAGCAAAGACCCCAAAGTGAGCATAAAAAGAAATACTACTTATTTCAAGAAATACGAATTATAACACACAATATGTTATAACTGAGACTATTAACAGGTTTATAAATCAAAATAATAACAATAATAGTACACAAAAGAAACAAATCTACCAAGCATTAGAGTCTTTGAAGTAATCATTTACAGTATAATAAGCATTTTCTTATAAGCTTATATAGAGCATTTCAAAATAAGATAGGTAGCTGATAAGTCTAAAGGTTTTTGGGGAATCCTTCATAAGATTAAGATGGCTGCCAAAGTTATTACAAAAAGAGTGAACAAAAAAAAACAACAAACCCGTTGATTTTAACAGCTGTTTATTTTTCGACCTTTCGAGTTAGTCACATCATTAAAGTTGTTTGTATTAATGAGTCTACATTCAACGCTAAAAGTAAATTTTATTCGTCGCGAGTCCGACTTGCACTTGGCCGGTTTTTTTTTATTTGGCATGTAAGTATTTGTACACATTCCACCATGGTAAGAGATATTGTAGCAGACTGTGATCTGACATCTAGCGATTTCCGACGACCTTTACAAAATTGTAAGTTTGTAAGTGAACGTCCTACGCTGCGCTTGCCGGTCTGTGGTCTCCACTCCAGAACTCTTCGGCCCCATGGGCCATACGTTCTGCGCACTATGTGCCCTGCCCATTGCCACATCAACTTGCCAATCGGCTGGGCTATGTCGGTGACCCTTGTTCGTCTACGAATCTACTCATTTCTGATTCGATCGAGTAGAGAAACCCCGAACATAGCCCTCTCCATGGCTCGTTGTGCGACTTTGAGCTTCTTTATGAGGCCCATGGTGAGAGACCAAGTATGTAGGTACTTACTTACATAACAAAAGTAAATTAAACTTGGGTACAAATAAGAGTTATTTAATCACGAAGGATGTTAAAAATACTATACTTATACCCTTTTTATTTCACAGATGAACTAGTATGTGGTGATAGTGAAGTTGTAGATGAATGTCCCGTCGATTGTCCATCGGATTATTGTCCCAAGAGTGAAAATGTGTCACAGCAGTCTTGCCCCAAACCTGACAACTGTCCGAACCCAGCCTGCAAGTGTAGGTTCAACTATCGACTCGCTGACAATGAGACTTGTATTCCGACTAAAGATTGCCGTAAGTTATATAAATACATTTCTTGGTAAGATGTAGAAGAAATGAATCATTAGAAGGATGTTATTAATAACAATGAAATTGTCATTACATCTTCTTTTAACTCAAGCTCTTTTTAAAATTTATATTTTATACCACAGCTCCTTTCGACTGCTCTCGTCCAAACGAAGAGTTCGACCCATGCCCACCAATCTGCCCAAGTGACAACTGTAGTCAAGCTACGCCAACTGGAAAGTGCCCAACTGTTGGACGAATAGAAATTGTATTACAGTGTATACCGAAATGTCGGTGCATCAAAAACTATTGGAGAAAGAACGATATATGCGTGCCTTATGAAAAATGCAGTTAGTATGCTATTGTATATAAATTGATAGATCCTGTCTTCCAATCCGCATTCGTTATTCAGATTCACCAAAAAAAGCGGACTGTAATTCAATATTTAGTATGTTATGTACATTAAACATGTAAATATTTTTTAAATAAAAAAAATGAGACTTGGATAACACTTTCAGCATTTTCCTATATATCCCACACTTAAGGATTTCCTCACACTGCCCAAAACAATGATGCACCCTGTAATATAGACTGTCCGTAACAAAAAGAGAAAATGTTTTTGTACACCTAAATATTTTGGACACGAAAATTAAAAAAGAACCGGCCAAGTGCGAGTCGGACTCGCGCACCTAGGGTTCGGTACAAACTTCGTCCATCGTTCGTCCATCACGGGAAATGCACAATTTTATTTATTTACCTTATTAAAATTTGAGGTTGGTGCCAATTAAGCTAGACCTCTAAATTGTATCAGTCCCATACATACAACTCAGAGGTCTTTATTAATTGGCGTCACTATGTATGTATGGGGACACCCTTTAATTTTCAACTTTTTTATTTTTTGGAATTTTCCCTTTATTTGAGCTGTAAGACCTTGCTTTTTGCCAAATTTCGTGATTCTAGGTCAACGGGAACTACCACAAAAGAAATAAAAGGGCAAAAAAATCACGTTTGTTGTATGGGAAATAAATATATAAATATTTATTTTATTTTGTTTTTAGTATTTGTTGTTGTAGCGGCAACAGAAATATATAATTTGTGAAAATTTCTACTGTCTAGCTATCGTGGTTCTTGAGATACAGCCTGGAGACAGACAGATGGACAGACAGATAGACAGACGGTCGGACAGACGGACAGACAGCGAAGTCTTAGTAATAGGGTCCCGTTTTTACCCTTTGGGTACGGAACCCTAAAAAGAGCAAAACATATTATAAGCCAGATTAGTAGTTCTCAGTTGGCTCAATGTCCCATTTGACAAAATTTCCGTCTTTTGTTTTACGATTAAATATTTTTCGGATGACTCTCAGGGGACCACCGGTTTAGAACCAATGGCCTAGTTTGTGACATGTAAAGACGACACATTGAAGATTTTGGTTGCAAGGAAACTAATTTTTCTCAACAATTACTACAGTGAACGAAATAAAATTTATTGCCAGAATTCATCATGTCTTTGACTTTTTTTTGTCCATTGCATAACACGATTGGTTAACTTTTATAACACAAAATAATTAATCAAAAATACCTCTTTAAAATAAGAGATTCCAATTTTACCGACATTGAGGATCGATTTGTGGTTCCAAAATTTCTACATTATATTAATTGAAACTGATAGGTACTATAATTGGTACACGTTTTATGAAATATATTTATAGTTTTTAAATAGAAACGCATACGCCCTTTCCGTTTACGCGGGTTTTATATGGAGTTCGCAATATTAGAATACAGCGAACAGATTTTTAGTTTGCCTACAAAAATTATACAAAATAAGGTGAGCCGCGGAAAATTCCCTTGCGAGTAGAACCACCCTCGTACCCGTGATGGCCTATCCAGCAGTGGACGTCTTGCGGCTGCCATGATTATGATGATGAAAGCCAGGGCGGGTTGTTAGTCCTGTTCCTATGTATGCATCGTACCGTCATATGAAATTCAATATTTAAACAACTGAAACAATACTAAACACATTGTTTGTCGATGGTAATTTATTAACGAAACATTTTTTGTTTTCCAATTTCAAAAGATTTTTTTAAATTTGAGTTGATATTATGATTACATGTTTCTTTATACCCCTTTACATTTTGTAAAGTTGTTATAATACCTATATGCTTATGTCAATTTAAATAATGTACCTGCGTAAGTCAGAGGCCAATTGTTTACAAGCTGTCTAGACCGTTTTTGAAATTGCTCAGCTTTACAAATAGACTGGTAAACGTCCAGTGGCTGTATTTATTGCTTAGTAACTTTTTTGCAATCCTTTCAATCAGTTTCAATTTGAAACCGATTCAATATTAGCAGTTTTCATTTTCTTTTTTAAGTTCTGGTCACTACATAATAATATTGCAAAGTTTATGCTACAAATCTATCTTTTATTTCTGAATTATTTATTATTTAATTAAAATACCTTCCTTCTTTTACAGCCTTTATAAGTCTCACTGCTGAGCGCAGGCCTCCTTTTACGATGCTTCGGCGCCCCCGTATACCCAGCCGGTAGCGACATATAGGAACACCCCAGGTTTTTAGTCAGTAGGAGTCTGACATAACCCCGCCGCTTCCCCCGTAGCCGCGGGGTATCCATGAGGATTTTCCTGGGTTAAAAAAAAAAAGGCCTCCTTTTACGAATAAGGTTGAAAAGACAAACTTTTACTTATAATAAATTTAAAATACTCCTAGGTGACTTGAAAACTCCAAAAGTAGGTTGATCACTAGCCCACCTCCACTAATCCGCAGTGTGCATGCGTGGTGCAGTATTCGCACATTCCCTTTCACCCTTATTCGTGAAAGGAGGCCTGAGCTCAGCAGTGGGACATATAAAGGTTGTAAAGGAAGGAAGGAAATTTAAAATTGCTTAATAGACTGGCCACAGGAAATAAAGTATTTTATAAATTGTTGTAAAGTAAGATTGATTTAAATTTTTAATATTTGAATTTGTTTGGTTTGGTCTTGTCAATGATTTACAAACAGCGGTTTTGCAAACAGACCCACAAAAAATTACTTACTGTATTTATCTTTTCCAGACAAGAAATGTGGACAAAATGAAGAGTTTACCTGCAAAAAGACTTGTCCACCAGAGACATGCTTGTCCATGATAGCAAGATTCAATTGTGATATTAAACAAGAGTGCGTGAAGGATTGTTTTTGCAAACCAGGTTACCTAAGGAATATGAAAACAAAAGGAAATAAATCGAAGAAAACAAATAGAGAAAAATCGCCATGTATACCAAAGTGCCAGTGCCCAGAAATGAAAAATTCTACAGACTGCAATAATGGAACAGAATATTAAAAGGGATAAGTTACCTAATTTACAATTTTTTGAGACATACAATAATAATTTTAAACAAATAGTACTTACAAAATAAAAACAATACTGTTTTAAAATTTTACCTAAATAAAAGTACGCCCTGGCGTCCCGGCCAGACACTAAGTAGTACCTACGTCCTCTGCTACTATGTAAATTTGTTAAAGACATCGGCCCCGACGGACGGGGACGTATCAGATGTTCTCCCCTCCGATCATCGGCAGCCTTCCGATCACTATTCCCCCCCCAGCAACTGTGCAAGCCGAGGTACGAAGTACCAGCTCTTGAGCTGGTTGCCCAATCACTAGCAAAGCGCCTTACGTGCTCGTCTTTTCCATTTTGCCATTAACTATTGATGGTAAAATTACTCTTAATTTTTCCCATGACAGAACGGAGAAGTGTATGCCTTTAGAGTGAGAGGTTGTTTGTTTGCAACAGATTGTTTTGGGTTTATCTTTATGTTAAACTAGCTTCCGCCCCGCGGTTTCTCCCGCGTTCCCGAGGGATCTTGTGTTTTCCCGGGATAAAAAGCATTTCTCGATAAATGGGCTATCCAACACTGAAAAAAAAATTCAAAACGAGCCCGTAATTCCTGAGATTAGCGCGTTCAAACAAACAAACTCATCAGCTTTATAATATTAGTATAGATACTTAAGTAGGTGAATATGTGTAGTACATATTATATTTGATATTATTGCTGTGTCTATCTCTAATATCTCTAACTAGCTTTTCCGCACGGTTTCACCCGCGTACCCGGGTTAAAATTTTGCCCATGAATCAGTGATAATGTAGCATTCAAATGGTGAAAGAATTTTTAAAATCGGTCCAGTACTTTTTGAGCCAATTCGTTACAAACATACTTACATACAAATCTTTCCTCTTTATAATATTAGTATTGATAAAGATAAATATTATATATAAATAAATATATTCTGGGACGTTCCTCACACATGGCCATCTGACCCCAAACTAAGCAGCAAAATGAAGGTAGAAATCTCTAAGAAAAGTCATAATTAATTGTTTACAGCGACAAAGCAGTCCTCTTTAAAATTATTTTTATTTTTGCTACTTACTTCCTTTTAGTCAGAGGTTTTCCGAAAATATTATTTAATCCTTTTTCGATTGCAACGATTACATAAGTCGTGGGTTTTTTATATTTTTTTTTATATTTGCTAATCTAAAGCGATATCTATAGCCTTGGAGCCAGCTATTCTGCAGCCTTACACAATAGAGTGCTTACTTATAAACGGCTTGCAGCGCCGAACCCACTTTATTGGAAATCGACAAAGCTTTATGTGGAAGCACGTCACATCACACATTCACATCTCATCTACATGACACAATAGGGCTTAAAACTTGTCTAGTGGAGGGTAGTTGGAGATATAGTCTATATGACTATGTCTCTAACAGTAGAGCAATTTTGTATTGCTATTGTGTTTTTCAATTGAACAGTACGGTCCTAATCAACTATTTCGCGTTTAGGATAGGATAATTCATGTTGATTTCGTGATAGCATAATTTCCTAACTAATACTATAAATGCGAATGTGGAGGTTGTTAGTTTATTTGTTTGTTACCTTTTCACGCTTAAACCGCTGAACCGATCGCTATAAAATTTGGTACGCAGATAGCCTATGTCATGGAGAAGGACATGGGCATTTTTTTCTCGGGAACGCGGGTGAAACCGCGGGTACGTTGATTTGGCAATTCCTTTTTTATTCTGTCTTTAGCATACTTACTTATGTCACTTACTAACTGCAAAATGGTTATGAAATATTTTTTTGGAAAAGTCTAAAATTAATGGTATTTTTAAAAATCTCAATATGTCGTTCAGTTTAACAAATTTTAAAGCGCAGAAAATTGAAAAGAAAACTTAATAATAAGAGATGGCGGGTGAAACCGCTGCACTGGGCGGAGGCAAGTCATTTATATTAACGTTATATTTGAAGCGATGATAGCTAATTGTTGAAGTTGGTAGTGACGTTGAATGCCGTGTCGAAGGTCGTGGGTTTGAATCCTTTAATGAACTTAAGCTTTCGGTGAAGGAAAACATCGAGAGGAGACCATAGCACGGTGGTAGGGTACTTTGTATACCTACTTAGTACCCGCGACCACCCTCAAGTTGAATATCTATCGTCCAACACCTACAGTGTGTTACGGCAACTGCACTTGGGGTTGGTTCAGTCCCATCTAGGCTTTATGTGCTTACCACCTTTGACCACATTATCACTTAACATAGTTAGATTGTGGTCAAATACAAAACTATACAAAGTATTAAAAAAAAACTTATGTTATCAAGTAACACTTTTGTAAGTATTTTATGTATCTCACAGGACTTTGTATCCTAGACTTTGATTCATTATATTACCTACACAGAAAAGGCATAGTTTCATAGAATATTGCTCCCTACAGTACAATTTATATGAAAACAAAACGGTGCTTGATGTTCAACGTGAAGCAAACTGTCGAAAAGTGTTCAAAACTTTTTCCCTCTAGTATTAAATAAAAAAGTTTTTTTTTATCTTTTTAGGGTTCCGTACCCAAAGGGTAAAAACGGGATCCTATTACTAAGACTTCGCTGTCTGTCCGTCTGGCGTCCGTCTGTCTGTCACCAGGCCGTATCTCAAGAACCGCGATAGCTAGACAGTTGAAATTTTCACAAATTATGTATTTCTGACGCCGCTATAACAACAAATACTAAAAACAAAATAAAATAAATATTTAAGGGGGGCTCCCATACAACGATTTTTTTGCCGTTTTTATAGATAATGGTACGGAACCCTTTGTGCGCGAGTCCGACTCGCACTTGGCCGTTTTGTTATTTTTCTCCACATACCTACGTGTTAGGTGGTCTATCTATGGCGACCATTTTGATATCTTTATTACCTTTTTATAAATGATAGATTTTATTTTATTAATGTTGCATTAGGTATTATAATAATATCATGGGAGTGCATAAAAAATAATTAGTCCGCCATCAATGGGAGTCCGCCATATTGAATTTAGAGTGACGTCACTTAGCTAACCATGCATTGTCATCTTCAATCAGAAAACGAGAAGTGTGTCAAATTAACTTCCACGATTTTCTTACATACCTAGTTAGTTACAGATGAAGCTAATAAAAGTGTAACAGTTTGCTGGGAACAAGCGAAGCCTCGAAGGAATTATATAGATTATACATATATTTCCTATACACATGTAGATATATTTTGTAAAAAGCTATTTTGTATTTACTAACATAGATGTACTGTTTTGAAGTCAGCGAAAAAATAAACTAAACCAACAGAAATATTATAGACCAAAAATAAAATAAACAAAAGGTTTTAGTGTTTACTCTATTTCATCATATGACAATGACATGTTTTAATATGTTCATTGGCTTGTGAAGATAACCCACATAGCATGAACGCTTTAGCATCACTTCAGTTACTCCGGGTATAGGTTGCCAATGTATATTTTATCTAACAGGTCACTGCTGAGCATCTAACCTCGACTGGTGCCAATCGTTTCTATTCTGTGCCGCTTGTACTCGATTTTTTAACCCATCTGGACGCTGGTCTGTCAAACTGCACTTTCCCACTCTATTATAGACATTATAGCCCAGCTCTACCTGCCAACATAACATCTTGCCAATCATGTCATACCCTAAATAATTCCGTTTTAGGAGCCGTTGGCTTACGTAATTATTTTAAAATTGTATTATGTTTTCCATTGAAGCTGAAGCACTAAAGAATGACTTTGAAATTTATTGAGAAAAAATATAATAATTAATTGTAATCTATCTATATAATACCTACTATCTCTCGCTCACTAATCGCGATATCTCGGGAACAATGATATATAATAATATATAATATATCTGCCCACTGCTGAACACAGGCCTCCTTTCATGAATAATGGTGAAAGGGGAATGGGCAAATACTCCACCACACCACGCGTGCCCACTGCGGATTGGTGGAGGTAGGCTTGTGGTCAACCTACTGTTAGAGTTGTCAAGCCATCTAGCTTCTCCAACTAGCTTAACGACTATCACAATTAAGTGATAACCGGGACCAACGGCTTTACGTGCCTTCCGAAGCACGCAAACGCTCAAGATGAAATAGCACTAGGCGGTCACCCATCCAGGTATCGGCCAGACTGGACGTTGCTTAACTTTGCCGATCGGTTAAGCACGGCTAATCAATCTACGCCACGAGCGCTGCAGCTACGCCACTACCCCTAAGGGGGTAAGAGGAAATATAGTTTGTGTCAAACTTTTTTGTGGATAAGATTTGAATTACAAAACTTGTGTAACTAATCTATAATTAATTCAATCTAAAATTCAAGAAAGCAGTAAAAAAATACCAAATTAAATGAACAAATAAAAGACATCTTAACTTTTCTTACATACTGTAATTTTAATAATAAATCAATTTATGAGCACGAAGATGAGATTTGTTCGCTCGGATCGTTTCTGAATTAGTTAATTTAATAATAATCCTAGGGATTATTATAATATCTTCTGTCTTTTCTAAAATCTTCCAGTATTATGTGAGATAGAGGGAATACTTTTACGTACTTTTAATATCTAACGCAATACCAAGTATACGTAGTAGTGCCTAAGTAATTAACACATCTACCTGCAATCATGAGTATGGAAGTTCAAATCACTAGCCCGAGTGACAAGAATAATAAATAATCGAATCTCTGAGTTAGGTTAATTAAAAAAATAATAGCACAACAAACTCATTCCAAATAAAGCACCGAATGTAATTATTATTATTATTATAATTTTATTATATGATTTTATAACACATTTGCTCGTAAAGGGTCTCTTATTTCACCAATTTCAATATCGTATTGTATCTCATTACGTACAAACTTGTGCGTTATTGTAATGTAAAACGCACGAGTTTCTTTTTAATAAGGTAAAACGCACGGTTTATCAAGATGCTCCGTCTAAAACGAACGGTACTTTCATTTTTATTGATCTAACTCGGTTCAGAACTTCAGACATGCCGTAGGCAGAACAAGTACTTATTTAAATCTATTGTATGCCCATTTTATCTCGTCGTCTACTTATTTTAACTCACTTACCTAACTTCCTCATGCGTACGTAATACAATTTCAAATTCCCTTAAAACGCTCTGGGTATTTACTAACTTAAGTAAGCACCGCTATGCGCTCGGGCTTATCAAATTAAAACCTTGAGTCTTTGTGTTAAGGTCATCAACGTTTGAAATACGTGTAAATATATATTGGCTGATGTAAGGTTATGCATGTCTGTATAAATTCTTCTTATTTGGAAGCGAATGGATGTCTTGTTGAAGGTATTTAGGTATAACAAAAATATACTGCACTGAATATGTACCAATGTATACGAAACACGTGCATATAGTGAAGGCCAGTACAAATTCAAGGCATAAATTCCACCGATCTTATTTGGATGCCCGGTGGCTAAAAATATACTTTTATAAATCTGAGAACACGAACCTAAGTCCATCTTTATGATAGGAGAGGCCTATATCCTGCGTGGGGTCATCTACTGAAAAAATAGAAAATATCTTTACTACTTGCGGTTACTAACAAACGATTTTGTACAGAGTTAATGGACGGGCGTCACAATCCCTTTTCATTTCAAGGCCTGCTCTCCCGTTTAGGTTTTCAGTATTTTATTTTTCTTCTAACTGTTCCTAAGGCGCTTTTATTTTATTCCAACAGTAAATGCTGAAAACATAATTAAGACTGAACTCATTACAAGCGCTCCACAAAACTTTGGGGTCACCACAAACTTGTTCTAGCAACAAGATTGTGTAAATAGTCTGGGAGCTGGCTCACTGTAGGTATGAACATTTTGTGAGCAAACCTACTAGTAGGTAGAGAATACTCTATTACTATATAGTAGATGTAGAAATCACCATTCCACAATCCCTTATTTTCCCAAATCTATCCTATTTCCTTGTCTAACATCATAAAGGATCTGTGGAACATTTCAGCTAATTAAGTCCAAGGATTTGGACTGGGCGTTGAGAATAACTCAGTGAGTCATGATATTTCCTTTTATATGCATTGATAAATAGCTAATATACAAAAAACAACATTTGTATTTAAAATTCTAACGCTTTTGTATTTAGTAACCTATAAAAACCTACACAACCTATTTTTACCGACCACGGCAAAGCTAATAGGAAGGGTTAAGTGTTTAGAGGTCTGTGTATTTACGATGTTATATAGTTTGATTCTGTGCCTAAATATCCCTGTACTTTGTTAAAATAATAAATAGTTAAATGAAACAGGCCCTTCAACAGAACTTCAAACATTTCTCCCATGTGTTTTGTATTTAATTTCATACAGTGAGAGTTCACCGAACACATTTCTAAAGGGTGAGAGACGCAAAAGCTATTTAACTTTTAAAATAAGATTTTTAAGTCATACCCATAATTTACTTACCGACTCTACTAAAGGTTGGGCGCCAATATTATATATATTTTTTCATTCAGATGAATGATGCTAAGGTAAATAGACTATACAGCATATCCCAAACAAGCTAATGTACCTACGCATGAACTGAGGAGCGAATACAGATTTTCTTCTTTTTTAGGGTTCCGTACCCAAAGGTAAAAACGGGACCCTATTACTAAGAATTCGCTGTCTGTCCGTCCGTCTGTCTGTCACCAGGCTGTATCTCATGAACCGTGATAGTTAGACAGTTGAAATTTTCACAGATGATGTATTTCTGTTGCTGCTATGACAACAAATACTAAAAACCCGAATAAAATTAATATTTATGGGGGCTCCCATACAACAAACGTGATTTTTTTGCCGCTTTTATAGATAATGGTGCGGAACCTTTCGTGCGCGAGTCCCACTCGCACTTGACCGGTTTTTAATTCTATTTTTATTTAGGGACTCTTTTGTCAATTTTGACCATGTCAGTCCCATAGGGAATATAGATTTAAAAATGAAACTGTCGTACGTATTAAGTAGTGTTTGAGCTGATTTTGTTGTCTGGTAAGTACCTACGTAGGTACATTGATCACCGACTGATCTTCTTTTTGGTAATGATTATTTTTGTAGATTTATACTATAGCTACAAAGATTTTACAGATGTTTTGACCTTTTTTCAACAATTGAATACAGTTTGTTTTTGTCTTATAATCCATAACAGGGTATCTTAAAGAATTGGCTGTCTTAGATATCTGTGTTTCCGGAGAGGGACCAAAGATTGATGATGTTCCGTTACTCGCTAGACATTTGTCGAACAACTAAATCGAAAACGTCAATCGCTAAGGAAATTGCCAGTCTATTCTCCACATTTTCTTCTATACCCACCTTTTTTATAATAGGCTATAGGCTTCCAGTCAAAGGAAAATAAAAATAGGCGCTATTTATGGAGCTTATAGAAAAAGATCAGATTTTTCTATACATAAAAAATCTTAAAAGAGAAAGGAATACACGACGAGGTGGATATATTTTTATTATAGAAAAGTCGCACTTTGGCGTGACCTATATATACAAGGCTATTTATATTTAATATCAAAGCCTATAAAAAATATTTTAACTAAAATAGTCACTCAAATGCAAAAAATAACTGATGTTGAAACTTGGAAAGTTATAGCTAGTTTTACAGTAATAATCCCACACATTTTCATCACATAGATAATCATGGTTTTACTTATGTTGGTTCAGATATAACCGATAATCGATTTTAATCGATTCTACTAGTGTAAACAAACTATTTTCAGGTTTTGTATATACTGTAAGTAGTCAATGTATAACAATTTGTTGAACAAGATTTACACCAATTTGTGTTAATTTGAGGTGATTTATCTTTGATAGATAACATAGCAAAATTATCTTTTTACTATCTATATATAAGAGTAATTTTCAAATAGCATTTCACTTTACTAGTTGCTTCACAAAGCATAGTTTACTTGCGTCAAAACGCGAGCTTCAGTGGGCTTCTTCATACCCAACGCGAAATATTTGTCAAGGAACTTGAATATAATTGAGATCGGAATGCTTTCATGTCAGCATCTTGTTATATCTACATATAATATAGCGACTGCCCCGTGACTTTTACCGCATGTATAATGTTAATACAATCCAATTTAACTTACCGATTACCTATTTTTACTTACTTACAAACAGATAGGTACTTACTGACGTATAAAAAAATCTGCAACGAGTTTTGCCAATTTGAAAGTGAAGCACATACAATGTGTAAGTAAAATTAGTACATATTTGCAGATAATGCACAAGTGAATCTAAGCTTTATTATTACTGTTGAGGACTCTATACATAATGACAAACAATTGGTATACTGTGGTGTATTATCGATGCGTGAGGCTTGTATTTTTTTTTATACTATATTGTCGGCAAACAAGCATACGGCCCACCTGATGGTAAGCGGTTACCGTAGCCTATGAACGCTTGCAACACCAGGGGTATCACTCGCGCGTTGCCGACCCTTCCCGATGAGCTCTAGCGACCATACTCACGCGCAGGAACACAACTATGAGTTATTTGGCTGCGGTATTCTGTAAGGTGGAGGTACTTCCCCAGTCGAGCTGCTCTCGGAGCGGACGTATCATTCTACTTTCTAATAATTAGCAGTTGTGGAATTCAAAGCTCGACTAATAACTTTATTACCTACTTGTTTATGATAGGTACCTTCATTCATTTAGTGTAAGTTTTAAGCTTCATGTAACCATTAAATGAAGGGGAAACTGAAATTGAATGTAATATATATAATCTTCAATTTATTTTTATTATGGCAGCAAACAGTCTTAAACAAGATAATAGTTAGAGGAAAAAGATAGGTACAAATTCTTGACCTTGAGTGCCAACAATTAATCTATGTAAACTAGAATTTTCAAAAACATCAGTTCATTCACCTGTAATAGATAAGAGACAATTTTGTTCACGCTAAGCATTATATAAAAAAGTAAATCATTGATTTGGTTTGATTTACCACTCATTATGTTACTTATGCTACTTTTACATTTCAACACTTATGTTTCTAGCATTAACTGGGTTAAGATATTTTTGTACAAAAAGGATCTAATTGTGATATTTGGTTATTATACAATTTTAAACAACTGGCAAAGTATGAATTTGAGGTATAGTTTGATCTAGACATAGGAACAGCGAACAAATTTGTCTTTCAGCGAACGCTTTTTAACGCAAGGAGTTTTGAGATTAATATTTTTAAGAAGATAGGGGGAATCGATGTAGCCATTAATAGTTTTATACAAAAACATTGTCTGGTTGTTTACGTCTAATTTTATTATATACCTACCCGAATAATATTGAATTTACAAATTGATAGATTTACTGAGTGCACTACTAGGGACCTTCTTCTCAAAATATGTAGGTATTTACAAATATTATTAATTGAAAAAGTTAAGTATTGATACTGAAACTAATTTTTATTTATAAAATGATGCGAAACAATTTTCACGAAAGTAAAAAGTATAAAAATAGGCAACGAATAAAACTTGTACAAAGCGGAATGGTTTTGCTTCCGAAAATAACGAATTAAGGCAGGTCACAATGGTTCATAAAAAAAAGTTAATGGCTTAATTATTTATTCATAAGGCGTGAAAAGGAAGACTTCATTCGCACTACTAGCCAACGAGGCGGACGGCCAACCGCAGGCAAATGCGGCAGCTGTTGTAACTATATGCGCCCGCTGTCAGCGGCATGGAAGCAAAAAGGCTTGCGGTTAATGGAAATGTGCGGTTAGCCGCCACCCATTGATTGGTGGTATGCCGAATATTGTAGTACCGCTGTACTAACATGAATGACAATTTTATTTTTAAATAAATAAAATTTTTAGTAAGCAGAACATCATCTTTCTGTCCTGTTCCCAATAATTTGGGGTTAGCGCAATATGTTCTCTTCTTCCATTCTATCCGTCACATCTATTTTCACTTCTTTGTTACTCATAATATCATTTTAACTAATATTATAAGTGCGAAAGTGAGTTTGTTTGTTGCCTTTTCACGCCTAAACCGCTGAACTTTGGTACGCACGTATATAGCCTATGGTATGGAGAAGGACATGGGCTACATTTTTCCTCGAGAACGTGGGTGAAACCGCGGGGGACAGCTAGTCTTCTATATACGATCAATTAATCTTTTTTTCGGTATTCCTCTTCCCTTATCAACTTTCATATTCACTCTTGTGACATGGCTTTCATCCCTCCTCATAGTATGTTCATACGACGGTTTTCTCATTATTTTTCAGTCTCTGGCGATACTTTAAACTTTGTTTGAACTAATTCTGAATCTAATCCATTCTTGTCACTCCACACGTCGCCGTCCATCTCATTGTAACATAAAAAACAGTGGAAGATATATAGTGGGTTTTAGATTAAAGCAAAAAGAAAGATACAATTATGTTACATTACACAATAATAATTGATTACTGCACCCAATTTGTGCGGTTTACGTTCGAAAATCCAAGTATCCAAGTCATCCTATTTTGGTTTCATCTAAATAGTGGATAGTAAGTAAGTATGCAGCATTTATTAAACACAAGCGGTCTACCGTCGCGGCTCAAAGTCGTTCGGCTAGCTGGTAGTGCGAACAAGGTCTAATGGCCATTAATATTTCCATGATAATCATCCTTTAATTACAGTAAATGAGGGTATTGTTTCGCGTATAATAAATTGGGTATCATTTAATGGTTTCGTAGTAAAATTGTAAAAGCCTTAGCGTGACATTTTTGTGAAAGTATTTCTTTTCTGCTCATTTTATGGCTCCAGTCTCCTTAAAATCAGTGTTCTTGCGAAATTTATCAGAAAAGAAATATTGTTTTTTAGTCATCAGAAAAGCAATAAATGAAATATATTTTACGTTATTTTAAAGTGTGAGATTTGAAGTTTCCAATACATATTTTATTTTTTAATTTGACGCCACTTTTATTAGCTTTGTGAGGCTTTAAACATACCTCTATTTACGTTCCACGCGTAGAGGATCTCATTCATGCACACGCCACGAAAAAAATATAACAAAAACAAGAAATGTATTCAGATTACATTTATCGGCAAATCCTCTACAATAATCTTATCTAGTTACTTTTTTTCAAAATTGTCTCAATTTCTTATTTAAACTGCTTTAAAAGTTATAAATTTCTGAAAATGACCCTTGCAACATATATTTTTTTCTATTACAGAGTAATGGTTTAGAGAAATCACACTTTAACCACTCCGAAAGCAACTACTTATCTGTCGAATAAAAAATATATGCATTCAAAAAATCATTTGAAATAAATTTACTGAAACTGGAGCCTTAATACTTATCAAAATTATTAACAAAGGTTCAATATTTTACGGATTTGTGTGAGGGTAGTAATACCCTCAGCCACATCATCACTACCATGGTGAGTTTGTAGTCTAACAAACTTATACTTAGTAAAAAAAAGAAACTTATAAACAATTAAATAAATATCCTGAGACATTCCTCACACACGGTCATCTGACCTCAAACTAAGCAGAGCTTGTACAAGTTGTTCATATTGATGAGTACTTCCACCCCTGCAAGTATTGCCGACGACTAAAAAATCAGTCTGTACATGTTTTACATTAACTTTCAAAACAAACAAAAAAGCCGATTAAAAACAACAAGAACCGAAAAAAAATATTTCCTAAAGTAAAGCTTTTTCAATTATTGAATTATGCAACTCCATTAAGGCTGACTTAGAAACAATGCGAACAAGTAAATTTGAATAAAATCAGGGGAATTACTTAGCTGCTACAGGAAAGGAATCGGTCTCTTGGGTATATTGTGGCAAAGTTCCAAATGAGGTTCAGCGCCGAGACAACAAGCCTCGTATGGAACTGTATCGCAGTATCAGAACGGAAAGAGCTGCGATATTTTTAATTCAAAATTACTTTATTGATTACTTACTGACATGTGTTGTACCTACATAAATTATTGATAAGAAGTTCTGAGTTATTTTGTAGTTATGATTTACTTTTACTAATGAATTATTAGAGTTAGTTAATTAAACCAACTGAATAGTAACCTAATAACATTTAGTGTCGAGAAAAAATTATAGCCCTCTAGGTATCTCACCTACATTCTGCTTAGTTTTTTGCCGGAGTCTTCTCAGTCCAAATGTAGGTATTCTGAACCGGTGGTAGAATCAATTGTAACGTTCATAAGTGCCTTATTAGGGCCTAAACTGAATAAATGATTTTTGAATTTGAATTTGAATTTCTAATCACAGATGTGACTTATTTTAGAGACAAGTATTTGAAATACTTGGTCAAAGTTATAACAGAATTATAAAAGCTGCGTCTGTCATCATTAATATAGTGGTGTATTAAAATTTTACGCCACCACTCTCTGTGATAATAAAACACGCGCACATTTGCCCCGAGTTCATTGTAAACTGGGGGAAATGTGTCTGGGGTTTGAAATGGTTATAGTTAAACCTTGGATAGAGTTGAAAAGAACATTACAAACGGCACAATTGTTATAGCTCGGTTGTGAGCGCTCATTCCTCGTGGCTATAATAAGTTTGATTATTACGTAAGGTTTTTTACATACCATGATTGCTTTTACTTACGTTATTAAAATGATATATTTGCAAATGACAAATTTTATATTTTTACTATTACTAAATAAGTATGTTTTCATATAGAATTTTGACTTTGAAATTCATTGCATTCTAATCAAAAATGACGTCACAAGTACACCGTACATGTGACGTAATTTACAGATTGTATTGATCTTGAATAAAATTGTAGGTATCTAACAAGACATAAAAATAAAGATATGTTTCTTTATGGTTATAAATCATATGGTTACCATCAACACCTCGTAAAATTTTACCTCTGTTAGGGCACACACTTTCTCTGGGCCTCTGCTATGGGGGCCCAGTGTAGATTGATTGGACATTGGATAATTAATCTCGAATTCTCGAATGAAAATATTATTTGAACCGTCACCTGCGCCTCTCACTGCTCATCGAATAAAAGCAAAATATTTAATATGTTCCCTACTTATCCACACGAATATTATTTGAAGTGTGAAAGTAACTGTCTGTCTGTCAATTTGTTATCTTTCAAGAATCTGAATCGATCGTATTGAGATTTGGCAGAGAGATTTGAGACCTTGGGAACATTGACCGCTTTAACCCCAAAAAGCACGATTCTTCGATAAATGAATTCATGCGGACGAAGTTGCGGGGAAAAATTCGTAAGTTTGTGGATGTTGGTTACCTAACCAAGCCATAATGGCTGAACGGATTTTGATTAAATTTGGCAAATAAATAAATCGAACCCTTTATAAAATACAATGAAACTTTTTTGACGGGCCGGTTGGCGTGGTTGGTAAGATATCCTATCTATCACGCCGCAAGTCGTGGCTTCGATTCCCACTCAGGACAAATATTTGTGTCCATGAACATGTCTGTTTGTCTTGAGTCTGGGTGTAATTATCTATTTAAGTAGAAAAGTAGTATATGTAGTAGGTATATCAGTTATCTGTCTTCCATAGTACAAGCTCTGCTTAGTTTGGGGTCAGATGGCCGTGTGTGAGGAATATGTCCCAGAATATTTATTTATTTAATCCTAGGAAAACATTAGATTCGGGAACGTTCTATTGGTGGAGATTTTTAAATGGCATATGAATGTTCAACTGTTAAGGCTCCAGTCTCCCTAAAATCAGTGTTCTTGCGGAATTTACCAGAAAAGAAATATTGTTTTTTAGTCATCAGAAAAGCAATAAATGAAATATATTTTACATTATTTTAAAGTGTGAGATTTGAAGTTTCCAATACATATTTTATTTTTTAATTTGACGCCACTTTTATTAGCTTTGTGAGGCTTTAAACATACCTCTATTTACGTTCCACGCGTAGAGGGTCTCATTCATGCACACGCTACGAAAAAAATATAACAAAAACAAGAAATGTATTCAGATTACATTTGTCGGCAAATCCTCTACAATAATCTTATCTAGTTACTTTTTTCCAAATCGTCTCAATTTCTTATTTAAATTGCTTTAAAAAGTTATAAATTTCTGAATTTGACCCTTGCAACATATATTTTTTTCTATTACAAAGTAATGGTTTAGAGAAATCACACTTTAACCACTCCGAAAGCAACTACTTATCTGTCGAATGAAAAATATAAGCATTCAAAAAATCATTTGAAATAAATTTACCGAGACTAAACATATAACACAACGAACGCTGTCAATTCCCAGCGAAATTGAATGGAATTTTGATGCATTTTATGTTTTATTTGTTTAGTTTCGGTAAATTTAGCTCAAATGATTTTTTGAATGCATATATTTTTTATTCGACAGATAAGTAGTTGCTTTCCGAGTGGTTAAAGTGTGATTTCTCTAAACCATTACTTTGTAATAGAAAAAAATATATGTTGCAAGGGTCAAATTCAGAAATTTATAACTTTTTAAAGCAATTTAAATAAGAAATTGAGACGATTTGGAAAAAAAGTAACTAGATAAAATTATTGTAGAGGATTTGCCGACAAATGTAATCTGAATACATTTCTTGTTTTTGTTATATTTTTTTCGTAGCGTGTGCATGAATGAGACCCTCTACGCGTGGAACGTAAATAGAGGTATGTTTAAAGCCTCACAAAGCTAATAAAAGTGGCGTCAAATTAAAAAATAAAATATGTATTGGAAACTTCAAATCTCACACTTTAAAATAATGTAAAATATATTTCATTTATTGCTTTTCTGATGACTAAAAAACAATATTTCTTTTCTGATAAATTCCGCAAGAACACTGATTTTAGGGAGACTGGAGCCTTAACTTATTACTACTATTTTGCTGTAAATCTTCCTAAAAGAAAATAAATAAAATAAATAAATAATAGATATGCATTTATATAAGAACACATTTAAAAGTAAAAGGTATTATTTTCATCCATTCTAACATTGCTGAGACGTAAGCACGGCATTTTTAGGTTCAAACTAATAATTATCTCCTTCTCAAGAGAAATCCTCAAGTTTCAAGCCAACAAGATTGATTATTGAGCTCAACACAGAAGAAAATAAAGTATAGTTGGGAAAACAGAAATGTTTGCTTGATAGTTAGAAATTGAGAAGTTTTGTGTTATTTAGAAGTAGGCAAGAATTTATTATTAAAAACAATCCTACTTTTTATTATTATTATTATAATAAATAATAGGTCTTACCTAATGAAAAAAAAATGTAGTCTGTGTTATGAGACTTACATATTCAATTCCTATGAAAATACATAAATGGATTAACAAATAGGCTATGACTATAATAATACTAGTATGACCAAAATAGCAGAACTTTGTCTTGCTATTTAAGAATTAATAAATAAATAATAATAATAAATATTCTGGGACACTATTCCTCACACACGGCCATCTGACCCCAAACTAAGCAGAGCTTGTACTATGGAAGCCAGATAACTGATATACCACATATACTACTGTTATTTTGTAAATATATACTTTATAGATATTTACTAAAAAATATAGTATATAGGTAGTATATAAAAGTGATTCATACAGATGAGTTCTTTTAATTTAATATGAGACCAAAATTCATAATCTTTTTATAGGTTCTATCATTACCTACCATATATCCTATCATCAGATATTTGATCACCATAGTACACGAAAGCATTAAAATAACGTAACGGATTCTCTTACAGGCTACTTGTCTGTTCACAAATTTGTAAAAATCTTTTAAATTTAACCTTCACAATAAACTCAGTTGAAAGTTGACGCGATTTGCTCAATGTAATATTGGAGTCACAATAAATAGATACTCATCTTTTAAAGTGAAAAAGCTCTTAGTGATTGTCAACAGCTGCGCCCCGGGGGTAAACGAATAATATCACCTACTATCGGTTCTCGAACTGAAAAAATGAATAGTTTTTTAGGTAGGTATATTTTCTGCTGGTTACGTGCGAAATAATAAATAATAATAAATATTCTGAGACATTATTCCTCACACACGGCCATCTGACCCCAAACTAAGCAGAGCTTGTATAATGGAAGCCAGATAATTGATATACTACATATACTGCTTTTCTTTTGTAAATACATATATATATATATAGATCATTACAACCAGACAAGGAGGACAAACAGACATGTTCTTGCACACATATGTTTGTCCTGAGTGGGAATCGAACCCACGACCTGTGGCGTGATAGATAGGGTATCTTACCAACCAAGCCAACCGGCCTATCAATTGACATCTCTGAGTGTGGCCGTTAGATATTGTTCTAAGTACAAACCGCACGTTTGTTGAAGAACTCCCCGTAATGCCATAAGGCGTAGCGGCCGCAAGTTACATAGATAACATAAAGCAAGTGAAATAATTTAGAAAGCTCAAGTTTACTGTAGAAACTGTAGTAATCAAATCCATGACAGCATTCGACGTCATTACCTACCACTAAAGTTACGTACCATAACTATTTAGTAATCTGACTGAAGTTCACTGAACTATCACTTAATTTTCATTGACTGTTAAGATACAACATTATGTGTAATAAAATAAACTATCCGTTCAGGAGTACTGTAATGTCAAAGTAGATTGGACCCTAGATTTGGCCGTATACCCATCTGCCGTATAAAATCTTCATCGCCATTGCATTTTAACAAGCTCGACGTCGGATAGCTAAGCGTTTTCGTTTCAAAAAATTGTGTCATTTCCGTTGCATGGAAATGTTGTCACCGGAAGTTTTCAGCACAAGCGTTTTACCTTAAAACATTCCAATTTGCAGTTAAAATTGTTTGTTTTTAACTTTTTATTGTATTTAGTTTTAATGACATATATGGGATCAAAAGGGCTCCCAAGAATCCCCGGGTTAATACCTTGGTTCTCGAGGCAGAATGTCCCAGTTCATTCGGAGTTTGGACCGTAAAGTTTTGAAATTAGCGCACGTATTAAAACCTAGTTTTTGTCATTATCCAAGCGAATTGTTATTGGAATTTTAAACCTTTAAACTCTTTAAAGCATAGCAAAATCTTAGCAAAATTTTGTGTGTATTTTTGTGGGGGTGTTTGCTACTCAATTAAGCCATAATGGCTGAATAGATTTTGATAAAACTTGACACGAAAATAAATCATCACATAGAATACTTTTAATCCCGTAAAAACATTACATTCTTATGGGAACGCGGGTAAAACGGCGTGGGAATTAACAAGATACCAACTTGTTTAGCCCGTTCCAAAGAATTTCTCATGTTTTCCTGGAATAAATAAAAGATAGGTACTTTTATCCTCCACTCTTTTCATCCGAGATTTATAATCCTCTAAATATTAACTGAATTTGAAGATAGCTTTTGCCCCGCGGTTTAACCTGCGTTCTCGAGGGATCTTATGTTTTCCCTTTTGTATCAAATTTCATTCAAATCCGTTCAGAAGTTATTGCGTGAAAGAGTAACAAACATCCAACCATCCATCTATCCATCCATCTATCCATCCATCCATCCTCATAAACTTTCAAACGCAGATTTAAAATAAAATGTTCGAAAGCACCAGTCGACACAATTTTTGGGTATGACTTACGCCACCACCTGCTGCTCGTAAAATAGGTAAATTGAAACTTTAAAAGTAAAAAATGGGTATTTTAGTGTTTTTCGATGCATAGAATGAGAATTAAAACAGAAACCCAAAAATAAAAAGTATTTTTTGTCGACCTGTGTAATTCGTTGGTTCAGTTTGGCCATTGGCGGGCTTCAGCAAAGTAAATAATTGTGGAAGCTCAGTGACGTCAGCATATAAATCAGTGTTAATTGGATGCAGCCCACGCAGTACTGGTTAAAATGTCAATATTATGTAATAGATACCTAGGTTTTACTTGTGTTTTTATACTTGGTGAACCGGTTTCAGATAATGGGTTTTGTCTTTTAAGTACTTTTTTTAACATGTTAAATGGGCCTGGTATGGCCCACACATCAAATAGGAAACCACTTCTTTAGGTTCCCACATATCTGCCATTCTTAGTTTACTGCCGTGAAGTTAGGCTTTAGGGTTATGTGATATAAAAATATTTGTTTATGGACATTTTCCAATTATTAACTTAGTGTTGTAATTTCAGTAGCTTCGACGTTCATAATTGTCCGTCTAGGGACTAAACTGAATATATTATGGCTTTGACTTTGAAAGAACAAACAGTTTTCTCCAGCCCGCTCACATAATTTTATGTAAAAAAACCGGCCCAGTGCGTGTTGGTTGGGTACGTGGCCACGCGTAGATGTCCATCACAATAATGTGGACTAAGAAGAGGGCTTTTTGTTGTTTCATGTGGTTTAAAACCCTAATATTTACAATGGAATTTGTACGATTTTTTTTATATTTTCAAGTACATTTTATAAGTTGGTAGACTATTCGTAACTCGTAACCTTGTACAGCCTACTTAACTGTGATAGTTTTCCTTTTAACTTCGTTATATTATACTACTACCGTGATATACAAAAACAACCATTTAGCTGGCAGTCAAGTGTCCCCCCCCCTCCACTTGACTCTAACAAAAATTTGCAAACGGATCCCTGAATGGGAAAATTCTTTTCACAAACCCATTATTTTTGGAAGACCTATCCAACGATAACCCACACCATACCTCGGGGTAGACGAGAAAAAATATTTTATTTTACTATTTTGTCGGCGTGATTAATATGTATATCCATTCCAAATTACACCTTTCAAGTACTATTAAGAGTCTTTGGGTTAAGCTGCAGACAGACAGACGGACAAAGTGAAACTATAAGGGTTCCTTGTTGACTACGGAACCCTAAAAAGAAACAAATGCAACATTGGTCGATAACTTCACAGCGTTAAACTTACAATGGGAGAACTACAAACTATAAATATCTTGACCTTTTCGATAAATCAACCAACGAAGTTATCATTTATTTACCGCAAACACATTGCACATCGTTCTAATTGCATTAATTATGCGCATAAACTTAGTGAAGCGGTATTCAAACAATGCAAGAATTTGCATCGCACCGCCTCGCTTGATGATGCATTTGTTGAGCAAATTTCATGAAGGAATACCTGAAGTTGAACCCAGTTGTAGTTAGGTGGGATATTATATTCAGGGTGTTTAAAGATTGTTAAATTACTAGCTTTTTCCCGCGGCTTTGATCGCGTTAAATTCGGGGTAACACGGTTCCCCTTTCCTGATTTAGAACACAGAAGAGAACTTTATTTTAATACGCCACTGTAGACGATATTATATGTCTTTCCATTTGGGGATAGAATGTAAAGATTCTGGGCATTGGACACACGCGAACATACTACATACAATTGTCCATGGGAGAAGCACGGCTTTTCTAAGTTCACCCCAGCCACCTTTAATGTTTGTCCTTGCGCTTTGTTAATGGTCATAGCGAAACTAAGCTTAAGAGGAAATTGTAGCCTTTTAAACTGGAACGGGAGATTTGTGGGAATTATTGGGATTCGTGGGATCAATACATTTTCACCCTTTCCTACGCCGGTTAAGATAGTGGCGCTAATTATTATTTTTTTTTAAATAAAATTATTTTATTATTCGTTTGTATCATAGAACCTGTACCAATTTTGCGGAGAGTCTCACACAAATTCCAACAAAAATAAAGCAGGTATTTTTCGTTGGTAACAAAGAGTCTGTGTACCGATTTTTAGCTTCCTTCCTTGAAAACTGCGAAAAGTCCCATATAAAATTTCACCCCCTCTTTTAAGGAGTTGGGGGCAGATTTCCAAAAAAAAATTATGAACTTTTTTTTATTAATCACAAATAGTCCGCATACCAATTTTTTGCATTCTACCTTGAAAATTGCGGAATGCTCCATACAAACTTCCACCCCCCATTTTAGGGAAGTGGGGGGTTCGAAAGAGACAAAAAGTTGCCTATGTCACTCTCCATCCCTTCAACTATCTCCAATTAAAAAATCACGTCAGTTCGTCGCTCCGTTTTGCCGTGAAAGACGGACAAACAAACAGACAGACTCATACACTTTCCCATTTATAATATTATATACATATAGTATAATAGTATATAGTATAGATTTTATTATAGCGGTATCTACGTATTGTACGATTTTTTATAATATTGACGAGCCGGTTGTTACCTTTACCTATCGCACTATTCGTGGGATTAGTTCCGGCTTAGGACAAAAATATATGTATTTATGAACATGTCTGTTTCCCCTACTGTGATTATCTACTTAGGTATGTATACATATAAGTACTATATATTGAAAAAAAAGTATTTTATTAGTTAGCGGGTTTCCATAGTACAAGATCGTGTGTGTGAATAATGGCCAAGATATTATTATTACCTACCTATAGATTTTTTCTATAAAAGAATCCTATATTTTATTCTTTTACCTCTGTGCCAAGTCTCTTACAAATCTATTTAGCCGTTTGTACCTGAATAAGTCACAAACATCCAATCATAGAATCTTTTATATATTAGTAAGATTAATTTTGGTAAAATCGAAATGACACAGAAAATTATGAAAAGATTTATTATAAAAAATAAATATTCTGGGACAATCCTCACACACGGCCATCTAACCCCAAACTAATTATACTACTTTTCTTTTGTAAATATATACATACTTATAATAGATAATTACACCCAGGCTCATGACAAACAGACATGTTCATGCACACAAATGTCTGTCCTGAGTGGGAATCGAACCCAACCCTTTGGCGTGATATTTAGATAGGGTATCTTACCAATCACGCCAACCGGCCCGTCAAACTATTCGTATTAGAAACTAGGACGTTTATTTCTTGTGAAAACAACCTACCTACTTACTTTTTTATAGCTTCTACAGTAACTGCAGGTCATCAAAATGAAATATAGTGTAGACAAGAGTATTGTTACAGACTCTTTGATGTTTTATTTCTTTTTATAATTTCGTTCTGTTTTTTATACAATTTTTTTTTGACCAAAATATACGCCAGCATTCTGGTCACAAGTTGCTTCGACCAGGCGTTTGGATATTTTGCGATAAAGATGGTGAGCTCTCAACCCCCACGGACCCAGAGTCTCAACTCCAAACGGCTCAAATATATAGCTTGTATCTATGTTAGTATATTTGCGCCGCTTGAGGCTCTCTGCTGATAACGCAGCGCCTTTTATATTTTGGTCAGAGAATCAGCATTGCCATCCAACGTGGCAATGCCGCCAGCATTCTGGGTACGCTGCCTTCTGATAGCGACTTTTTAATTTAGACTATTTTATATAAGCTTCTTACTTTTAAGTTTTCTTTTTGTCAAGTGTATTTGAATGTTATTAATAAAAATATATCTCTATTTTTTTAATAATAGTCACTTTTATCAATTGTATTTTGTGGAGTGTTTGAGTTGTCAAAGTTCAATAAAATTATATTTCATTTAACATTAATCAGGTTTATTTACTTTAATAATAGAGTCCACAGTTCAACGCAACAAGTGTATTGATTAGTTTCAAATATTATATGAAGAATAAATATACAGACAACATAAACGTATGTAGTATTTTGTAACAAAGATTGATCGACAATTTAAAAGTATACCGATTAATGTAAAATTATATTTACTTCAGGAAATGAATCCATTATTGTCTGAAATTCCATAGTCGATTAGGGAATAATGGGTTTATAACGTCGAGGAAATGTCAATGGGGCTGACACGATGTTTGCCTACACAAAGCTTTTTCAGTATTATTAAAAATAATTTTCCAAATCGGTTCAGGTGTCTTCGAGTAATCGGGGAACATACATAAAAAAAAAGATTCCGACGAATTGAGAACCTCCTCCTTTTTTGAAGTCGGTTAAAAATAAGGATCAACAATAAAATATGCATACTGGCAGCTGTATAAAAAATGCCGTGTATTCAAAGTCAAGCCATTTATTCAGTTTAGGCCCTAGAAGGGCTTCTTATGAACGTCGAAGCTACTGAAGTTACCACCAGTTCGGAAGTCACCTTCAAATGAGAAGAATCGGCAAGAAACCCAACAAGGCCCCTAAAAAGGCTGCTCAAGCAATATTGCTAATGCAATTCATTTTTCGAATTCTCGGCAGATCCTACATATTATTTCAATATGTGTTTATGTTTATAATAGTACTACCACAGTATATGTAACTCATACAGTCAGCCTACGGACACGTCTAGACAGAGCAATCGTGTGGGGCTTGCGGGGTGAGAGAGGGGCGGTAGCGAGCCCAAGTTGTCATACACTCGCTTGGGACACAATGGAGTAATTACGAATGCCTATACAAAGCGGCATTTCGACCACTTTAGGCACGTAATATATATATATATTTTTTTTTTATTATTATGTTGGTTTTATAATGATGCAGTTTCTTATACATTCAACCCTCATGTAGGTCAATACACCACGCCATAGGTCGTAGGTTCGATGCCCACCAGGTAAAAACCATAGACTTAGGTATTAGTCTATTCACGTACTTTATACTTATAATGTTAAGTACGAGTTCGTAAAAAAACGACTTGTGAAAGTAAAATATTTTTTTAAGTAACCGAAAATGGACAGTTTGGTTTTGATTTGACGTCTACTTTCACTGCATGTTTTCTATTGATGCAACCGGCTGTTTGTGTGCATAAACATATATCTGTTTATTCTGAGTTTAAGTAATAATATGTATGTATATGTAGTACGTATTATAAACAATCTGGATTCCATAATAAGCTCTGCTTAGTTTGGGAGATTTCTGAAGAAAGGTTCCACGATATTATTAAAAGGTAAAGAAGTAAATAGTAGCTAAGATGATGATTGGTATATTTTTATAAGTAAAGCTGTTATCCATTTAATAGGTGAATAATTTCGACCTAATTATTTTATTTCGTAAAAAATAATAATCAAATTTTTGAAACCCACCTTCATCGTAGGCCAGTATCTATAAAGACTGTTTACCACCCTTTATTTCTTTTCCAAAGCAAATCCTTTGATAAACAAGCCCTTTGTTATGAAAGAGGCTTAATGAAAAGTTGTCTCCTCAAGATAGGACATTCTTTGAAAAGGATTTACCACAACAAACAAATTGAAATGTGAACAAAACAACGTTTCTTTCAATAAAACGTAGCTTGCTGGGGAAAAATGCAATTTCATTCACGAGATGTCATTTTATTAGATTTGTTTTGTGAATTTTCAGTGTACTAGGTCGGGTAAAAACAATATGATGTCCCTAAAAGCAGGTATATATTAAAAAAGGAATAATTTTAAGTCAGCTCAAAGAAAAACCAACCGTTTGATATGGATACCTAATCGCTTTGTAACTTGATATGCTTTAGATATTTTTATCCACAGAATGCTTCTGTAAAATTTAATAGTTTTAGCGATGATAGGTCTGTGGTAGCAACGTCTAATGCCGTGAAAATGGTTGTGGATTTGCCTATAGTGAATTTGATCTTTTGGTGAAGAAAAACATCATGATGAAATCATAATTCAAGTTGAAAATCTGTCGCCAAGCACTCAACAGTGTGTTCACTTTTGCCACATCATCATTTACCACGATGAGATAGTAAATTTATTGAACAAAACTTAATTTATTTTAAACGATTAAAAAGAGCAATGAAATAGATCTCAAGACTGCTCCCATTCAAGAAAAAAATAGGTAGACTAATTTTTTTCTTGAATGAGAGCAGTCTTGAGATCTATAGAGTACCTATTCTATTTCAGTAAACTAATGCTTATTGTTAATTTTAATAGCATTTAAATTATAGATATAGTTCTCTTGCTATAACAATATCCGATTTGAGCATCTCTTCCTCTTTATTTTGGTACAATAGGTAATTGCTACGTTCACAAAATGTCAAAATATATAAAACTGAAATAAGGACTAACAAAATGAATTGGATTATGAATTTGTTGGATGGTTGTGCGATTTAATTACATTTTGCTACGATGCAAAACGTTAGTAATCTATTATTAAAGAAATAACATATACATATAGTATCTAGGTATATACGATATATCAGAATAGATTCTTTAATGTTGTTGCTGTTGCTTTTTCTTCCTATTTAAACAGTTGAGTGTGAACTTTTAACTATCAAAAATATGTTTCAAAATCATAACTAAAGCTACTTAGTTAAACACTTACTTTATACTATATAATTAGGCAAATTAAGAACATACATGAACGAAAAAGCTTTTTTAACTATAGTTTTTTTGACCTGATAGGCAAAGAATTTGACTTTATGACACTCGGCTTAATATTAACTTTTTTAATATCCCCATTCCAGAAACTCAGGAATTAATTATTCCGTAGACTTGACATTAAACTGCTCGGTGCCCACTGGAAAGGAGATTATCCTCTGTCCCTTATTAATATTAAATTTTCAAGCTTCGGTAACATAATTCTAGCGCTTTTTCAACCAATTAAACGCTTAATGAATTAAACTACATATGGTTTTCTAGTACTACTACAATGTCTTTTTATATTCGCTTTCTCTACTGAAAAAAGATTTGTTTTCTTTATTATGTTGATTTAATATTTGATTTACAGTTTTCATAAATTAAACGAAGCCGAACATTACTCAAACATTAAAGTTTAAAAGTTACTATAAAAATCAGTACAAAACATTCACAAGAGAGTTTCCTCCAAGGTACCAGATACACTACAATATTTCTAAGCTAAGCGTGCTAAGGTACACCTCAGACCCGTGGCATACATAAACAACTTGTAGGTTTAAATATATATGAGCCGTAACACTTGCTGGGAAATGTTCGGCGTTTCAGATACAGGAAAGGATTTTGATGAAACGTGTGTTGAACTTCAAAGGGATTCAAAGTGTATTTAATGTTATTTTTTGAGAACTAGGTAAGGGGAGATTTTTACTTTTGGAAAATGACGTTTTACCGCAAACTCATTACAGTGATGATTAGACTAATTAATTTGAAGGGAAATATAGTAAATAGAAGAACAAGATCCTAACATGAACTTGTAAATGATTGTGGTTTTCATCTTTGGTAGTTTTTTATTTTTGTTAGAATTAGTGGAAAAAATGCGAAACACTAGAATTTACGATTTAATTAAGATTAAATATTGGGATAGAAAAACTAAATAAATAAAAATATGAAACTCGCTTTTATAATAAATAATGTACTAATAGTAATAAATTACATGCATGTATTTATTTAGTTTCTTTAGGATATGGTTACTATTTGTAAGTATCATAAAAGTAGTAGTTTGTATTAAAAGCGCGTTTTTTAGAAATGTTTAAACTAATAAATTGTACCTACCTTATTTCCTCACAAAACACGACGAAGAATCAAAGTTAAGCAGTAAAACTACACCAGTTTGTTAGTAGATAGATTGTGGAAGCTTGGGTATTATCTTACGAGTTAATGTTTCAATGCAAGTTGAAACAGCTTCTTAGATAAGGCATGAAATGTAAGTAAGAGGAATAACAACCGATTTCCGAGTCACAAGAAATTAACTTGTATTTTACTGAAATTGCTTTTGCTGCGATAGTGACAGTACTTATTTGGTGTAGAACTGACCTTAGTATAATGTTCAGAGAATACGAAATTCATGTGCCAGAGAAATTAGTAAGTGATGATCACGTCATGATGCGGCAAAGTTACGTGAAACTGGAAGTTCTTTAGTAGCTTTGATTTTCATAAACTGAACTGAATTATCAATAATGAGTACCTATCTAATCTATAACTATTATTTATAAATAATAAGCGAAATACCACTCACTGATTAGCCACGAAATTTTCTGGCATAGTACTTGAGTATACCTATTAGGTGCTCGCTAAGAAATGATTTCACGAAAATCAACCCCGAAGGGGTTAAAATAGTAAACGCTACCGAAACCGCGGGCAAAAAGCTATTACATAAATATGACAATTATATCGTATTTTACTCCCTTCAGGGTTTATTTTCGTGAAATCATTTCATGTGACATATTATGTGGAAAGATGAAGACAACATGTAGGTACCTAATACAGAAAAAATATAGAAAAATTAAGAGTTTAATAATGCTTCTAGAGTTAAATTCAAATTGAGCATCAGCGGGCAGGCCATAAGCGATAATGGTAAGTTTCCTTTTAAACGGCTTCGTAAAAATTAAACTATGGCTCATCAATGTCGGTACAAAGTAGGTACTTTATTAAAATACCACTTACCAGAGCCATTTTCCACCGTGTGACAGTGTAGATAATGTTTTTATTAAGTGGACTTAAGGCGACGCCTTGAAGAATTTGGTTGCTAGGATACCGATTTTTCTCAACAATGACTAAAGCGAACGAAATGAAATTTATTGTAAGAATTCATCATGTATTTAACTTTATTTTGTCCATTGCATAACACGATTGGTTAACTTTTATAACACAAAATAATGAATCAAAAATACTCTTTTAAATAAGAAATTCCAACTTTACCGACATTGAGGATTGATTTGAGATTCCAAAATTTCTACATATATTAATTGAAACTGATACTATAATTTGTACATAGGTTTTATGAAATATATTTGTATTTTTTTATTAAATTAAGCAATAAAAACCATTTTTTTGCATATGCCCTTTCCGTTTACGCGGGTTTTCTATGAGAGGTCGCTATAGTAGGGAGCGGGACGCAGCACGTAAAATTTCAGTTTTTTAATCTTAACGCGGCGTCACCTTAACCAGAGGCGTAGCTATCGTAGGGGAAGGCGGATCAGTGCACCGAGGCCCTCAAGATCAGGCCCTTAGACCCTGATCAACAAACCTCAAACTGAAAATTTAGAAAATTTCTCCAACCTTCAAAATAAAAATTTAACAGTTTGCAACACGACTTTAATCATGGCAAATCAGTTGAAAGTAATTCGAAACTTGTAGGGAATTCCTCTAAATTATTTCTGTTGTTTGTGCAGTGTTGTCAACTTGACGGATTTGCCGACAGATTTAGGGGTTAAGGCAAGAAGGAAATGGATGAAACATATTTTAAAGGCTGACAGTTTTCGGAATCGCACAAAATAGCTTTACACCTTTAAAGTATTTATATATTTTTACTTAATAAAACCTAACCAGTTTAGATAGGGCCCTATTTTTCTTTGCACCGGGGCCTTTTGTTACCTAGCTACGCCACTGGACTTAACTACATTTGAAATTATAATTTGTAACAATGTTTTACTTCAGATGGGACACTAGTTGGGAGCGATAAACATTCTATGTAATGTCAGTTAAGTTATGAAGATGTAACAATTCAAAATATAGCTCAATTGGGAATAAAATGGGTTGAATTTCTATTTTATACCCGACTATAAATAAACTATTTAAGTGTTAATTTATTGAATCTTTTAGTATGGTAATTTTGGGATGTCTTGATATTTTACAAGTAAATGTGTGTCTTGTTACGGAGTTTAATATTTATTTAAAAAATATAATAGTTTAGAATGAAAAATGGACTCACAAACAATTTTTTTTTGCCACAAACTATATTACATTTAAAAACATAGTGACAATTGACAGTTCCTGTCCTAAGACCATGTTCGTTTACATATAAAGAGGCAAGGCAATATGGCATGGCCTATAATACGTAATAGACCGTAGGCTGTAAAGTGGGCTTCATGGCCTAAATTCAATCAGTGCTACCTATGTCAACGTTGAACATGTGGGAACCCTTTGTCTCCTACTATCTGACTCTATAGGACATATTCAGCGTCACCCCTTGTTTTGTGTTTATAATTCACAAAATTAGTAGGTACCTATTATAATGAATAACTGCCTTCCTAAAACTTCATAATTGTCTGTCATTAATAAATAGATTCTCCAAGTTTTGTCATAGAATACGTCACAATATGCTACAGCATTTGTCTCTATTTATTTATCTGATTTTTTTTAAGTTTTGTGCATTATTATTTCTATAACTTTTTTATGCATTGACAATTGTTATCTTTTTGTTTTCTGTGCTAATGGTATTGTTTTTGCTATTATCAGTTGATCTTGAATTATATCCACAATATTCTCATCTCATACTTTGTTAAGTTATGAAAGTTGCCTTTAAGTCGCAAATAGTTCTATAGTATATAATTATATATATTACTTAGCCCCTCAAGCACTGAGTACGTACACTTTAATATCTTAAGACGCCTGTAGTCCCCTCACGTGTAGGTATTCAGATAAAGTTCAGGAGTGAAATAGCGCCCATCCTATGCCGTTTTGTGGCCGATGCCGGCGGTAAGCCTGGCTTACCACACTAGTTCGTCTACCTACCTTAACTGTGTGGTTATAACAGTATTTTGCTCGGACCTTTTGTGATTTACTTACGGCTTGCTTAAGTTGAGTGAGATATTTTATGCCGCTATGTAATGGTGCAATATTTTAGATGATTAACAAAAACAATAAAAATTCGTTTACTCATAAACACGATCTATTTTAAAACAAACTTTTATTAAAAACTTGAATTATACGTCTATAAAGTTGTAAGTTCCGAATTAAAACTATTCACTCCCTACAAAGTTTTAAAACTCGTTATAAATAAGTTATTAGGGTCATACAAAACTAACTCAGAATTGAATTAATGTTAGTGTCTGAATATATAAACCACAGCAAATAAAACTTGTATGTGAAAATACATAGTGGGATCAAAATGTTTTTTCACGATTACAAAGTCTTATTAAAATATATTTTAACCCTTTTTCTATGATTTACTATTTATTGTAATGGATTAAACAATTACATAAAAATCGACAACAGCGGCAGCCTCGAGAAATTTTTCTATATATATAACGTATAGTTTTTTTTTTATATTACTACTTACATTGTATGTTGCTTGTATTTTTGTTGTAAATATAATAAATTACAGAACTACATGATGTCCTTAATAGTTTGATAGTCTATCTCTTTGATAGTCATTACCTTAAGTGACCTTCGTTTATGTAGATAATAGAATTTAATGTCGGTGGTATTACTTCCCACCCAATAGCCATCTCCGAGATTTTTTGACGATGGATACTCACTATTATAAATTATATTTATACTCAAATACAGAACAGACATGTTCATTGTTCACACAAATACAAATACAGTAACTATAAATGCATTACACGAGTTATAAAAATTAATCACAGGTCAACACATGATAAGTAAAATCAAAAGATAACAATTTCTTGTGATCTTACTTACTTACCATAGTTATCATGGTAAGAGTACTTTAATTACTTACCATTTATTTTAGCCACCAGTGTATATAGTATATTCTCTACATACATATATATACATACACACGTGAAGTGTGAAGTTGTGTAAGGAAAGAGAAGAACTAATTTAAAACTTTCCCGATTTGGAAACGGGTTGAAAATAGTTCCAATGCCTTTCAGAAACTAATTGATTTTTTACTGAAACGACCTACTATAACTTTTTCATTGATTCGGAGTCAATAGGGTTGAACCTCACTATAGGTTACTTATGTATACTTCGAGGGTTGAGCCTATTGGATTATTTTCGTAGCTTTGACTCTCTAAGGGCCTAAATTGAATAAATAGATTTGAGTTTGAATTTCAAAGTGTTGCTCTACATTTTTACCTACTTGAATGTGATTTGAACTTGAATGAAGATCTTTTTTTAAATTTTTAATCGACGTATTTTTTAGATCGCCAGTGAGATAAAAATTGGTTGCTTTGGATTTCACATCTTTCGTCACATAATTATTTTAGTTAATCGGCAGGAATTTGAACCATGAGATTGTCATTTTCTTTTTCAAAATTACTACTCTATCTGTAGTGACGAACATATTATTATATACCAAAATAAACTATATCGTTACCTTATTATTTCTAGACCTATATACGGGTACTTACTCTTCTTATAAGCTCACAATGTTAAGTAAGACGGATGACCTCATCCATCAGAGTGAATCCTGGCGTTTGTCCTCTTAGTTATCTGACGACACTGATGCGTATGAGGCTCAATCAATTCTTATAAAAGCGTAATTTGATAGCAGTTTAATATTTACTCTGCTTGCAATTTTCTTTCCTATAATTTTTTGCAAGCCAAATTTAGAGCCACTCTTTTGGTCTTGAAATATTCACGTAGGTTTATGATGAAATGGAAACTTTTAGAAAATCCAGTTTACTAACGTACTGCAACAACTTTTTTAATTATCTTAATAAAATAGCTAATGCACTTTGAAATTAGGTTTATTATATTATTATCCTTAAAATAAATTGCTTTTGATCTTTCTTCAAACGTGTTTGTTTATCTTTTTAAATATCATACTATAGTATGGGATTTAAAATTATAGATCAGATGGCCACATGAAAAGAAAGTCCAAGGATATTTATTTTAAAAAAAAAGATGAAGGCGGTGATATAATGAGAAATTCAGACTATCTTCTTATGAATCCCGAAAAGAATTAACATCTTGTCTTGCGTACTGTTTTGAGGAACAAGGCTTTGTATCGTGACAAAGGCCTTACAGGTGGCAATTCAAATGTATTCTGGCACAAAGATGCTGCCACTTAAGGTAAGAGGCTTTTTATTCTTGTTTGACTCTGCTATGGCGTTTTTCGACACTCGAAGCATTAATATGCTGCAAAATTTTATTAAATTTGAATTTGCAGTTTTTATAATTATCTTGTAGCCTAAATCTTCGTTCTTGAAGACAAAGACCAGTCCTTCCTTCTATTTTTAAGGGCAATCGTAAACTAAATATTAACCATAAAGTACACACATAATTGTACAAGAGCTAGAAAAAAGCAAGAAAGATATAATATAAGAAGAGGTTACCTACACTACACAATTGCTGAAACTTACGTAAATATCTAAATGGCACTATTTCGTGGTCTGCATCGCAAATGTGCTATCATTTAGTTACCTAGACCTTAGCTAGACAGTCTACTGCCTTAGTGATATGTTGCCTGTATTTGTATTGGTTACTGAGAGCTTTTAAGCCTGTAGGTATTGATTTATTGAAATTGGAATCGAAGTATTTATTGAGTACCTATCAAAGTTCTTAAGTGGTTTTTAAAGCCGGTAACTTAAGGGTCAAATTTGGTAACATTTGAACAAATTAAATTACATTCAATTTAAATTACATTTTGGGACAATTAATTCCTGCAGAACGTACAATAGAATTTCATTTCTAATGACATTTTAGGTGCCCTCGCCGCATTTCTTTCCCAACACGACATTTGTGGAGACAGGTTCCGAATGAAAGATTAATGAGGACTGAGCCCCGAACTGAGACAAAAGGTGCCTCAAACGGCGGTGTTTTTTCACGATACTCATCTGTTTGTCTTTGCCTCCCACGCCTCGTTTGGGATTAATGCTTCAAGGTTTATGGATTTTTTGAGTCTTAGTAAAATATTTAGATTTGTAAAATAACGATTTTACAAATCTAAATTTGTTTCTACCGCTTGCTTTTTACAGTACTTATGTTAGTATTATCTGACGCAACAGTACTCACAACCATAAACAGTTTTGTCGTAGTTAAAAACAGTTCAAAAGTAAAAAGTAAGATCAGAGAGAGCCACGCCGGCTGGAACAAAATTACTCCCCAACTTATGTGATATATTGCAAAATTTTAAATAATGTCGCATCGTTGCGGCAAGTTTTAAACTCAGTTCACGTTTTAAGTCTTTTTAATTTTTGAATTTTGAGGTTGGCAAGGTTTAACGCCCTCTCTTTGCAGTTTTTTAAACTGTTTTATTATATTTTTAAAGTGCACGTTTGACATTATATTAAACTTTTAAGTTATATTTAACCTTTTCTTTGATTAAACTCAAACTCAAAAGCAAGACTCATTTATTTTTATCAGTTTAGGCCCTGATAAATCACCTATTATACTTAGTCAGTTATAATTAACTCTACTACCGTTTCGAAGTATACTTAAACTGAGAAAACTCGGGTAAAATCTCGGCAAGGCAACTTGTTGATCTTTTTTTTTGTAACTATGTATCCAGTCCAAATATACATTAACTAGCTTCCACCCCGCAGTTTCGAGGGATCTTATGTTTTCCCGGGATAAAAAGTACCTATGTGCTATTCCAGACTATATCTATCTCTCTCTATGCCAAATTTCATCCAGATCCGTTCAACCGTTCTGGCGTAATTGAGTAACAAACATCCATCCATCTATCCATCCATCCAAACTTTCACATTTATAATATTAGTAGGATAGTAGGATTACTTATTCATACGATTGTCACTTAACCAGGTTGATGCAATAAAGAAATGCTACAACCATTGTATTCTTGTCTTCCACGTGATGAGCCACTTTAGCTTTGTTTAATAACTTCTGTTGTAGGGTGACAAGTTTTACGAAGGACATAATTGCAGGGGTGAAAATACTCATCAATATAACTTTTACTATGTGACCAACTTTGAAATCCCAAAAATAAAATCAAATCAAATCAAAAAGTTATTTTTTTGCCCTATCAAATGTTGATAGGGCAAAAAAATAACTTTTCATACTAAAGGTTAACCTTTAGTACATTTGAGATTTCATAGTTGGTCAAAGTACAAGGTGCGTGGGGTACCAGGAGCATTCGACTTGGTTTCGCACTGTGATGAAACTTTATTTCTTCCGTGCGGTACCAGGTCTAAGAAACCTAGTATTAAGGTAGGCACACCACTGGACTCTATTTTATTAACACATCTTAGATATACTGGGTGATTTTGTTATCACTGGCAATACTTGCAAGGGTGGAAGTACTCATCAAAATGAACAACTTTTATAATGGGACTAACTGTGAAATCATGAAAAAATTATCAGCTGTTCCATACAAAAGTTCAATACCTACTCGGCCAAAATGTATGAAGCAACCATATTATTTTACGCGATATCAGAGTTAGCCCTATAATAAAAGTTGTTCACATTGATGAGTACTTCCACCCCTGCAAGTATTGCCAGTGATAACAAAATCACCCTGTATATTCATCTCTTTCCTCCACCGAACCAAATTGAAGTTATTCCTTTCGCACGACAAAGAGGTCTATACATTTCTTAGTCGCACTGTAAGCGAGACATGGACAAGGTGTTTCAGACCTGGTTTCGAACTGAACATATTAAACAGTAAATAGCATGAATTGCCCTATTTTTCAAAGTCTGCAGCTGAGCCCAATAGTAAAAAGCTGTAGTATATTAGACATTGGAAATAAGCAAATTAAACCAACCTGGCTGTAACCACATCAGAGTTTTTATCGATATATAGTATATAACGACCACCCACCCCTGACGCTGGACGAGATTCTCCAGGACAACGAGTCCTGGGATTTCCTCGTCGAGCGTTACGGGACATCTTTTTTACCTCCCCGACCCGCTCCCACTTCACGGTCATCCTCAAGGATGTCCGTGATATCCGCGGAATTCTCCCCCGCGGAATCACCCGCGGAACACTCCCCGCCTCCCTCTCCCGCGGAATCAACCGCGGATCACTCCGCCCCTCCCTCTCCCGCGGAACCCTCCGCCCCGCCCTCTCCTGCGGAATCCGAACCGCCCTCTCCGCCTGCGCCTGCCGCGACGACCGGCCAGTCGTCCTCTTCCTCCTCCTCGGAGGGAGAGTTCACGACGGTCGTCGGGGGCAAGCGCAAGAGGAAAAAGAAGGCGAAAGCCACTGAAGCCGAGGTAGCTGCCAAAGCTGCCAAAGCTTCCGCCCCTTCCCCTTGCCCATCACCCAAGCCCCGCCCACTCATGGACACTGTTGTGCCCACACCCCCGCCGCTAATGGACGTGCCCATGGCTCCTCCCCCGGAGGAACAGGGCCGCCCAGAGGCGCGCATATCCCAGCCCCAATCCCAGACCCAATCCCAAGTCCCGATGAGGAAGGACTCTCCGCCTCCCCTGTTTGTTCAGGATAAGACCAGATGGACCGAAGTGTCCGGATGGTTTACTCCTAACAAGATCCAATATACCTCTGCCCGCTCCACCGAGCACGGCATCAAGGTAACCGTGCCCACTTCACAGGACCACCGGGCCCTGACCAAACTCCTTAAAGAGCGTAAGGTGGCTTTCCACACTTACACTCTCCCTGAGGAGAAAGCCCTCCGGGTGGTGATCCGCGGCATCCCCCGCGAAATCCCCACCTCAGAAGTCGAAGCCTCCCTTAAGGAGCACGACCTCCCAATACAGTCAGTGCACCGGATGCACAAAGGACGTGGCCACGAGCCATATAACATGGTGATTGTGGCACTGGACCAAGGGAAGGCCGGCAAGGCCATATACAGAGTAAAATCTGTGTGCGGCTTGAGCGACGGCTTCACCGTCGAGGGCGTCCGAAAGGGCGGCTACCCCTCCCAGTGCCACAACTGTCAGTTGTACGGCCATTCCGCCCGCAATTGTTTTGCTCCCCCCCGATGCGTGAAGTGCCTCACACCTCACGCCACCAAAGACTGTGACCGTCCAAAGGTCATAGATGAAAACACCCCGCCACCTGGTTGCGTTCTCTGCAACCAGACCGGGCACACCGCGAACTACCGCGGGTGCTCGAAGGCTCCCCGCCCTTCGCGCCATTCAACGCGCAAAGCCCCCATCTCCAACCCGGCGCAGACCGATCTGCGCCCGCAAAGGCACTCTCAATGGGCTCGCCTTAACTCCAACTCTCCCAAGGAGTATCCTCCTCTCCCAAGGGAAGCGTTTGCTCTCTCCGAGCAAACCACGACCCAGCCACCACCTCCTCCTCCCAAGGTTTCCGCTTGGCAGCCGAAACCCACCGCAGCGCCTTCAGCGCCCGCCCCGCCGTCACCGCCAACCCAAACCACCCGCCGCGCAAACCCGTCACCAAAACGGGACCAAAACCCTCCGTCGAGTGTGGATGCGGACTTCGCACTCGTGGAGCGCTTCATCGATTTCATAAACTTCGATGAAATTAGGGAGCTCGCCGATATTATTAAACAGAGCGAGGGCAACGGTCGTGCCCTTGCATCTGCAGCGCTGCGATTTAACAAAATCGCTTGCCAACTCGATCACTTTCGCGTAAATCCATAATGGATATTACACCCACGCGCGGTAGAATCAAACCCCGATCCCTCAAGTTAGGAACCTTCAATGCCAACGGCATTATAGGTAAACGAGATGAGATCACAGAATTCCTGCGAGAGCATCAACTCGATATCCTTTTGGTACAGGAAACATTTCTTAAGCCCTTTCATAGGGACCCTAAAATTGCGAATTATCAGATAATTCGCAATGACAGACCCAACGCCGCAAAAGGCGGCACCCTCATATATTATAAAAGATCCCTTCACTGCTCCCCTATGGACGCACCATCCCTAGAGTACATTGAGGCTTCAATCTGTAGGCTCGGTATGACTGGACACTCATCCATTATACTAGTCTCGGCATATTGCTCCCATTCTCACAACCTACCCGACTTAGGAATGTCACTCAAACGTGACTTAGAATCCCTTTTCAATTTAGGTAGCTCAGTCATTCTGGCGGGCGACCTAAACGCGAAACACACCCTCTGGAATTGCGTCGCAAACAATACCAGAGGGCGTATTCTTGAATCCCTCCTCGGGCCACTCAACGTGGACCTGATCGCCCCATACGAACCGACTCACTTCCCGGACATAGTGACTCACAGACCCGACATACTCGACGTGGCGCTGCTGCGTAATGTAAACTTACGTTTGCATGACTTAGCAGTGCTACACGAGCTCCAATCGGACCACCGGCCTGTAATCCTAGAGTTTACACCGCGCGTAGGTCCCCCTGATTCAGGTCAACCCTCTCGCACCAAGGTCGTGACGGACTGGGACAAATTAGGCGAAAGCCTCAAGGCGACCTCGTCCGTCCATCTAGACCGTATCCCTGACAGCCTAGTCACCGCCGACGACGCTGTAGGCGCTATCGACTCACTCACAAGTCACGTGCAATCGTTAGTTAGCGATTGCTCTCGGACAGTACCAGCGGAGGATGACCGACGCTGGCACTTGCCCGACGACATACGGGACTTGCTGAGGGAGAAGAAAGTCGCCATTCGCGCCTACGATAGAGCTCCCTCAGAGCAAAATCGTGTCCAATTACGAGCTCTCGAGCGTGCCGTCAAGGCACGCATCGCAGAGTTTCGCGAGAATCGCTGGGGCCAGACCCTCAGCGAAATCAAGCCCTCCCACCTAGCCTTTTGGCAACTGTCTCGTGCCCTCACAAAGGACACAGTAGTTCCAATGCCTCCCTTAAAGCGACCCAACCTTCCACCCGCCTTTGAAGACGTGGAAAAGACCGAATGCCTCGCCGAAAGTCTGGAGGCTCAATGTACGCCCAGTTCCTATTGACCCGCGTCATTTGGAGAAAGTTACAGCCGAAGTAGAACGGAGGACCGCTCTTCCGTTACCTCCTCCCGCTCCCCCGACTGACGACGTCGCCAATGACGTCAACACAAATGACGACCCACTTCCACCCGCGACCCATGACGAGGTGAAAGCGATCATCGGGAAGTTACACCCTCGTAAGGCCCCGGGCTCGGACAAGATCACCAACAGAGTGATCAAACTCTTCCCAGCCTCCCTTATCATGTTATTGACGGCCATCTTCAATGCCGCCCTCTCAAACAATATCTTCCCACACCAGTGGAAAGAAGCCCACGTGATTGGGATCCACAAGCCCGGCAAACCCAAGTCCGAGCCCTCCAGTTATCGTCCCATAAGTCTGCTCAACGTACTGGGCAAGATTTATGAGAGAATCATTTATGTCCGCCTTAAAGCATTTGCCGATGCTAACAAACTCCTCCCAGACGAGCAATTTGGGTTCCGACCCAAACACTCGTGTGTTCATCAAGTCCATAGAATTGTTGAACACATCTCCACAAGTTACCAGAGAGGTCACATGACAGGCGCCCTTTTCTTCGATGTCGCAAAGGCATTCGACAAGGTGTGGCACACAGGCTTGATCTACAAGCTTTACACCCTAGGTGTGCCACCAAGACTCGTGACCATCTTACGAGACTTTCTGTCGAATCGCCTCTTTCGATATCGGGTCGAAGGCGTCCTGTCCTCACCACACCCCATTAGTGCCGGTGTCCCGCAGGGCTCGGTACTATCTCCCTTGCTATTCACGCTCTACACGAGCGACATCCCTAGAGTCAGGAATACGCAGTTCGCTCTCTTTGCAGACGACACTGCCGTATATTGCTCAGGCAAAAGCCCGCCCGCGATCTCTAAGAAACTCCAGACCGCAGCCAACGCCCTAGGCGCATGGTTCCGGAAATGGAGAATAGAGATCAACCCCTCCAAGAGTCAGGCGGTTCTCTTTTATAGAACCGACCGAAAAAGACGTCCCCCCATCCCCGACCCAGTCACACTATTCGGCGAGCCGATCCCTTGGGAGAGGCAAGCCAAATATCTCGGTGTGACCCTCGATGATCGCCTATCCTTCGCTGCACACATAAGGGCGGTTCGCGCGCGCGCGCCGCCTTTGTGGCAGGACGACTCCACTGCATGATCAACGCCCGGTCTAAACTTGCCCTAAAAAGCAAGGTTAGACTCTATACCGCGTGTATCCGTCCAGTCGTGACGTATGCGAGCACCGTGTTCGCTCACGCTGCTCCCACACATCTCCACACCCTTCAGTTGATTCAAAACCGTTTCATGCGCAAAGCCACGGGCGCCCCGTGGTACATGCGCAATGAAAACCTCCACCTTGACTTAGGTCTCCCTACAATCAAACAATTTATAAAACGCGCCTCGCGCCGATATTTTGATACCGCAGCGCACCACGCGAATCCCTTGATAGTCAACACTGTCACATACACCCCGTCCCTTATTTCCCGCATCCGTAGGCCAAGGAACGCCCTCAGCGAACCAGACGATGCCACCACTTTAGCTCAAATCGAGGCTGACGAAGCCCGAAAACAGATACAAATGCGCACCCGACAACCAAGATTTCGTCCTCGCCGGCGAGGACCGTCGCGACGTCCCTCTCAGTCTCGTCCCGTTTAAGCGGCCCGAGCTGCATATTAGCAATCCGACCGATCCCCAAATAATTATAATTGTTTGCATGCTAAGTCCTCCCTCATTCCCCAGGCAACGTCCTGAGCCGAGGTCGAGCCCCACAGGGGGCACCCTCAGGCTACCGTTGCCCAAAATTATTTCGTTTTAGTTTTTAGTTTTAAGTAGCGGTTGAGAGCCCTCAGCGCTCACCGCAAAAGTCCGCGTAACGGTGGAAGAAGGTCCCCTGGACCCACCACCTTCCTGTTCCAGTTTTTTTTTTTTTTAAATTTTTTAAAACTTTTGTGTTTTTCAAGCCAGTAGGCTGGAAAATTAAATATATTAACATTAAATAGTAGTTTGTTAGATTCGACCAAAAATATGAATGGAAAACCTGACCATGTTCTTAAAAATTCTAGTATTGAAAATTCTTTTTTATTTCACGACTTGAGATTTGTTCTATAGTAATAATTGTTCATTCCATCTCAAAGGATTTATATAGAGTGGTTAAGATACATCTACTTATCTTGAAACTCAAAATTACATCAATTGGCGTTAGTTGCCGCTAACAAAAGGTAACAGAAATTAGGCTGCAGCAACTATACCTACAGACTAACAGGCGGAAGGCAGTAGGTAACAGAATTATTCAAACACTAGGAACAAGTTGTGATGCCAGTCTATTATTGGTCCCAAGTTAAATGGAGCACCAATTTAAGATTCGATGCAAGTTATAAGAGGTTGTGAAAAAAAAAATTAGTTATTAGTTTCACGTTGGAAAGGTAAGACTACTTTGTAATACCCGCGGTAATTACTACGCTCAAATCTAAAATCAAGCCAAGTATTTACCGGTATTCCAGCGATGGCACTTGAGTGCCAATTGCTTTCTAAGCTTTGTAAAGGTGTAACACAATGAAAATCCATTGGTATTGCTATTGTGTAGAGGCAACGGTGGTTACTTCCCCTCAGATGGACAGCCAGCCTTGTATTATAAAAAAAAATATTAATTGATGATTTTCACCCTTACTTTTGATACTAAAATACTGTTTCATATCCACATATTTATCGATCACCTACTGTCAAAGTCGTCGTATTCTTGATTAGCAAGATTCCAGTTATAAAAGTTGAGTTGAATTTTCTTTGTTACTTTATATTCTAACAAAGAAACCGTTTTATGAATTATTTGACAGAAATATATTGATTGAAGTATAAATTTTGGATTCCCAACGTTTTCTGTATTTCTACGAGGTAGGTACGAGAGAAGACTCTTTATTAATAGGAAGATTTTAAAGGAGCTTGACAACGGCGCTAATATTACCTTCTTCGATTAAGATTACCTATATAATTACTTACCGCTGTAGGCTGAAATACAGGTCCGACTATAATCTATTGAAATAAAATATATAGAAAAAGCATTAGGTTTTACACTTGTACCAAACTGAAGCAGCCGCCGTAGTCTTTCATCTAAAACGAATTTCTTAGGGAACGTTAAAATTTGGGGCCTTAGAGAATTGTACTCACGTACTGAGATAAGTTAATGTATTTTGAACATCAAAAGACATGTCTAATTCAAAAGGGACGTTAGATAAATACATTTAGGATAAATTAATAGACAGTAAGAAGTTAAAGGTTCCATTGTACTGTTATTTCCTAAATTATTCAATAGGATTGACGCAAAAGATTGCTTTAAAACATAGTAAAACATGAATGAAACATTATTTTTAAGGCTTTTATCTTATTCAGGGTGGAAATTCGAGCCTTTTATTTAGGAGATAGATGATTTTCATTGAAATCCTTTCAGCTATTAAAGTATTATTAGAATATATTCCCACTCAGGACAAACATTTTGTGTGCATGAACATGTCTGTTTGTCCTGAGTCTGGGTGTTATTATCTATGTATGTATGTATTTACAAAAGAAAAGTAATATAATATGTAGTATATCAGTTTTCTGGCTTCCATAGTACAAGCTCTGCTTAGTTTGGGGTCAGATGGCCATGTGTGAGGAATAATGTCCCAGAATATTTATTTATTTATTGACAAAAAGGCAGCATAAATTTCAGAGAAATTTCAAACGATGATTTTCTCTAACACAAGAACGAGTGACATAGCTTGTCACGATGTAAACCTTACAGTCCTCGACGTTTCATAGAAATTGTGGATTATACTTGTAAATGATATTTGTCTTTCATTAATTTGTTGGTACCAAATAAAAATCCAAATTGGGTTTTGAAAAATTGGTCACGAAGACAGCTTTAGACGCTGTTTATTTGTAAAATTTCAGATGAATACCTCTAACTTCAAAATTCATTATTATCATCATCATCTCAGCCGCAAGACGTCCACTGCCGGATATAGTTCACTTCCAATGGATTGCATTACAAATGTATCAATAATTTAATTTGATAAAATATTAGGTTACTAGGTATTGTCATTCTGTACACTACTCTTTTCAAAAAGAAAAAAAACAAATATCAGTTTTGACAAAACCGTATTTCTATTTTGAAAATAATAAATATGGGCAGTAACTATATTGAGAATGGAAGAAGGTCGCATCGTTACTAGCAGAAAATCTATAGCCGGTGACAAAGAAAATAAAAAACAACGTCGTTACAAATCCTGGCTGGTTTTAAAACTAATCTGAGAGATTTATAACAAAGACTTTGGACAAGCGATGTATAGTAAAGCCTAATGACTCGAGACTAGATTATGCTTTACTAGCCTTAGATTAAGCCAGCCCAGTGGGTAATGATTAAATACGTTAGGAAGATTTTTTTGGTCGAGGGTATCTGCTCTCGTATTGTCCGATTTCATTACTATCGAGATAGCTTTGATTGAACGAATAATATGCCTTATCTTATAGTTAACTATTTAAGTAAAAAATTGTAGTGTAAAAAGTTACGTAATATTATTCATTTTCAGCCGACTTCAAAAAAAGGAGGAGGTTCTAAATTCGACTGTATGTTTTTTTTTTGGATGTTTGTTACGCGATTACTCCGCCAATTATGAATTGATTTTGATGATTTTTTTTTTGTTCGGTAGGTCATACTTGAGAGGTGGTCAAGATATAAATTTTATATAATATATATATTAATATCTTATTCAATATTGTCGACAACTATTATTGAATATGCATATCCTCGATCCGAGACAAATTTTGATAGGTATTCAATACACATAAGAAACCAATATTGGAAAAGTAAAATTAATTTTTAACAAAAATTAAAACCATTTTCAAAATGTGTTTGCACTAAAAAGTATAAAATAACGATATTAGAACTCGCTTTGAAGTCAGGGAAAGGGACGTGTTCCAGAATCTCAAATTATAATCTTTCGCTGTATTCAAAACGAATTCTAATATCGTTTTTTTATACCTTTTAGTGCAAACACATTTTGAAGTTGGTTTTAATTTTTGTTATTCTATTATTGAAATGATATACAAAAAAAATCGTTTCAGTGGAATTAATAAGACATGATTTTATTTTATTTATCCAAATTCTATTTTAAAACTACGAGTATTTATTTTATTTTATGTTTTTTTTTATTCTATTGTCAATTTCCACTCAACATAGGCATCAAATATTTAATGTCAAAATATGTGATTACAAGAATGTAATGATAGGAACTCTAGGAACTCTATGAACTCTAGGAACTCAATGAACTCTATAACTCTATTACACGTATAAAATATACTATTTCCTATATAATATAGTAACCGTATATAGCACATAAAAGTAAATGAGGAGCACAAGCGTCTGGTTCAATCAGCTCCATTCTCATGCAAATATCTTCAATTCACGAGAACAGCTTAGTTCTGTTATCTACTCCTTTGAGTTATAAAATATACTTTGCTATCTTCCTTTAGGATTTAGCTAACAATCTTGTTGAATTAATTACTAATTTATTATTTTTAAAAGATGTTGAGCTATTTCTTCGTATATACTGAAGGTCACGCAAGTCATCAAACTGAACAACTTTTGTTCTATGATTTTTCTGGAGTGTAATTTTTATTTTATTTAAAAAAGTATGGTGCCATAGTAATAAGGCCTTCTACTCATTGGATTACTACCTTATATTCAAACATAAATAATGCTGAGAAATTAAAAAATCTATTTTTTTTATATACATAATTTTTCAATAAATATATCTTTGTGATAAATAATTTTATTGATCTAAAAAAGACAATACTTCAAAACATATTATGCTATATTTTTTCATTCAAACGCTGTCCCTACTTTATATTTATACTTATTACCCTATTACGAATGACCGTTTACGCTGAAAACACAATTGTACTCAGAAACGGACTATAAAGAGTCTCCCGCGTGACGTCAGTCGCTTTGTTGTCGCTTCCGGCGTCGTTTTGAATGTGTCAATTATGGGTCATGGTCTACAGAGGAGTAAATTACGTGGAAGAGAAAAATACGGAAGGTAATGGACCTGTTTGATAGTAATCATTTTGTTTTGCTTGCATAAACTGTTTCCTTTCACGAATGGATAGAAAAAAAGAAATACCCTTTCGTAGTCCACTGCTGCACATAGGCCTATCTCTAAGCGTACGCGGGCCGCTCCTTCCAGTTTCTTGCCATTTAAATCCAGCTCAGTCCAGCTAACTTTTTGAGGTCAACAATCAATCGGGCTGGGGAGCGTCCCACATTACACTTGCCAAGACGCAGTCACCACTAACTCGCCTGCTGCATCGACCGCTCTATTGCCACTTTCGCTTGATAATTCGTGAAGCTATGTTATCGTATGGCCTCATTGCGAATTTTATCTTTTATAAAAACCCCGAGCGTAGAAAGAAAGAAAGTAAGATACATTTATTAGACACCACATCAGTACAATTAAAGAACAAATAATAAATAAAACTCACAATAAATTCAATTCGTTCACAAGTGCCCTTCTAGGGCCTAAACTGAATAAATAAATGGCTTTGACTTTGATTCAAATAAGTACCTATATGGGTAACACAAAACAATAGAATAAATAATAGTTTTAAATTTGTACTAATTGGGTCTAAAAGACCCCAGCTCAGCAGGTGCTGCAAATGATTACAGGGCTGATTTTCAGCTGAAATCAAGCTCTTTTAACACTTTGCAACGTGACTTTCAACTTATCGATCAGTGTAAGCGTCCGTATCCATGTCTCTACTCTGTAGGCAGAACATATTGTTAGGACAGACTTTTCTTTTTAGACTGCTGTATGATAACTAGATGATTTGATGGAGTTTTCCAAATGTTGGCCAGCGTAAATGAATCCTGAGGTCAACTTCTTTCTTGGAGTTGTTTCTGCATACCTGAATAATTTAGATTAGATATCCTACCTGCTGGTACAACTTCGATTTGCTACTACTGTCTCTTTGATCGTATACCTTTAAAATTATAATTGTTACATATTTACAATTAAAGTAAAAAATACAAACTATGATATATAGAAAACATCCTCAAAGCCCTCGCTGCTGTCGATAGGCAAGGTTCCCAAAAGGCTGGCAGCGTTACCTTTTTGGATGGCCAAGCTTATGCGTTGGCGGAAAAAGCTCCCAGCCCGTCGGTCTCCCGAAGCCTCGATGATATTGTTACATTTAATTAAATATTTAACAAAGATTCAAAAGGATTATGCTCATTATGCGTAGATGCGGTCGGAGCCCCGAAGTCGTATGTTACAAGCAGTTAATAAAAGTCAAACAAACCTTAATTAGCTTGAACAATACAATTTAAAATCAAAAATTTTGTTTCAGAAGACTAAAATACACTATTGACGTATGAATCCTAAGTGTGTCTAAGAATTGAATCAATTATAATATTTACTGAACGTCTACAATCTGGGAAGTATGAATATAAATTGTTTCACATTCCGACGCTGGATTAGTTAGCTAGATTTAAATATTGTCATTTTCCGATTCACAAAATAAAGTTTATAGTAATGAACAGAGTTTATTTTCGTGTATTATTATTTTACATTTGGAATACCCTAAGGCTATTAATTATTTTTAAATAGCATTTAAAATAAATATTTTATTCAAATGAGACATAACATTTATTTACAACAAGTATATTTACAATAATTGTATAAAATTAATGAAATTATTTATTAAATAAAATAAAATAATTTATTAGTATGTTTGTTAGCTAACACTCTACCAACCACCCGTCTGTAAATATATACCTGCTTTTGTATCATAGTATATAAATAAAATGCACATATACACATATTTTGGAAACAAATACGGCTTTCAATTGCTATGAAAGGCTGCGAACTTTGAATTGGGTTGGGATAATATTGTTTCACCTCGCGGCGAAGCTGGATAACTCTGTAAATATTTGCCTTTGCTTTGCCCCAAATAGAATTATTGTAACTGTATAAATATCCGAATTTATTTTATAGTAAATAATAATAAGAGTTGCCGCAAGAGAAAGCTGATATTCAACTGAGACCCTTGACTACAGTGATGTCAATCCGCCGTGTCTGTCGATTTGAAGCGCTAATCTCAAAATGTGTTCAACCGATTTTATTTAAATTTCCATTAATAGATAGAGTATCTTTTGTAGAAGATTGTATGTAAAAAAATTAACTAGGCTATAACGGTTTATGCCAAGGAAGCCAAACAAACAGCAGCTTGTCGGGTATTTCTTGCGAATCGTGGTATATACTAGTGGTGAAGTCGGAGAGAGTTAGCTAATACATAGAACTAGGTTCCGCCCCGCGGTTTTACCCGCGTTCCCGAGGGATCTTATGTTTTGCCGGAATAAAATTAAGCCTATAGCCTTCCTCGATAAATGTGCTAAAACAATAAGGGGCCTCCACTAAAATATTTTTCAATTCGAACCAGTAGCTCCTGAGATTAGCGCGTTCAACCAAACAAACAAACTTGAAGAGCTTTATAATATTATACTATATATTAAGTAAGTACTTATAGGTTAATAATAGATAATGCAAAGTTTACGGAAGTGAGTAAGTACCCATCAATATGGACTTGTTTCTATTATATTGCAAGAAACAATATACAAGTAAGGTTCAGTAAAACGTTAGATTCTACCCAAAGATATTACTTTGAGCCATAAAGGTCTTCCAAGATGTAACGAAGATTGACATTGAATCCTTTCAAACAACATCTGAAAATAAGAAAACCATAAAACAAATCAGCCGCAAAATCATTTGCCAGACAAATCAAAACCCTATAGCTCTACGGTAAAGTCTAAGAAATATAAATACAAATGAAAAAGATAAAATAGTTGGTATTTGATACAGAGCGAAAAGCGAAGCGAAAATATCTAAGTTTAACCTTTTGATGTTTGGTTACTGTAAATGTGATATCCTTCGATAGAAGCACATATTTTTATATTTGAAAGAAGGGTAGTGTAATCTTTTCAGAGGAAATATTATGCAGAATAAAAGGAAGGCCCCTAAATTGTTAAGAAAATACGTTTATTGTCATTCCGGTTTCATTGGTTCAATTTAATAACAAAAATGCACAATTTCCATTTCCAGAGAATAAATGTTTTTGTGCATGCATAAATACCCCAAAGTGGCCTAAATAGTAGACTAATGCAAATTCTTTTTGTTTCTGAAGCACTATTCTTTTTTTTTGTTTATTGTTATGTTCCTTGAAACATCGTAGTCCGTGCACATGCAAATGTGCAGTTGCTAAGCTTATTGAGGATAATAGGGAATATGCATGATTTTTTTTTATTTCTTAAATTTATCATTTACATTTTTATAACATGGAAAAAAATATAAATAGGCTTGAAAAGAGCCAAATTATTTTTCAAAGTGAAATTTAAAACCTTGAATAAATTTGAGCCGTTCAAACGCCACCATTTAGCGCGCGCTTTTGATGACGTCATTTGTTATATCCCACGTTTGTTTACTATAGTGTTTCAGTTACTTTATACGTATTTTCAGTTTTAATTGCTATCCAAATCATGGAAGTAGTTAAAAAACCATCTTACAAGTATTGTATGGTACCGAAGTGCAAAAACACTATTATTAGTACACCCGATAAAATGTTTTTTCGTATTCCATGCGATGCGAAATTACGAAAAAAATGGTGTAAGATGATGAGAAGGGATATTGTATCTCCATTATCGGTTCTATTTTGTTGTGAAGATCATTTTAACGTAAGTATAGCATATATTTATGTACAGCTTAGTGTGAAAATAGGAGGTTTGGTCTAAAACTAACCTAGCCTTGTTTACAAAAGTTATTTAAAAATGTATCTAAAGATCTTGCTTATTTATCCGTATTGCGGTTTTACGAAATTTTAATGATTGATAATTTATTTCAGGTTAAGGCTCCAGTCTCCCTAAAATCAGTGTTCTTGCGGAATTTATCAGAAAAGAAATATTTTTTTTTAGTCATCAGAAAAGCAATAAATGAAATATATTTTACGTTATTTTAAAGTGTATGATTTGAAGTTTCTAATACATATTTTATTTTTTAATTTGACGCCTCTTTTATTAGCTTTGTGAGGCTTTAAGCTTACCTCTATTTACGTTCCACGCGTAGAGGGTCTCATTCATGCACTCGCCACGAAAAAAATATAATAAAAACAAGAAATGTATTCAGATTACATTTGTCGGCAAGTCCTTTACAATAATCTTATCTAGTTACTTTTTTTCAAAATCGTCTCAATTTCTTATTTAAACTGCTTTAAAAAGTTATACATTTCTGAATTCGACCCTTGCAACATATATTTTTTTCTATTACAAAGTAATGGTTTAGAGAAATCACACTTTAACCACTCCGAAAGCAACTACTTATCTGTCGAATAAAAAATATATGCATTCAAAAAATCATTTGAAATAAATTTACCGATACTAAACAAATAAAACATAAAACGCATCAAAATTCCATTCAATTCCGCTGGGAATTGACAGCGTTCGTTGTGTTATATATTTAGTTTAAGTTTATAAGATTATTGTAAAGGACTTGCCGACAAATGTAATCTGAATACATTTCTTGTTTTTATTATATTTTTTTCGTGGCGAGTGCATGAATGAGACCCTCTACGCGTGGAACGTAAATAGAGGTAAGTTTAAAGCCTCACATAGCTAATAAAAGTGGCGTCAAATTAAAAAATTAAATATGTATTAGAAACTTCAAATCTCACACTTTAAAATAACGTAAAATATATTTAATTTTTGTTTTTCTGATGACTAAAAAACAATATTTCTTTTCTGACAAATTCCGCAAGAACACTGATTTTAGGGAGACTAGTCTTAAGGAAGATACAGTTAATTATATTGAATATAACATAATGAAACAGAAAGGAGAAAAATGTAATCTACGGTTAAAGAAAGGAGTTGTTCCTCATATATTTTTGTGTCAAAAACGGAATATGCCACCACCAGTTGAAAGAATGGCTGTAGTTAAAAGGCAAAGACTCGAGATTTGATGCAAAATATGCTGACATCATAAATGCATCTATTTTCGGCAGATTATCTGATTGTGCTTTAACAAAACCAGTTTCTGTCATCGTCCTCGATTGACTACAAATATATATCCACAAGTAATCACACAGGAATACAGTTTTAAACACTTTTTCTCACAAACACTACTTTAACACAGTATGAATATCGACGCCGATAAATTCAATGACGTGACAATTAACGTCACATTTCGTTTCGACCAATGGTGACGCGTTTTGTAGTTTGAATTTTCCTCCCTTATTTTTCACTTTTTATGTAATATTTTCTGGGTTTAAATAATAACTAAATAAAAAAAATACCTTTTAAGTATAATGTAATGACAATAAAGAATCTAGAAAAAAATATTTGAGACAAATTTAAATTTTATGCATATTCCCTATTATTAAAATTTACTAGTTTTTTTTTTGGGATTATTTTTCATTCTTTCATTATTATTGTATAATAGATTATTTAATAGTTATTATATTTGTTTTACATTTTCACAGATTTAATTGTTAATTAATAGCAATAGGACACAAATTAATTGGTTGGGTACTTTAATATTGTTTAAATGTATTTGCGAGGCATTTGTTGGATAAATATAATATTTTTAAATCAATTATACTATAATAACAACGTTAGTTTTGTAGAGACGCGATTATTTTGCTTTATTCGATACAAACCGCAAATTACAGTAACATTTTTAAAACGAACGTTTTCTTTATCCCGACGTTTTTAATGAACCTAGCATACAGCTCCGAAGCGAGAACTTTAATTTAATGTGAGTGAATAAAACTCTCTTTGCGACTGAGTTTAGAAGTACATGAGAGCCTTGCAATCTCAAAACATTGTGTATAAATAGGTATGCAATACTCGGGGCATCACGCGTTACCGACCATCCCAATATTTAATTACTTGTATTTAATTACACGGTCTCAAAAAATCCTATCAGATAAGATATCAAGGTATCATTAGAAATATCATTTACATTATAAATTATCTATGTACTTTATTCAAAAGAAAAATAACATTTTCCAGGTGCCATAAAATAAACGCAACTGAAAAGCCTGAAAAAAAATACTTGACCTGGATTTGTTCCGTTGAAATAAATCCAGTTCTTGGAGAGAAAGCTTTTGTGAGTTTTTAATACTTGTTGCTTTCATTAAACGTTAATGTGGTTTATGTTGATATTTTTTTTTTAAACTCCACATTGCATTATTTTTACAACATTAAGTTTGCATATAAATTGTTTGACTAGTGCAAATAAAATACATCGTAAACTACTTTTCACAGATAGAATTTTCACGATTATTTTTTGGTAAGTAGGTACCTACTTATTCGTAAATGTCAAGTGAAGTGCTTATACCTGCGGTATATACCCGCGCTTCCAAGATATCTAATGTTTTTCAAAAAATATACGGTTTTTTATTTCAGAATATAACCTACATAATATGTCTGTACCAGATTTCATCCTAATCCGATCATGCGTGAGTCAACAGGAAAAAACATTACATATATTTAATACTAGCTTCCGTCCCACGGTTTCACCCGCGTTCCCGTGGGATTTTATGTTTTCCCAGGATAAAAAGTAGCCTATGTGCTATTCCAGACTATAATCTATCTCTCTGCCAAATTTCATCCAAATCCGTTCAGTAGTTTTTGCGTGAAAGGATCCATCCATCCAAACTTTTACATTTATAATATTAGTAAAGTAAGATAGTAGGATTATTTTATAGTAGGATATGTGCCAGTCAAATAGCTATATCTTGGTTTTTGTATTGGTAGCTTGGTAGCTTGCTACCAGACTCTCAGGCGTTTTGAATTAAGCCCGTAACCCACAGACGTGAAAGATTACCTCAATAAAAGATTATTATAGGCATGAGCGTTTGAATAAAATTATCTGGTCATAATAAAAGGATTAAGGGGCCCGTTACCCTTATCGTTATTGTCATTTTATATTGCTGGTTACATAAATATAGGGATGTCATAAATTAAAGTCTAAGCGAATTTCATGTTTGAAATAGGTACAAATTACGTGAGAGAATTATAAATTTATCTCTGCAGGTTTGTGGCGGGTATTGATTGGATGGCGAAACTGATTTGTGTTTAATTACAATGTAATATTAAAAGCTTTTGTATTTAAATTATTGTCATTTAAGTGTATTTTACATTGTATTGTAAGGTATGGAAATAATATTAAATTTAATATTGTTTTTATGGATAGTAGCCGGTGTTTTTTTTTGTCAGATGGCTGACAAGTAAGCAGGCGTTCTACCTCATGGTAAGTGGCGACCGTCGTCTATGGATATTAGCGATACCAGAGGGAATACCAACCTTTATAAAACCTTGAAATATTCTTGTTGTATCTGTAGGTATATTTTAATTCGCAACGAATTTCTACTTTCAAGATAAAATACAAGAGAAGAATGCGATATATAATGTAAGATAAAGAGTAGGTACCTACCATATTACATTAAGATATTTTGTATCTTATATATCTTCTTAAAAATATTATCCGGGGTAATACAGCATTATTAATTTTAAAAAATCCTTACTTTACATTATTATATTATCTTCCCTATATCCTTTTTATAACACTTTGTATATATTTTTTTCAAATGTCAAATAATTTGGTATAATGATTTCCTAATTAAGCGATTGAAATTCAATGTTCAAACTAATTTCACTTCAGCAATTTCAGATCTATTTATCTTCCAAAATCATAGCTACGGTACTACACTGTCATTAGTGCCAATTAACAATACATACCAATATATAATGTTATGTAGTGTATGTATCTCATTAGGTACATATATTAGTTAGATGCCGATATAATTTATCCAAACATTCTCAATTATTTACACCTGTCTCTTATAGCTCTCAAGTTTGTTAATATTTTCTCAGTTAACTCAATTTATATGACTTACATTTTGTAGCAACACAATTGCTATAAAAAAAAATGTGACCACTAGTCGTAGAGCTCAAAACATGAATTCAGTCAGTAATTTTCTATTTTTACTTCAATATAACTAACTAACTAACTTCTTATCTTTAATTTATTAATTTAAACCTTAAATACGGTTCTATCGTAGGTACCTACTGTTGAAATAATCAGCTGCACATCTAAACGTAGGACACAAACTTAAATTGGCTCAAGCCGACAGACTTTCAAAGCGACCCGTAGACCACTGACGTCTAAAATTGCCGCCACGAACGTAGGTACTAATCTAAAACCGAGAACGTTTTAGCCCCTTCACTCCAGCCATCTACGGCACCATCCAATTCTGAGGGTACACTCCCGTTGTTTACGTAATTGGCTTCCCTTTTGAATAGGTGATGGTAAATTCAGATATTTGTTTATCCCAATGTTCTTATGAACACTTATGGCCAGTGTTACAAAAATTATGGAAGTTTGTGTAGTGATTGTTTGTTTTCTTTTACTCTATAATATTCTTATGTTCAGTTTTTTTTATAATCTGCTATGGAAAAGTGATTTCTTTAACACAGGAGATCTCAACTACGTGAATATAAATAATATTGATCGAATTTCATATATTTCATGCGCTATTTATTCAATAAACATACTTCAAGTTAAGCAATTTACAAAGAAGTAATATTTCCATTGACAATTTGGTTTGGCTATTAAGAGGATTGAGTTAATTGGTTCTCGTCTGAAGACATCCTTGATGTTCCTCACAAATGTTGTCAAAGGAACTAGAGTAGGTACTCTTTGATTCACCGTTCAATAAGGAAGCCTAGGTTTGCCTTAAGTACGTTATTATTTTTTGTTTTTGATACAGCTTCTAAAGACCTATAAGATATTTATTATCTCTAATATACTTATCTAGTTTTCGATCATAACTGATTGCAAACTCGCTTACTAACTTTAAATCACAACCTGCTATTAATAGGTACTCATCTTTTTAAGACAGGTACGTACTTGGATTTGATTAATAAGCCAAGATAATTACGTCCGCAAGTAATTTCCGAATGGTTATTAATGTTTCGTTACAAAGTTCTAGAAACTTTTAGAACAGACGTGAAGGTTAAAGTTAAATTACGATGTAATCTCAGTTCGGTATCTTGAAGTTTCCGAGTTCCAAGCTCGCGAATAAATTGGGTATTTAATGTTTTGTGTACATTCGCCTATAAGTCTTCCATTCTTGTTGTTGTGAAGTTTACTGGTATATGATTTATAACTTTGCCAATACGGTAGAAAATATTGATTTGTTTTTAACATGTGCTTTTAATTCATTTTGACAATGCTTTATTTTTGTACAAGTACCTATATCATTAGAATTAAAATCATCATCATCATCTCAGCCGCAAGACGTCTACTGCTGGACATAGGCCTCCCCTAAGGATCTCCAATGACATTAATTTACATGTAATAATAATAACACAAGTAAATATAGAATACAATTAATTATACAAGTATGGATACACGCTCTAACATTATTATACTCACTCAAAACAACAATGAAATAATTTGCATACCTACAATAAGACCTAACAGTACACGGATGTTCTGACAAATACCTTAACTTATCATTCTATTTATATAATTACTAGTATCCGCTTCGCGGTTTCTCCTGTGTTCCCGAGATAACACACATTCTTTCGCACTTATAATCCTAATCCTCTTCTAACTTCCTATCCTAACTCCTAACTATATAGTATGGAGAAGGACATGGGCTACATTTTTTTTCAGGAATGCGGTTGAAACCGCGGGGGACAGCTAGTATTATATTGGATTATAGTACAATAAGATAAGATTCATAGTACCTTTTTATTCTTCTGTATGTTAACTTAAATTCAAAATCTTAATTATATTTTAAATTCCTCAGACAGAGGTAACTTCAACAGTACTTAAGGAATTTCTTTGCAGTTTATTTATTTCCTTCAGAATTTCTAACTTGATTGAAGCAAGCACTGTTTTAAAGGAATTCCTTTGTTTTCAATTTATTCAATCCAGCCCTGTTGATATCGTAATTGGTTTCTTTACGGTAAAACTGAAAGGTATTTGAGGAGAAAACGGTGTAATTATTAATATTATTAATTATATTAGCCACGCACGATGAGCACCTCAAAGTTCCTTTTAATGAAACGCCCACACGTCTAGGCTTCTTGAGAATCTGTTTTATTTACAAAGGTAGATTAAATACTTTGAGATGGGATAATGTATAAGGATAATATTAATAATAGATGATATTTTAATTAATCCTTAATTTATGTAATAATCTTACGTATTAAGATTGGCCCTGGGGGTTTACTATCTATATGAAAAACGATACACGATATTCAAACATTTGTTTTGAAATATGGCGGGCAAATTGGCGTGGAGGTTAGATACCCAAACTGCTACGTCATAGGTTGAGGGTTTAATTCCCATCCAGGAAAACATTTGTGTGCATGAACATGTCTGTTTGTTCTGAATCTGGGTGAAAATATATAATATAATTATATTTATAAGCATCAGATGGCGGTGTGTGAGGAGTGCTCAAAGGATATTTATTAATATTAACCAAAAGAATTGCACAAAATTCACGCCTCATTAAAAAAAAAACATATCGCAAGACATGTTTTACAAAGATTCATTTAAGGATTCGTTTAAGGAGTCTACTGCGGATAAATACTATGCATACATTTTTGAATGCATAGAATTATTTGGTTTTACCATTCAAAATAGGAACAAGAATATTTAAATATTAATTTTTATTTTTATAAAATTATTTTTTATTTTAATAAATAAAGTAAGTTACAATTGTACGTGAAATCCTTACTAAATCGTAAGTTAAACACTGAACCTAAACGTGCAAAGCTTTCAAAAACAAAAAGAACAATTCACAAATCATAAATCAAGTTTTCAAGCTCTGGTATTGGCGTAGAGCAATAAATTAACTGTAAGAATGAAATATTATCAGGTATATGAAAAGCGTTAAGATGTCTGTACATACTCACTGCTTTGAATCATTTACTTAGCACTGAAAATAAATGCTTCACATTTTGTTGACGTGTAATAATAATGTATAGGTACTTCACATTTACAATATTTAGACTTCAAATTGAAAAAAAATGTTTCATTTTGGTTATCTATTGAGTACAATTTAAATTAGACTTATACCTTTTAAACTCGAATTTATTTATCTTTATATTCTACTTAATATTATAAAAGTGAAAGTTTGGATGTATGGATGTTTGTTACTCTTTCACGCAAAAACTACTAAACGGATTTGGATGAAATTTGACAGAGAGATAGATTATAGTCTGGAATAGCACATAGGCTACTTTTTATCCCGGAAAAATATAAGATCCTACGGGAACACGGGTGAAACCGTGGGGCGGAAGCTAGTATATAATAAAGAAGTCCTGACTGACTGACTGACTAATAGTGTGATAATCAAGGCAGAGCCTGTACCACTGATCTGTTTTTAGAAAATCAACCAGCTAAGGTGATGAAAAAGGGGACCGCGGGTAAAACCGCGTGGCTTCCACTTTATTGTCTCGGTTCCATTAGCAGAAATAAAAAAACCAGTAAATTTCTATATCTCTATCTAAGGTATAGTACCTAAACCATACCTAGTTTTATTAAATAATGATTTTATTACAAAAAAAAACACCAACGCCAGCTCTAATGGAAATCCATAAAAGCTGAAAATGTTATCTTAACTTAAAAAAAAAGTCTCACGAGAAATTAGTTGGCATTGAGGAATTTATAACGGTCATGTCAGAGGTGCCTGGCACATTTCTCGTTTTATAATAAAACTTATTTCACTTGAAACGTTTCTTCAACCATTTTGGTATAAATTACATTGTAAATGGCCACACCGTTATGATAAAACTTTAATTTCGGAATGAAGTGGCATAATTTAGACACTATAATTTCAAAAGAAACTGTTGGACCTCTAATAGACCTATTTAAAATTGAATATAAAAATAGTAGGATTTTTTATTCAGTCAGTTAGGCCAAAAAAATACCTAAATACATAACCTAGGCAACCGAGATTTGTAACATAAAAAGCAAAACCTTTAAAAAACAAAAATAATTGCTCGTTTATGTCTAGTACCTATAAGAAGTGTAAAAAAGGTATAAGTACCTTAAGGTATAGGTACCCTTTTTACACTTTGTATAATCACAATATGTTAAGTGGACTAACGATGATAAGCACACAAAGCCTAGTAGGAACTGGCTCTCAAATGCAGCTGTCGGAACACACCTACAGGGGTATGGCGACAGGTCTTGAGGGTGGTAGTACCCTACCACTGTACAAAAATTCCATCATCCGTAAGTACCCATACCATAATTATTAAAACGAAAGTGAGTCTTTCTGTCAGTTTGTTAAGTCTCCACGGCTAATATCGAAACGAATTTGGTGAAATTTTGTCAAACAATATTTAGAACTACGGACGTAACATTATCCCACGAACGTGAGAAAGCCCACGGAGGACAGCTAGTCTTAAAATCTAAATTAAAAAAGTATCGGCAATAATTAAATTACATTGCTAAAGCTTACCTTTAACCGTAGGTACAGCCTACACAAAGCTTTTCTATATCAACAGGAGCGTGTTTCGAACTTTTTTATTCCTAACTTTATAATAAAAGTAAATCTACCATACAACTTGTAGGTACCTTGTAACTTGTAGGTGAGGTAGTATATTGAATGGTAGTGCAGTTTACATATAGGTTAGTCAGATGTATGCAACAGTTTCGCCGAATAGACACGATCATGTATCAAGTTATGTTAAAAGTCATGAGCTATAGGCGATTTATATTATTTTTATTATTATTATTTAGGTTAGGTGGCTGTTACAAGTTTTTTCAGAGGTTGTTTCACTGCAACCAGACTAAGTCTATTATGATCGCTACATAAATTTGTATTATTTGCCAAGACCTAATCTGGACCCAAGCTGGACTATATCCTTGACAGAAATTGTTTTTACTTCATCTGGGTGTAATTGGTGATTTTTCAGATGAGTATTTCGTTTAGGCATAAGTGGATAGCAGTCACACAAGAGGTGTATTGGCGTTCTACTATAGAACACCGTACAAAAAAGTCACAGTAGGTTTAGGAAATTAGTTTTTGTTATAGATAATAGCGTATTACAACCCTATAGCGAAAATGTATATGTTAAGCACCCGTAGCCTAGAAAGGGATTTCTTATATGCAGTTAACAAAAAATATACAAACTATATGGTTGTCGAAACATTTTCAATAGAGTGGACACTAGTCTGACGGGTAATACAACATACCCTGCATTCCTGACCGTACATAATAATAACGTTTTTTACGGTACTTAATATTCCTTCTAGGCTGAGCGAATACATTTTCGACTACACTTATCATGGTGAGCAGTGCTCATCATGGTGAGCAGAGCACAGCGTACCTAATATGTGATGGTGTCTTGGTCAAACGCATGTAAAAAACAACACGTGCCGTCTTATAGTTTGAAAATGAATATATTTTTGATTCAAATAGGCCTTCAAAAGCGAATAGTCTAAATCCAACGCACGGTTTAAATGGCCCGACATACAACTAAAGATAACTAAATTACTATTCCATGATATTATTATTATTTTATACGCAAGACGTAGTTTTGTTATCGCACAAGCGGTACCGTATTTCCTTCAATTAAGTATATTACTAAAATAATTACAGTTGCCAAGCTATAAGGTCGCTGTCAAGGACTCGTCTGCTTTATTAGTGTTTATAGCAGATCTACATCGTAGCACGTCTACGTCGTAGCACTGTCTACGCCGTAGACTAATGTTAACATTTTCCGGTAACCTGCTGCATTTTATACCAAGCGCTGTTACCAACATGAAAGCATTTTGTTTTGTATTCGGCTCGACGAGGATAGATTGCTTGGTCTTCCTGGATCACTTTACGTCTTAGTTTATAGATAAATGTAGAGTATACCTAAGAGTGTACGTACAGCTCTATTTATGACTTTCATTTTTGTATATTTGTTAAAGTAAGATTAACTGAAATAAAATTCATTTCAATGGCAGTTTCCGAAAATAAAATGATTCAAAAGTTCATTCCTATTGGCGGTAGTATCAAAGCTTTAAAATAAATCTCCGCTTTTGTAACTCAATGATAATTAATTAAATTTCATTATTACAAAAGGATTTGGTTTCAGTAAATTTTGTGTGTCAAAGTTCAACGCAATCAATCAAAACTGAAACAACGGGATTATTACAATATAACCGAAATGCAAATAATACTTAATTACAAACCGAACCGATTAAAAATACAATTTAAATTTATTTACATTCGTATTAAATTAAATTAGCATTTCAAATTTGCTTGATTTAAAATATTTATGAATATTGTAAACACTTGCGCAAAATATAAAATGTAGGTACCTAAAGTACATTTAACATTTGGTGCACATTTTTTGCATGATAAATTTAAGCACCAATCTTTAAAAAAATACCAGAATTAATAAATATTCACAACACACCAAGAGTAAATTTACAATTGGTGGACAAAAGTGTGTGCACGAATTTATCTGTCGGCGAACGAATTCTCAGCAACGCAAGTTGGCAGAATGCCATTGAGCCTGCGACCCACATTCAGAGGGTCAACGGACTCTTTGCCAATAAATATTTTTTGTTTACGCCACCCAATTACATCCCCTCACTTGTATGGACCGCGAAATACCGCTGAGTGCATGTAAGCGCCCGCTCCCGCGCTCAACTGTTTTTTGTAAAATGTACTGTAGTTTTTACTGAGAGTACTATAAGAGGTGAATTCTGGGTAACGACACTACTGTTAAGAAGCATTTTTGACACATATTCTTAAAATTGTTACATGACTTAGCCAAGACTTAGCATTAATATTCATTGAATATACCTTCGGTGAAGGAATGGTCTGAAATTCATTATAATCAAAACGTTCTCAGTAAATTATTCAGTCTCCGTCTCAAAATTCCAGGCTTTTTGGAAAAGGCTTTCTAGGCTATTTCTTTTTAGGATTTATTCAATTAAGGTTGAACGAATTGCTTCTCCTTTAGAGAAGACATACTTTAATGAATAAGAATAAATGTGAAATTGGTTAAAAATTTCGTTAAAAATTAGGTAAAAGCTCTATATAAATTCTGATACCGTTGTAATGGTTGTGATTTGAAATCCTAAGCTTACGGTCAAGAAAAACAACATTATACTTTATGGTACACACAATCAAGAGATTTCACTCTGGAATATCAGTCCCACACTCAATTACATACCTGTCGCCACGCATCTACTGTTGTGTTACCAGCTGCCTTTGAGAGTCTTTCAGAAGGAATTCTCGCCATTTCTACTTCCATCTTCGGTCACATCATTACTTACCTGCATGGTCAAACTCAAATCTATCTAATCGTTTACTAAAAAGGAGAGACTAAGCATCAGCTAAAAAAAATCTGTGCGTTTATAAAGTTGAAAACGTGGAATACCTAACAATCATTCTGACTTACCTTAGTCCGTAAAAAGAGCAATTTGAGCACATTTGTTCAGTCTCTTGTACCCCAATATAGCCTTGACACGTCTCACTTTATCTTATCTAACCGTACAACCATTACAGTTGTCTTTTGGGAACGCATTAACGTCTTCTTTATGTGTGAACAACACTACATAAATACTTCCAAATAAGGCATACGGAATAAGAAAATAATATAAATCTGTCTGTCTGTATTTCTTATATATGGTACATAAAAAAGCCTTTATTTTACACCAATATATAAACAGGCTTATCGTGTTTACTAAGTGCCTAATATTAAACAGTTTGGTATATTGTGTGACATTTTACAAGCCCACACTGTCCCAGTCTTGGGCAAAACTCTTTCTTTCCAATTTTCATTTAAACTTAAAATTATACTCTACTAGCTTCCGCCCCGCGGTTTCACCCGCGTTCGTCAGGGATCTTATGTTTTCTCGGGATAAAATAGGCTACTGCCTATGTTCTTCTCCGTACCATAGGCTATCTGCATATCAAATTTCATCGCGATCGGTTCAGCGGTTTAAGCGTGAAAAGGTAACAAACAAATAAACAAACTCACTTTCGCATTTATAATACTACTAGTTAGGATTAGGATATGGCATGATTCGGATTTGTTTCTAAAACGCAAAAACTTCTATTTGATCGGGAATCATGATTTATCAACATGTGTGCACGTCAACTGAAATTGGGGTTTTCAAGCTGTGCTTGCGTGTTCATTACATAATTCACTGAAATTTGTCGAAAACTTGTATCACCTGCACTATGCAGCTGAGTATTTCATCAACCGTATAGTCAAGTGCAAATATCCTAAGACTGGAGTTCAAAATCCTAACTTAATATTATAAATGCGAAAGTGAGTTTGTTTGTTTATTGGTTTGTTTGTTTGTTACCTTTTCATGACTAAACCGCTGAACCAATTGCGATGAAATTTGGTACGTAGGTAGCCTATGGTATGGAAAAGAACATAGGCTACTTTTTATCCCGAGAAAATACAAGATCCCTCGGGAATGTGGGTGAAACCGCGGGGCGAAAGCTAGTTGTATATAGAACTTGACATAGCAGCTAACATCCTACACGGTATTGAACACAGCCTGTACATTTACTTCTGAACTTTACGGCTGCCGACACGGTCGGAATTTCGGGTGAAAATGCTGAAATGCTCCCTGTGTAGCCGCTTTTTAACTTTCCCTATGAATAAAATATGAGATATAGTTTTATTGAGGCTTTCTGCGCTTCGCGACTGCATATTGTAGTTTGAACTATGATCATATTATCAATAATGTAACGGTTAACGTTCTTATTGAGTAATTAATGTAATTAATATTTTTTTAATATTAATTTTAACTTGGATATCAGACATTTATAAGAAGATTTGTATATTAACTACTTTAATACACAATTACTTAAAGGGTAACACTAACAACTAAAAAGGAAGACCGTCACCAAATTAAATAATTATTTCTGAAACTCTCATCCCTATTCAAAAAGTTATAAGAAGGTACAAGTGGTTTAAGAAAATATAATTTGGAATATAATTGAAACTTGGTGATGGATGAATTATCAGAAAACTTCGTTTATTTTGTGTAATATTCCGCGAATTTATTCATAAAAAATAATAATATAATATAATATTTAGCGAATTTATTCATAAATTTTTTTTTTGAAAAGTATTTTTAAACATTTAAAATCCTTAAACACGAAATTTTGTTACAAGATATTTGTGTAGGTACAATAATAAAATAGAAAATATGGATAGTATTACAAATCACTTCATAAATAATTAATTCAAGAGTCCATAGGATAACAAATAACAATGTAAAAAGTTTATTGTTATTTTTACCGTAGATAAGCATATTATATAAAGGGAAAAGAGGATTAAGGTATTTTGAATTATGAATATTTATGTCTGTAATGTAGTCAAAATTATGTTAAACAAACGTTTTCATAATTTTATGAGGTGAGATATAATTTGTATAAATTTTTGTGTGTATATATAACAAAAAAAAATATTACAAAGTTTTATTTTTGAAAGCATTTTGGTTATTTACTTCTAAAATATTAAGAAAGAAATGTGTAAAATTAAGTGTGCTACCGAAAATATCTGTTTACCTTACCTCAAAGAGACAAAATCCGAATATAAATTCCTCGCAAAGCAATTTTCTGAGTGAAATTACTTTGAAAGTAATAATTTAGTATAATTTTATGTCTTTATTATAATATCCATTTTAAATAAGCTTCCTTATATTAATTAAAGTTAGGAAATAGCCCGCAATACGAACTAAGTCAAGATTGAAATTGGAATATTCCCGGTTGGAATCTGGAATATCGATTCAATGGAGTTGTTTCTTCGGGCGTAAAATTTCTAATTTGTTCGAAAGTTATCGGTTAACGACGCACGGAAGGAAAACTTCTATACCATTGAAATCATTTTGTATAAAACTTGCATTTAATTTTAAAGCATTACATGAATGAATGACTTTGATATGTTATGTAGGATAATATATTGTATTATTTCTCTGGGCATTTTCTTTATATTCTGATTGTTTTAATCAAATAACCCTGCTTTGTTCAACCAACCATCTGTATATTTCAGTCATTTTTAAGAATAGCTAAAGTCGGTAAAGTAGGTTTGTGGATTTCTTTTAAGTTGGCCGCTACACTGTGTATTTTTAACCAACTTTAAAAAAAGGAGGAGGTTCTCAATTCGTTTGTATTTTTTTTTCATAACGTTTTTATTATATTTCATTCATGCGAATAGCAATATTTAAACATTTATGAAAAATGAACAGAATTGTCACTGTTTTCAGTAAACGTGTCTCATATAATATTGAAAACTAAAATGGCTGAAATGCAAATGTACCTGCTGCCGTGGATTCGCACTAACTACCTTACATTATTCATAATAATTATCAATTCATAGCTGGCATTAAGCACCGCCCGAGATGTCCTTCTGTTAACAAAGCCTACGTAAGCCTAAGTACTTTAATATTCCTGCATATTTTCCAAGAAAATCAACTACGCGAAGCTTAGTAATGTCTTTTCTTCTAACTTAGTAATGCAAATGATTGTAATTTTTCGGCTATTTGGATGAAAATTCGTCTTCCTCAACTAAATGACACAGTAATGGTTTATTATTTACGACGAATTTGTATTATTTAGACAATTTTCTTCTATAGGTATATAAAAGAGAAGCAGTTTTTGTAATCATCGCCCTGGCCAAATCACCGATTTGATTAATTTAAAATTTGACGTTTGAATGGATTCAGGGTCTAATTACCCGGCGTTTCTCAATATTTTTTCACTCGGACAAATATTTCTAGTTTCAATATTTTTAAGTGAATTTATTCAGTAGCTTGTAAATTAATTTCTAGATCATTAATTTCAGATAGATGATGTTATATTTGGTGTAAATAAAACCGCAGAAAAAATGGAACTTTACAATTATATTTACCATCATACCTATATCAAAAGTAAACAATCTCTCAAATTCAAACCCTTCAAAGAGCAGGCAATCTTCAAAATGTTTAACAAGAAGATTATGGCCCCAGTGATGTTTTTTATCCTCATTTGCCTGAAGAGCGTTCAATCCAGCCTCTTTTTTGGGTGTTTTATCTTCGAAGAGGAAATTGCTAGTAAAACTACGTTTCTAAGTCTTAGCCTTGAATATAGATTTGCATGCATTGCAGGTAGGTTTTATATAAAACTAGGATTTAAAATACTAAAACAAGTATGACTTACTCTTGTTTTTTGTGATCGAAATTGCTTCATTGACGTTTATTGTAGTTTATCAGCATGTTCAGTGAAACACGGGGGAATTGGCAATTCTTACTTTGTTACCTGTATACTCGGATAAATGAAAAAAATGTGTCCCTACATACGTTAATTTTTTTTTACATATTTTAGAACCAATTCAAGTACAAAAAAAATAATAATGGAAAGCATATCATATGACTGATATTTATGTAAAAATGTAAAGAAAAATAATCCCATATTTCATTTATTAAATACATTTTCACCGTGGTACCACTCGATGGTGGTATCACTCGATGTGGCCGAAAGTGGTAAGCACAAAAAGCATAATCTCAGTCGTGCTCTCTAATTTAGCAGTTAAAACACATACTTAAATAGGTGTGTGACGGCAGATTTTCAACATGAGTACCCAGCCAGATAGGTACTACAAACCCTATCTATATACGAGCTATGTTATCGTTCCCCAAAAGCATTGGTAAGCATGCATACAAAGCTAGAAGGGAACTGGCCATCAAATGACTGACACAAATTTAAATTAATTCAACATACTATCTGAATCCCACTCTGCTTTAAATTAATTACATTTAGTTACTAACAATTACAAACACAGACTTGCAGACGTGTTGACGCATGTTCTGTCGGCAAATTGGTTTCCAGTTTAGTTTACCTTCAACTTATATGCTAAAAGCATACAGCGTTGATTTTCAGGCATTTCACTTCGTGGACTCTTCGTAAAGTTTGAATCTAGGTCAGGTTTTATGAGATTACTAAAATAACTTAGCTTAAATAACTTACTTGATTTTTGAATCACGGTTTACCATTGTTTATTGGTTTTCGTTTGGGATAGACAAGTACTAGTTTTTTTATTTTTTAAATAGAGACACCCGCCTTCTTAGGGTGTTGTTCTCTATTTTCCTGGGATTCTAGATTACTAGTCCCCGCTAAGGATACGGGTGGCTGGGTCTATTTGTTAATTTTATTTGTTTTATTAGTATTAGTTCGATGGGTGGCATTATTTATATGTTAACATTTATCTTATACATACTGTTGGTATAATATACATTATTATATATATTTTCGTATAATACATAGATTTTACATTATATATTTAATACATATTTACTATGCGTTTATAGCATATATTATATTTTAGGTTTTTTATATTATTAAGTGCCGTTAAATTTCTTCAGACTGTTGATAATTTTGTTTATGAATATTTTAAATGATTCTGTTGTTTCTTCTCTTTTTAGTATTTCGGTAATATTATAAGGGTTTACTTTATGTGAATCGCAGAACATTTCGTGATCGTATCTAGCTTTGATGAACCTGGGGCATTCCTTTAGTAGTTGCGAGATGGTTTGTATTGTAGTGTCGTCGCATGGGCAAAGGTTGTTGTCCGTTATCTTGTATCTGTGTAGATACTCTTTATTGTAGCCATGCCTAGTTAGTATTTGAGTTAATTCAAAAGTGGGTCTCATTTGTTCCCTCATTTTCTTGATCGATTGTATATCTGGTAGCCATGATTTTGTATGCTGTCCTGTAGGGAAGGAGTTGTATATGGTGTTAGTTCTATCCTGTGTCTCTATCTTTCTGTGGTGCTTATGGTAGCTAATTGGGAACAAGTCGTAATCCGGGGCTTTGTGTAAAGTTGCGGCCATTTTGGCTTCTGTGTCCGCTTCTTCGTTTCCGTCTATCCCTCAGTGTGCTTTTATCCACACTAGTTTTATATTACCTGTTTTTTCAATTTCTCTTATATGTTGATGAATTTTGTGGACTATATAATTAGAGCTATTGTTGTTAGAAATTTCTTGAAGAGCTGACATAGAGTCCGACATAATCACTATATTAGTGCACCGATTTGTTTTGGAATAATAGCATGCTCGTTCGATAGCGAGACACTCCGCCTGAAAGACGGAGCAGCTGCTATGCAGTTTTAATTTTTTGATTGTCTTATTGCCGTTTGGGTGGTAAATCACGGCGGCAGCTCCGAGAAGTCCGTCGTGTTTGCTTCCGTCTGTGAATATCTTTGTGTATTCCGGGGTGCAAATCAGTTGAAGCTCTTCTTGGCTGATATTGGTTATGATGTTGGCATTGGTCCGTAAACTTGGGTGGGGCAGCTGGGATGGGTTAACTTGTTTTTCTAGGTTAATATCAGATGGGAGGTATTTGGTTGTGCCTGTTCTTTTTGTGTTTTGTACATCTGCCACTTCATTTACCACTTCATCCAGCGGAATAAAATCTGCCAGGGCAATGGCAGATGTTGTGGAGATAGTACGGAATCCCCGTATGGCCTTAATGGCGAACCCTCGTTGAATTCTTCTCAATGCGTGTTTTACTTTTTCAAATCTGGTAGCTTTTCCCCATACTTCGGCCGCGTATGTGATGATTGGCTCTATTACGCTTTTGTAAATTATTTCAACATTTTCTGAATGTATACCCCATGTCGGGCGTATAAATTTACACAATTTGTGGAATATCTTCTGTGCTTTGGTGATGATGTAGTTGCTATGTGTAATGAACTTAAAATTTTTGTCAATAATGATACCCAAAAGTTTGATTTGGTCTGAGAATTTAATTATGGTTTGTTCTATTTTAATTACTGCAGTTTTTGCTTTTGTAGTACGTTTGTTTCGAGAATACCCTTACCTCCCGCATCCCGCACCGCGCCGCAAGCTAGACCCGTTTAGTACCGATAGCATCGCTAGCAAGTGCGCACGCGCTCTTCGCTGTCACATGTTAATTTATTAAATTGTTATTAGTTGTGTTTTGGATATCTACTATTATTTTGTAATAAATAAGCTTAGTACATATACCTACCAAAATAAACACATTAATAAATATGTCTTAATTTGATTTAAGTATGTAGTTTTTGTTCTTATTTTACCATACATTATTCAGAGTAATTTTAACAACAAAATGGTTTATTCAAAAAATTACATTAACCTTTTGACTCTGTCAATCACAAAATTTCAAATAATCGGACAATCAACTCTTTTGCCATCAGTACTAGTTGTTGTCACTGTGACGTCATTTTGTAACGGTCAGTGAGGACATTCTGGAAACAAACGGGTAGCAGATACTTTTTATCTATTATGTTTTTCGCTCATTTCTTCCCATACCAGAGGAAAGGTAAAAAAATCTTCAATTAAATAATATGTAATCTTCAATAGTTGTGCTTATCATTTAGTAATCTCGTATCTGCCTTTTTTACAAGTTATGAAAGTAAAGGCCATAATTTATACGCACGTCGATCATTATGATTGATGGATGATCATTAATACTGGTTTCCCTTCATGATTCCTTCATGTTTGGAAGCACTTTAAGCCAATACCAGCTCCCATAATGTATAACATAGATACTTTACGGTCTCAGGACGAGAAGAAGAGAGTTTCGAAGAATTACGTATCTAAATATAAAAATATAACCACCAAAAAGAATGTTGTGACCATAACCTCTATTATGTAAAATATGTACTATGAAACCAAATTTAGTAAATTGATCATCAAATTACGATGACATACATATGTGAAAAAATTGTAGGTACATGTATCTTCTAAAATTTCTTCCTATTCAGAATCGACCCGGATACTTTAGGTTAGACGTGTATTTCGTGGTTATTTTTTTTTATCTGCACGGAAACCTTTTTTGGATTTTACAATCATAATTTGGAGTTGGTTACTTTAAGTAGGACCTCAAGTTGTAAAATTTTTGGTTCTTATTTTGACGCTAAAATGGGGATTTAATTTTGGTGATTTACTATTTTTGGCAAATTAAAGTGATTTTTTTCCGTTACATTTTACTAGATCTGGGAGTTAGTTAAACATAAGCCTATTTTTATGCGTGAACAAAAGAGAGAAAATAACTATCCATTGAATCATCAAAGTGAATCCATTAAATAAACAACGCTTATTTTGGGTTAACGATGGCTAACGCCATATTTAACATTCACTCTTATTTGAAACAACCCACCCTAAACTTAATGCAGATTTTATAAATTTATGGTTGATTGTGATTTTACCAAACATTTTATTGTCCCAGGAAAACCAAGCCTTGAGGTACTGTAAATAAATTAATGGTTTTCGATAAAATAAGTACTTTCAGTCAAATGGACCTTTTATTGCCGGTTTGACCTCTAACGATGACGAAAGTGGTGAGCCAGTAACACCTGTATTCCATTAATATAAGGTTCACAATAAGCCCAACATCCCAGCATTGTTTCCAGGTAATTAATTGCTTTTCTACAAAGCCCAGGGAAGTGCCTAACATTTTTATGGCTAAAATGTTTTTTTTATTAATTAGAAATCGTTTTCTTTATTACGTTTGTAATCCGGAGTTGTTAGTGAGTGCCTTACCAGTTTTATTCCAGGCTCTTAAAAGTTAAGGTATAGTTTTCTGTTTCAGAATCTAGATTAAAAACTAATTACATCTTTTATTATTTTGACATGGATTGGTTGAAAAATAAAGGGAATGGTTTGTAAAGGTGGATTCCTTGTTGTCATAAAGTTCTATATGCAATCGCGATGTAACTCCCTTAGGGGTAGAATTTTGAAAATCTCTTCTTTAGTGGATCCATACGTTACATAAGGAACCAGTGAGCAAAATTTCATGTTTCTAGACCCTGTACCTGTGCGTGATATATTAGTCAGTTTTCCTTTTATATAGGTAAATAGATATTTGTATTATATTTTGCGTGCAAAATAAGACAAGACGTGTCAATTGTAAGGCATATAACATACGTCAAGTTGGACTACTATTTTGTTAGTTTGTTTGTGTGCGTATAAGCAACGGCTAAACGGAATGTCAAGAAGTTTGTTATATAGATACTTTAGGTTCTGGCATAAAACATCACATACTTTCATCCTGAAAAAAAAACATAGAAGAAAGTAAATTACCGGGAACACGGGAAAAACTGCAGGACGGAGCTTGTTACATATGATGACAAAGACTTTAATACATTTTGCTGCATTAAAAAAAATTTTTTATTTACATATTTACAATTAAAGTTAAAAATACAAACTATGATATATAGAAAACATCCTCAAAGCCCTCGCTGCTGTCGATAGGCAAGGTTCCCAACAGGCTGGCAGCGTTCCCTTTTTGGATGGCCAAGCTTATGCGTTGGCGGAAAAAGCTCCCAGCCCGTCGGTCTCCCGAAGCCTCGATGAGCTTGGATGATAAAATCCGAGCAAATTAAAAAAATTATAATTATTAGGCAATTTACTTCAACTTTACCTGATTCATTTCAAAAGTAAGACAATAAATGAACACACTAGTAAAAAAAACTTTTGATCCAGAACGTATATTTTTTCAAAGCTATATAAGACCCAAGAAGACACCGGTGCTCCTTAACGATCGCTATTCAGAGAGGGAAGTCGAGATAGATGACTTTACGTGCTCACCGAGGCACAAAAGGAATCTAGCTAACTACACAATGATCGGTACATAACTGTAGAGGAGGTACTTTCTTAGAAAAATTGTTTTTGAAAAGATTTTTGAGAGGGATTCTGGAGAACTGGACATAAAATCTAGGTTATTTCAGTAATCCGAATACATTTAATCCATGTGTTAGATACTGAAATCCGTTTAAAGGTTTTGTAATGATTTATGTGATATACATCTGCATAAATATTCACGCAAATTTCGCCGTTATATTATTAGGAAAGTAGTAAACTTAGAAAGAAAAGATATTAAGATATTGGATGCACACAAAGGAACAGCCCATACATTACAACACATACATTACACACCAACATTACACATTAGACACAGACGTAGATACAGATGTAGATACAGCTCGATTAGTTTATTTTAGCTATTTTCATAGTGTTATGTCCTATGGCATTTTGCTTTGGGGTAAGGCCGCTGATATAGAAGCTATTTTCATTTTGCAAAAAAGAGCGGTGCGAGCTATTTATAATTTGAACTACTAGCATTATGTTTTCCCGGGATAAAAAGTATCATAATGTTAATACAGAATACATTATATCTGTGTGCTAAATTTCATCCAAATCCGTTCCACAGTTACGGAGTGGAGTGGTAACAAAAATCCAAACATAAAATAGTGTATGTTCGAAAAATATATTCACCCAATTGGACTATTGTAATGCAAGTACAACATAAAATTTCAATGGACTACTCATATTTCGGAAGTTGGTAAATTGCTTGAGGCAGTTTATTTCGGGAACGAAGAAGTTATTATGCCAAAAGTACATTCATTATTTTTTATTTATGCAAATGAGTTGGTACTAAAAGATTTATACACTATAAATCCGTGTTCTATGATTATGAACCAAAATACGTACTAGTTCCTTTCGTATATCAAATGTATTTATTATGTGAGTTACCTATAATCTCAAATTGAGCTGACTTATAATTTTAAGCGCAAAAAAATTAGAGAAGGCTATAACTAAATCGTATGTACACGAAAATTTGCAGAGCTAAAATTAATTTAGCAAGTCGAAGTTATAATAACATTGCTGTAAAAAATGCTAAATGCTTTGGAACTCCTTCAAGGAAACTTTTTACTAACCGCAAAACTTTCCTTATTCGTAACTATGTGAGAACGACCACAAAGTTTGAATCAAAGGAAAACTAGCTATCTAGTAGTTTGGGCCAAAAATGTCTTTTAACACTTTGCTCTGGAACGAATTTGACGTACTTTTTAGAAACTTTACTCTTGAGAGTTTTAAGTTAAATTATTCAAAACTTTAGTCACAAGTTGCTAATGTAAGTATTAAACTTTACACTGCCGTTTCAGAGAAATAAGCTCAAAATATTCAGATGTCGAATTTCCATGTCGGGTTAGAGAATTTATTTTACACTGTTAAGCAATTTGAAGTACCTGCAAAAGCCTATTTGAATAAAAATAAGTTGTATTAAGTATTCACTATTATTATTGAAGGTACTGAGAGTGAAAAAAAATGTTCAAAACCAATCTTAAATTTTTCGAATAGCTATGAGCTTGCCGACAGCGCATCAATTTATCAAGTTTCTCCGCATACTTAAGTAATACTGGCCAAAGTTATTTCAGAATCTACTTCAAGCATATTCTGCTTTATCTATGTAAATTGCCAGTACCTAATGTAGAAAATGAACCATTTACCCAAGTAATAAGAAAAAAGTGCTTTTTTTGTGCAAAGAAAATGTCTGTGATGTAATCTTTGGGCCAAATATTAAAAAAAACTTGTAACAAGTCTATTTTAATGCATATTACAAAAAGATGTATGGGAATCGTTTTTATTATATAAATAATATAATACTAGCTGTCCACCGCGGATTCAACCGCGTTCCCGAGAAAAAAAAAGTAGCCCATGTCCCTTTCCATGCCATAGGCTTTCTGCGTACTAAATTTTATCGCAATCGGCTCAGCGATTTATGAAAACGTAACAAAAAACAAACTCACATTCGCATTTATAATATTATTATAAAGATAGGATTACAGACGATTTAATTTACAATTACCGCTACGGCTTATGCTAATTGGACAAATAATAGAACATAGATAGAGAGAGATACAGAACTATTTTCTATAAATGGGAACTATGTGGTCCCTTGCTTGTAAATTCAGCACAAACATGTAAATAGCTCCACTCCATGTACGGTCAGCAACATAAGTAGCTAAACAGATACAAATTTACAAAACATCTGAACACTAAAACTATCCATGATGTATACATTTATAGTATGTAGGTTTTTGAAGACATACATTTTTAAAACACCACTTTTATTTTTCCGTATTATGGATACTTATAGTGTACAAGTTCTTTGTAAATTTGTATCTGTTCAGCTACTTATGTTGCTGGCTGTACCCATCCGCTACAATATTGATGAGTCTATGAGCTATTGCTATTAAAACATCCCATACCTCCTTCTAGGGGGGTGATTCTATAAGGTAAGTATCACATACTTCAGATGTCGACTATCCACTTCATCAGTTCTTTGAAGAGTTTTCTTCTTTGGAGAACATCGGAAATACAAACAACTTGTGTTTTCTGGTTCGAGCATTTTTTTGCCATCGACTCGCAATAAGAGATGCGATAGGATGAACTCTTATCGTCTAAATTGATTCACATAGAACGAATATGATAGAATACTTCACTTAAAATATTACTTCTAAGTTAGCTGCCATCATTTATCATTCTCAATCACTAGTCGTGATACATTTTTATCTTTAAAAGTCGATGTCGCGTATAATAATTTATCGCCTGTCGGTAAAGCAAGATCGATGACGTATGATATATTAGTAATGCATTTTAAGTATTAAGCAAAAATTTACGACGTTAATGGTACACGATTAAAATTTGTTAATTACATTAAAAAAGCGATTGGATATTCATAGTAAATTGTGTGTAATAGTACTTATATAGAGCTTGGGAACACCAATATAATATAATGTCATAATAATTTCATTTACAAAAATACAAATTAATTACCTACGTCACGTTAAAAATGTTATTAAGTATAGTCATCCCTATATTACTATTTGATATACATAACAATGCATAATATTATGTGCCTACCTAAGTAGCTACATTCGTAATTTTGTTTTAAGAACTTTTTTTATTCATTCTCTTTCTAATTTTGGTCTTAGAAAAAAGTTCACTCAAAGAAAAAGTTTTTAGAATAGAGATGCTAATATCATTCGCAAGTTCCCCAAAGCGCTTGTTAAATTTATCCAGTTTTATACAGTTTGTTGGCATTATACCAAAAGAGTTTATTAATGGCCATTTATTATTCATAAAATGGCTTTACTTTTAATTTTAGGCCTTCCGGAACACACTTCATTAATTATCCTGAGAAATAGGGAAGGTAATGCATAGAAAAGCTTAAGCTTAAGCATCGAGTTAAATTAAGAGCCAGCATTTTTAAGTTGTTCAAAAAGTATACAGTAATAAAAAGACGAAGACCACGATGGAGCACGCTTGCTCAGAAGAAACCTATTCACTCTGGCCTTGATTCCTAGGTTGTAGGTAGGAGTTATGAACACAGACACCACAAACAAGTTCCACTCCTTTGCTGTTCGCATTATAAATGTGGAAATACACTTTCTACTACGATTTGTAAGAGTTTAATTCAAAACTAATCCTAATCCTAATTTCCTAATCCTAGTCCTAACTAATATTATAAATGCGAAAGTGAGTTTGTTTGTTTGTTACCTTTTCACGCTTAAACCGCTTAACCGATCGCTATGAAATTTGGTATGCAGGTAGCCTATGGTATGGAGAAGGACATAAGCTACTTTTTATTCCGGGAAAACATAAAATCTCCGGGGAATGCGGGTGAAACCGGCGGGGCGGAAGTTAGTGGTACATGTGCCATTTCTGTGCATTTCTTTACGTAAAAAACTAAGAACATTTTCTCCAATTTTACAACCCAAAGTGCCTTGGGGTGCGGCCGGAAATTTGGCAAGTTTCCGTCTTTAATTTATGCTCTGCGACTGGCGTTTTATGCAAATCAAATTACACAGCGAAACTTATCAGTGATAGCGTAACTTGTTTTGTTATTAACGATTGTGTTCTTTCTCTTTTTCTGGTTATAAGGAAGATATTTATTAGAAACGAACAACTGAATGCGAAGTGTGAGGAACCGAAAGGAATGGGGCGCTTTGAAGAAGACTATGTTTAGCTGTTGACTACAAAAAGCTGATAAAGATAGCGATTATAAAATTATTATGGCAATAGCAATCTTATACTTTATAATATTAAAATACAAATTCAAATAAACACTATGATAAGCTGGTATTTAACGAAGAATGTAAATATACGACCAAAACTTGTTAACACACTACAAGAGAATGGGCTTATACGACTGGTTTTTTTTTAAATGTATGGGAAATATAATTACATCATGATAAATTGGAAGAGCTTTTTGTAGCGTATGGTAATTTCATGTCCTATTAAAATTAGGCACTTGTAAGCGGATAGACGTTGTCCTCTAAGAATTTAGGTTGCCTACTACAATAATTTGACGGGCCGGTTGGCGTGGTTGGTAAGATACCCGCAGGTCGTGGGTTCGATTCCCACTTAGGACAAACATTTGTGTGCATGAACATGTCTGTTTGTCCTGTGTCTGGGTGTAATTATCTATATATGTATGTATTTACAAAAGAAAAGTAGTATATGTAGTATATCAGTTATCTGGCTTCCATAGTACAAGCTCTGCTTAGTTTGGGGTCAGATGGCCATGTGTGAGGAATAATGTCCCAGAATGTCCCAGAATTTACATTCGCAGTCAAGAAGTATATATTCCTTTCATAAAAAATAATAGTAAATATTTTTATCCTATTCACAGTAGACTTTGTTTACTGAGGTCATACTTACTGACCTTCTTTAGACCTTTTTATGTGATTCGAATAACAAACTAAGTACCTAACTGAACAAAATAAAACCATAAATTTTCTTGAATGGTTTTTATTTCTTCTGCAATATTACTAATATTGTTGTTGTGGAATAATTCTTTTTTTTTCTTTTTTTTTTAAAGTTCAGTATTAAATAGGTATAACATTAATATACTGTTTTCCCCTAAGCTTTTGGGGTTGAAATTATTCATTAATAAAAATAACTTTATTATTTCCCGAAAATGCAAAAATAAAACCTGTTCCATACATATTGGTTGAGAAGGTATTGAACTTTTGAACGGAGCAGGTCATTATTTCTGCCCTTTCAGATAGCTAAACAATTAAAAATAGCCCTGTATAATAAAGTAACATTATTATGATAGAAAAAGTGATCACAATTCGCAAAAGGTAGGTAATCGTGGTCTCTACCTAAGTTACATAGACTAAACCACAATACTTAAACTTAAACATTTTAATCTCAAATATAATGTAAGTCATATCTATAGATTTAAGTATTAACAATAAGTGTAAAATTGTATTGAGATATTAACGTAATATTTATAATAACATAGATTTTAATAAGGTATAGAATATATATTGTGGTATGAATAAGATAAGTAGGTATAACAAATTCAACAATTATTGTAAAAAAACAAAACAATATTATATTGTATTTGCGCGACAATATAGATGTTGTAAGATAACCAATAACAATAATATAACTTAATCTAAAAAGAGTCTGTAGAATGTAGATTACTTTAAATTAAAAAAAAAAAAAATCTTAAATATAATACGTCGATATAAGGTATATACCCTCTGTGCGAGATTCCAACTTACCTACACTTCGCCGGTTTTATTTTTATCTGTTACTAGCGACCCGCCCCGGCTTCGCACGGGTAGCATATACGCCTCCATATGTAATTGGTTTACGTGGCGTAAGCCAGTAAAGCTTGCAATCAGTATGATTTTTGCCGACATGTTCAACAATCATCGTCATATTTCAGTCAATTTACACAAAACATTAATAAGTTATATACCTAAACCTTCCTCATGAATTACTCCGTTCATTGGTGACAACCGTATGAAAATCTATTCAGTCGTTTTTGAGCTTATCGCGTACAGACAGACAGAGACTGGGGCTATGTTTTATAATATGAAGTGATATCAATCAGCTATTTATTTCCTTACCTCTCCTATCATCATCATCATCGATTTTCATATGTACCTAAACTCGCACTTCACAGTCTACGAACTAGTTCATAGTTCTTAAAAGCTGGACAGTGTATATAATCCGTTTTATCAGTTGAACAAACCATGGAAATTGGTTATCTGTGTAGGTTTACCCACCGCTCGGCTAAAAGGGTAGCAAACATTTGAAACTCGACACTAAAATTATTTGATCTACTATATAAACTTCATGTCATCATGAAATTTGGGACGTGTAATCTATGGTAAGGGATTTATTAAATAAATAACTAATCTTGTCTTTCTGGTTCCAAAGTTATCATGTCGAGTCGATGATCAGTGACATTTTGTTAGTTTTCAGTAGTTTATATATAAGTAGTTTCCAGTAATTTAAATATAATGTCTTATTTAGCTACCTTAATGTCATCTCATAGATTCATCTATGCAACTTTACTACTGTTTTACGTAGGTACTACTAGCTGTCCCCAGCGGTTTCACCCGCGTTGCCGAGAAAAAAAAGTAGCCCATGCCCTTCTCCATACCATAGCTTATCTGCGTGAGCAAAACATTGTCACATTCGCATTTATATTATTAAGTAAGGATGATTCATGTAAAATCACTGTTTGTTTGTCAGTTTGTTTGTAACATATGCCCCATACCATACAGCCGATTACGATGAATCTATGGTTAAGTTGTTGTGCGCACGAGTATGATAAAGAAAAAGTTACTGGATTTGGTTAGGTAGTCATCATCAAGTCAAGACTCATCTTCATTCTGAGTTCTTTGTCTTAAAAAAAACTAGTTTTCCGTATTTTTTTTTCTATTTTGTACAGGTAAGATTACGTGCAAATATCTTATTTATCATCCATTCTTTTATTTGCCTCGGAAAAATATCTTAAAATAAAGGTGTGAAGTAAAAAAGACGTGATCACTGAGCTGAAATACAAATGAAAGATAGCGAAAGTAAAAGAAAAGCTAAAAATCAAAGCATAATTTATAAAAGCTAAAAACCGTCAAAATTAATTTATTTATAACAAAACTTTCACGTCTATTAACCTGAGGTAGATCGTTAGAAATACGTATTTGTACGTTATAAAAATATTAATAAATAAATTTAAAAAATATTTTTTATAAGACGTTTTTTCTTACCTAAAATAAATATCCAAGAATCAATGGTTGAATTTGAGTGAAAATACATGCTATTATACCTTTTTTATTTAGAGATAATCTCGGATTTTAATTGCAAAAATGCATTATTCCAAATGCCAAATGTACTACGTCAGATGAAGCTGTAATTTTTCAAATTGCCAACTTATTGAGCGAAAGGTAATAGTTTATTAAGAGTTCTTAACTTCACTGACCATCGTAGGTTCTATTGAGAATTTCCCAGGGGACACGCCGATGTAATTTATTGTTTGAGATTGCTACTAGTGCTGTTAATCTTGGTGCAGCCAACTGTTCAGAATGGCTATTGCTTCTCAAATACATTACGGGTCGCCGGGTGCATCCTTTGTATTGAGCTTTAATAAGAGATTAGTAGATAATTTTAACTAGTTACACTTTATCAATGTAATTTCTGTTATTATCTCATGTTCTATTTAAATAGTTGTCTACCAATTTTTATGTCTATAAATGACGATGATAAAGCTCAGTATACCTAGTACAAAAGATCAGCCTTGGTCGATCAAAATGTATGAAAAGTTTGATTATATTTCGCGATTTCAGGATTGGGCCCATACTGTAAATGTTGTTTATATAAGATCACTGTATTTTATAGTCGCAACGTGATAACTTTACCTTAACACAATGTCCCACAATTTTATATTCAAACATACAATGTTCCCACATATTTTCACGAGCTTTCCTTTCCAGGTAACACGTGATAAATGCCCGTGTACATTCCGGATCTTAAATAGTCTACGGGGTGACAAATATGGCCTTTGCGTAGGTACATTTGGTTAAAGAAACGCTAAGGGCAATCTATCTCGATAAGGTTATAGCTTGTTCTTAGAATTGAGAGTGTAGTGGATATTATTTATTTATAACTAGCTTCCGCCCCACGGTTTCACCCGCGTTCTTTAGGAATCTTGTGTTTTCCCGAGATAAAAAGTATTCTATGTTCTTTTCCATACCATAGGCTATGTGCATACCAAATTTCATAGCGATCGGTTCAGCGGTTTAGGCGTGAAAAGGTAACAAACAAACTCACTTTCGCATTAATAATATTAGTTAGGATAGTTAGGCTTAGGATAATATAATATAATAAGTTAGGAAAAAAAGTTAGGACTAATTGTCCCCCGCGGTTTCACCCGCGTTCCCGAGAAAAAAAGTAGCTTATGTCCTTCTCCATACTAGGCTATCTGCGTACCAAATTTCATCGCGATCGGTTCAGCGGTTTAGGCGTGAAAAGGTAACAAACAAACAAACAAACTCACATTCGTATGTATAATATTAAGTTAGGATCTATACGGGTCAGAAAATATGATCTCGGCGAGATCATGAGAGCCTTGAAGAGCTTATTGACAATAGCCTGTATTACATTGTACCCTGGGATTCAGATTAGCTTGTGTTCTTGAAGTTGCTATCTTACCACAATACCAAAAGTATTTAAATATAAATATAAATAAATATTCTGGGACATTAATCCTCACACACGGCTATCTGACCCCAAACTAAGCAGAGCTTCTACTGTGGAAGTCAGATGACTGATATACTACATATACTACTTTTCTTTTGTAAATACATACATATATAGATAATTACACCCAGACACAGGACAAACAGATTTCTCTATTTTTTTGAGTTAAACTTACCAAATATTTTATTTTGATCAAATTGTAAATTAAAAAATGGAGTAGCATTTTTTATTTCTATGTATTTTTTTTTCAATTATGACAATTAACATGGATGTGTAATGAATGAATAACATTTGTCTATATTTAAATAATAATCGTTTTTATCCTTTTTTTTTTACCACATTGTTGGCAAACAAGCATACAGCCCGCCTGATGGTAAGCGGTATCCTATTCAAATACGAGGAGTATGCCGCATTATTGTTTCTTAATTATCGTCTCAAACTAAAATAGGAAACTTATATTGTAATTACACTTATGAACAGGTTTTTTATGTCTGAAGGCTGACAAGCATGCAGGCGGTCCATCTGATGGTAAGTGACTACCATCGCCTATGAACAGTAGCAATACCAGGGGATTTCCAACCTTTATAAAGCCTAGAAGACAACTGGGTCTCAAGTACAATTGCCGGAACATACAAGTAGGTGCTTGGCGATAGGTTTTTAAATTGAGAGAGATAATGTCAGTATTATATATACCGTAAAGCGAGTATCATTTTGAAAGGCCTAAATAAATAAAGCTGTTCCCACCCTATAGGTAGCTACTATCGTAAACGGAATTGTTATGTTTGCTGGTAAATATCGTATAATTATCTGTGTTATTATTATACTCTATGAATATATAATAGGGCAATCTATGTATGTATCTTTGCTCTGAAGCACTCGTAAATTTAAGTTATATGAATACAATTTTATATAGGTATGTATAAATTTTGCCGGGTGGTTTTAATCGCGATCTAGATAGATTTTTCAGGAATATTTGTCCCTTAGATTAAAACAAAAAGGGAAACCAAACTTCGTCTAGCTAAAGCACTGTCACTCAGTTGTAAGCGGAGGCTGTTAAATGAACAACTTTTCATTAGCTGTCAGTAAACTTATTGTCCCACGCGCCTCATTTTACATAGTTACATTCGGTGTGCCTTCGGCAAATAAAAATATTGTTTTTGTATCGACATCGTTTGCACTGAGTTTCATTAGCCCAGCATGCTCTCGTACTGGCATCTCGTTCTATCTTATGACTGTGTAATGAGTAGAAATGAGATGACGACATAAAATATGCAAACAGTATTACCACCATTTATAGTCATCCTTTACGCCACTCTACTAAAACATCTCTAAATAGTATACCTAAAAGAAAATCGATATCTACGTCTGTCTGTTTGAACAATTAGTTCTTCTAAACTATGCAACGGATTTCGATAATGTTTTCACTATCATTTAGAGAACTTATTAATTATATTTATAAAAACTAGAGAGAAGTCTGCCGAACCTTATGAGATAAAGCAAAATAGAATAAAAATGTCCGCGATGGTATATGTCGATCTCCACAGTATTTATATTTAACTTTTACATAATTTCATAATTTTAGCCAATATAATAGTAATCCTTACCCAATTATATATTACTAGCTTCCGCCCCACGGTTTCTTCCGCTTTCCCGTGGGATCTTATGTTTTCCCGGGATAAAATGTACCTTATGCGCTATTCCAGACTTTAATCTATCTCTATGCCAAATTTCATCCAAATCCGTTTAGTAGCTTTTGCGTGAAAGAGTAACAAACATCCATCCATCCATCAATCCAAACTTTCACATTTATAATATTATAGTAGGATTACCCATAGAGTTTGCTGTATTTCATATTCGGTTTTAAATATTATTAAATACATATCGTGGAATTTATTACATATTACATGGCCATATTAGCCATATATTGAAGCGGGCGCCGCGCTTGTACAAATTCTTGAAACATTTACGCCCTCTTAGAACACATTTCTTACTCTGGCTATAAAGTTTTATACGCATTCAAATTTTCTATCATTTTACATGTTTTATTCACATGAAATTTTCATTTAACAGCTATGGAGAGACAGAAGTTCCAATGGGAAAGAGTTTTAGGAGTGAAAATTTTAGGGTGGCTCGAAATTCTGTCGCATTAAACTGTGACATAGCGTCGCTGAGCATAGTTTAGACTCAGTTTTCAGACTCAGGCCGTGAACTATCCTAACATCTTTTTTCTCAGAAGAATAAAATTAAAGAGAAATATTCCATGGAATGGAAAACATTTGAGATAAATAATTGTTATTATACAACCGTAGTAAAATCCTTATTATTATACCATTAATTTTTAAATAACATCAAAAAGACCAATAAAAAAACCAAAATTTATTTTTCAATTATTTATTTTAATATGAGATTGTGAGATTATCAGTGACCCTAGTAGACACCCCTATTCTGTTGGTATTAACCGACACAATTCCTTAATTAACCCAAGTGAGCAATACGGGGAGCATCGCTCTTTTCATTGTTTAAGTGGATTAGTCCCGATTTCCTTGTTCAGGGTTGACAAAGTAAAGTATTTAATTTAATCCTTTATATTACTTGCGATGATAAGATTTGCTGCATGTTTCTGTGTCAAATACAATTAACGACCTAAATTTAAATTCTTGATTTTTTTTTTATCTTAAAAAGTTAATAGAGCCTTATACCTTTAAAAAATATTTTAAATAAGTATGCTGTATGTAATCCAATAAATAAATGAATACATGATATCGTTCCTAGAGATCTCATTTGCAGAACTCGCAAGAAAATTTGAATTTCGCGTAAAAAAATATTTTTATATTTTTGTCAAAGCTCTTGTTGTTGTCGAAGCTTGCAACGTAAGTATATGACAAAACTTCAGATGACATAAGTTTTTACGAGTTAAGTCGTTTCTAAACTTTATACTCCGGAGAACTAGTGTCATTGACAGGGCACAAGCAAGCAGTAACCTCTATTGGCGATAAAGAGGTCATATTAGTAGATACTAACACCAAATTTTGAAATAGATACCAAATATTTAAAGTAATTGATACCATAAAGTTATTCGGAAGTATGTGTTGACTTAGCGACGTGAAGCTACAATGATAGCATTTATAGATTTAAAACATGTATGTCAAGAAAAATCTAACATAAATAACTCAGTACATAACGTTGCTCAAACCTGAGTAAATGCGTTCCAAAATGATGAAATACTGCGCACTGACGCCAAGGGTGCTATCCTACTAATATAAATGTGAAAGTTTGCATGTTTGAATGTTTGTCACTAAATCACGCATAAAGGGCTGAAGGGATTTGGATGAAACTTGGAACATAGATAGATCATACCTTGGAATAACATATAGAGTTTTTATCCCGGGAAAACATAAGATCTGTCAGGATCCGCGGGGCAAAAGCTAGTAAACCATTTATACCACTTCAGTTACTATATACGACAAATTAGTTCCTCAGATAAATCAGTACCTAATACATCAGTATCATAAGTTAAGCATTCCTGTGTTACAATCTGTTCTCAAATCTTGGCTTTATTTTGTTCTTATAAATATGTTTATCCAAATATTTTTGTATATTTTGAATACACATTCACGGCATATACATGTTTTCAAAAACATGAACAACATTCATCTAGTTTGGAATCCATTTGGAGTCTTTATTCATGCATGTGTCACAGTGACACATAGTGACAGATATGGGGGAAAATAGGGGAATGTGGAAATGTTGCAGGTTTTCTCATTTTTAACCGTAATCTACGTTTTGGGGACCATTGTCTCTAATTGACGGTCTGCAAGATCGGTCGCACATTGATGTAAATATCTAATATATAAATATATCTATACTAATATAATAAAGCTGAAGAGTGTTTTTGTTTGTTTGTATGAAAGCGATAATCTCTGGAACTACGAGCCGGATTTGAAAAACTATTCTTTGCATTTGAGAGCCTACTTTTTATCCCGGGGATGCGAGTGAAACCGCGGCGAACAGCAAGTATTATTATACAACCACAAGAGTATGTTAATACCTAGGTATGTTAGTTATATTACTACAAACCCATCTTAGTTTACATTCAATTGACCATGTGCGAAGAAATGTCCAAGATATAAATAATAATATTAAAAATGCGAAAGTTTGCTTGTATGTTTGCGTGTGTATGTATGTTTGTTTGTTACTACTCAGCTTCGTAACTGCTGAACGCATTCTCATTATGTATACAATTACTTCACGCTCTGGAATAATACATAGAATACTTTTATCCCTAAAAAATATAAGTTCCTACAGAAACACTGGTAAAACCGTGAAGCTGAAACTAGTCTATTATACTTGCACTAACAGATTTGTTAATAATTTGATAATATCGGTGTCATACTATATTGTACTGTACCATAAAGATTTATTAAGATAGCTTTCCCTAGAAACAAGTTATAATAGACTTTCCAAGGAGGCGGTTTTATGCAACATTAATTCGTCCAATGTAGCCTTAAATCTTCCAAATAAATTGTAAATGAGACGTAAAACTCCTAGTAGGTACATAAATCTTACTTATTTTCGTGTAACTATTGCGTAAGTTTCTGGAAAACTACGAAAAAATGTTTTTGGCAACCCTGAGCATATCTGTAAGCCATTATTGGAGTGGTATTGTTGTAATTATTTCGAAAAAAAAAGTAGCACAATTAGAGGTCGTTATGGAGCTTATTTCGTGTACCGAGGGTCGAGTAAACACAACTTCTTTCAGATAATGTTCGTATTATGAGAAAAAGTATAATGTTTGCACGATATAATCGCGTTTTCCAATAAGCACTTTCTTGTTGTTCTTGTTTTTTGCTTCATTATTAAAACAAAAAGTTTTTTTTGTTCTGCTGATAGAAGTACATACAATATCATAAATAAGGCTAATTTACTGACAGAAACACCATATTTGTTTTATTTTTAATAGGCTACTTTTAACCTTTTGGGATTTGTATCTCTTTGTATCTACTAGTCATGGTCTAGTGATGACGTGGCTGAATGTAGAAGCACACAAAGCCTTAAAAGGAACACGCTCAGGCAAATGTAGGTGCCGACGCACATCGTTAGGTACTTGGTGACAAATTTTCAACTTGAAAGTGGTAGTACAAAGTAGCCTACCACAGTGTATTGGTTTCCTTACGATTTTTTCTTCGAGCTCATTACAGAAATCAAACACATAAGCTTGGCCACATCATTCGACATCATAACCATCGCCTTAGTTCCTATATAATTATAGTTATACTTTGATTTATTCAGGAATGTAGCAGCTGTTTTTTACGAATGCTGTGCGAGTACCATAGTAATGATAAAATCTGCAGTATCCTAATAAATGATTACCCAATGCATTGTGCTTACCACATAGTATCTGTTGCCAATAATTAAGCGTACCGAATAAATATTGATTTAAAGTGGGGTCTCTATATAGTTACAGTTTGGTCATTATGAAATCGATACAACACTGCGGCTGTCATTTGTTCCTGTCGATCACTAATACTAATTGGAGCAAATACTTTGTAGAAATTAAATGCTTATATGAGTCTATTTTTCACCGCCAGTTGATACGCAAAATTTTTGATAAAAGAAAAAAAATAGAAAATTCGTTGTGGATGTTGTGGCGGCACATTGCTGTTCTTCGCTAGATCTCTTTTATTTATTTTTTTTAACCCAAGAAAATCCTCAAGGATACCCCGTGGCTTCGGGGGAAGCGGCGGGGTTATGTCAGACTCCTACTGACTAAAAACTTGGGGTGTTCCTACATGTCGCTGCCGGCTGGGTATACGGGGGCGCCGAAGCATTCGTCCGCTTACCCAGCAGCGACGGCCTGGTGGGAGGCCTCCTCTTCGACGACGTCATCGTCGACGTCGTCGTTATCGACGGTGGGGACCGGAGCTCTTGTCTCCACCGTCTCGTTTTGTCGACCTCTCACTGTCGACGAAAGCGTTTATCACGCTCGGCAGCGAGTGGTCATTACCCACTTTAGCGCAGAGCTCGCTGCGCTCACTTGCCCAGGCTGGGCACAACTCCAGCGTGTGCAGGGCCTCCTCCTCGAGGCATCCGTCACAGTGGTGACATACGGCGGTAGGCTCCCTCCTGGCTATATGCCACAGATACCTCCCGAAACAACCGTGTCCCGAGAGGATCTGCGTCAACCGGAAGGTCAACGTGCCGTGCCGCCGCTCCAGCCACTCCTCCAACACTGGACGAATGGCCTCAATGGTCCGCAGACCCGCACTAGGGTGCTCCAGCCTCGACTTCCACTCTTGTATTCGCTAGATCTCTAATGCAACATTAATATCAAAGACGCAAGAATCGTTTCGGATTGTTATAGTTTTTAGTGCATCATGAAAACATAGTAAATAGTCGAATAGTGATCCTACAGAAAACACAACCGCAAATATATTATGTAAATAAATTTCAATCTCTTCAATTTCAATGGTCGTGAGGCAATCACGCAACTTAGTAATAACAGAGTTCCGTGTTATTAATATTTGTGAAGAATTGTGAACCCACAAAATATATGCAATAATCCAAATTATAAAGCCATAATTTAACAGTATTTTTTGTATCCAAACACAACACATTTTTTTAATTCACCCGCTACAGTTGTTCCGACCCAACGAACCCAATTTAATCTAACAAAACGTACCAAACTTTAGCATGCAAAGGGAATTGTAGCCCTTAATTAAGCAGCAATATATTGCCATCAATATTTATCGATACGCCTGCGCTCCTGTTAGGAATTTGTCAGTTTAACATGGTATGGTATGCTACTGACATTTTGCCGACCGTATAAGGCTTTTCCCTACGTTCTATTAGTTAGAATAATTCTATCGTAAATCTAAGTAGTAATGTGGAGATATTTGCTAAATGATGATGAACTATTCAGCTGATTTGTGCCGTAAATTATATGTATTTGTTTTGTAGTCACTTAAAAGTCACTTGGTTATAAAGTGTCTAAATTCTTAACGTAATAGTTGCCTTCGAACTTTTACATACATTTAGTTACTATCTATCACGTTTAATGAAACCATGCTTGGATGATATTATATTAATGAAAATTAAAAGCGCTTGAAAACAGATAAGTTTTATAAAAACAAATTAATTTAAAAACCTAATTTATTGTTTAGGTAATCTTTTCTTCAAAATACGGGCCGGTTGTCGTGGTTGGTAAGATACCCCATCTATCACGCTGCAGGTCGTGGGTTCGATTCCCACTCAGGACAAACATTTGTGTGCATGAACATGTCTGTCTGTGTAATTATCTATATATGTATGTATTTACAAAAGAAAAGTAGTATATGTAGTATATCAGTTATCTGGCTTCCATAGTACAAGCTCTGCTGAGTTTGGGGTCAGATAGCCGTGTGTGACGAATAATGTCCCAGAATATTTATTTATTATTTATAATTTAATTTTTTAATAGCCTGAAATTAGAAAGAGATACAAAACCAATATCCTTACAAATACGCATATATGGCAATAAAATACCCATGACTAGTTCGGGGCGTGGGACACATCAATATTTATTGGCGACAGGATCCCAGCATGTGTGCGCAATGATATTCATACCAATGCTCAGGACGGAATGGGTAATATTCCCTCTTATTTAGACCTGCTCGGTTGCGGTCCCAATCGGGTAGACAAACCGATAGAGTAGTCTACTGAATAGGATGGCTCCTATTTCCTCATTTCAGATTTCCATTTGGAATGAGGCAGACGATTGGTACACGATCGCGGTAAATTAATTCGGAGTCTAACACAGCATCAGCCTTAATTTAACTAAATAAAATCATCCTTCCCGATCGGTATGGTCTGAATAAGGGGGATTATATCGTAACTGTTATGATTGGAGTTCGACTCTGGTTTCGGAATCGGTCACCCTTGGTGAAATATGTGGTTTTACAAAAATCCTTGATATTATGTATGTAGTGCTTTCCCTGTTTTATTACAGTACCGTTTTATGCACATTATCGTGAATTTGAATGTTATAGTGTAGGTTCTTAAGTAATCTATTGATGGTAACTTCGATCATTCATTAGGATGCTGTCTGAGTTATTACGGATCAAAATAGGCATAAAAAGGTTCTTCAAGGAAACTCACCAATTTCCGGGACCTATTCAAGTTTTGAAACCAATGTCGCCACAAAAGAAACTAGGAAACCTCTGTTTAGAAAGTCTGCGCGCAAAACTTTTGTAATTATGTCACAGCGTCATTTGTAAGGTTACCTACAAGAAAATTTATTTTTTTATCCTATGGGTTTTCTATAAATAACCTGGAATTTATCGTAATTAAAAAAATACGGATGGACGGACATTGTGTAGTTGGCATACATTTATTACACGGATTGTTAATAGGTATAAAATACGAATGATATGGTCACTCCCAAAATACATAAAAAATCACCAAAGTAATATAGACATATTGGTTTATAGAGCACTAGTTTTTCGCCCGCGGCTTAACCAGCGATGTCTTATTTTACCCCCTAATAGGTTGAATTTGAAAAATGCTTGTATACCCTTCTATTTGAGATTTGCGTTGATATGTCAGTCGGTCAGTTTCTCCTATTTTATGTACATGCATGTAATATTACCTTTGAATTCAGTAGATACATACCTAGATGAATTAATCACTTATAAGTCTCATTTCGCGAAGTCTTACTTATTGTGCAAGATATTTAATTTCCTGTTCAAGTTCCTCCTCGCCTCTTTTCTTTATAAATTTACTACTAAGTCAACGATATTCCATTCTGTCAGTATATTTTATGGAGTTTTAATAAAACTTGTATAAGATATTATTACTAGCTGTTCCCCGCAGTTTCACCCGCGTTCCCGGTATAAAAGAACCGAGGTTTTAATTGTCAATATTCGGGGCGGAGACAAACCCAACAAATCAAAGATCATAAAAATCTTGAATTATAAATAGTGTAACTAACCCGACTTTGTTATATTTACGTATATAAATAAATAAATATTCTGGGACATTATTCCACACACACGGCCATCTGACCCCAAACTAAGCAGAGCTTGTACTATGGAAGCCAGATAACTGATATACTACATATACTACTTTTCTTTTGTAAATACATACATATATAGATAATTACACCCAGACACAGGACAAACAGACATAGATTTAAGTTTCATAATTTTATTAATATATTGCCATATTGTTTAACATAGGCAGCTCTTATAGTATTATCAAATACCTACAACATTATTGTTAGTATAAGAAAGAACCAATACATCATATTTTAAAGCAAAAAAATATTATAAATTTAGTTGAAATCATCATATAATAACGTAGATACCTAATATAATGCATTAATCTTACTTTCCATCTTGGGACCACGGGTGAAACCGCTATGTAGAAGCTAGTAGAAAAGCTAGTTAGGTACTAGCTTTTCTAGGTACTATACATATAAATTTTAACCGCGTTCCACTCGCATAAGTCCATCTTCCATTTTACGAGCCTAATGTTTAACTTATTCTTATTTTTTTGTGGTGTGGACATGTTATGAGGAGGGATGAAAGCCATGTCACAGAGTTATAAATATGAAAGTGGATTGATATATGAGAAGAGAAAGACAGAAAAAGAGATGTATGAAATTGTGTAAAAGATTATATGAGTAAGAAAGCAGTGAATGCAGATGATGGATAGAAGGGCTGAATGGAAGAAGAGTGCAAAATTACATTGTCCTCAAATAATAGGGTATTTGCCTGTCTTAAATAGTTATTTGTGCAACAAGAGAGCAAAGTCGTTTTTTGCTGCGAGTGCTGATTTTGAATCCTGAGTGTGCGAGGGATTCAAAGGCACGAGATGCAAAAAAAATTGCTCTCGTGTAACACACATAACTTTTCACTACAGCAGCGAGAACATTTTAGGAGATAATAAATATTTACAAGTTAAATATCAGTTTTATTTGCAGTAAATACTTTTTCGTTTAAATACAACAATAAGTTAAAAATTCAATAATTTACATTAAAAGACATAATTATCTTTTTGCAAAATTTCTTTAGTTAGTACGAAATTCCGAACGTGTTTGTCCTGAGGTCGAATTCAAAATCGGAACTTCGAAAGGGCTGGTCTTTGTCTCTCTCTCTTTCTAATGGCGGGAAAGAGATAGAGTGTAAATGTTTCGAATTGTATGATTAACCCAAGGCTGAATAAGATATTCGCGGCTTTCTGGAAAAAAAAAAAAAAGTTACTTTGTCTCACTCAGTGAGCAAAATCGCATTTTGCTAATGTTATTAAATTTATCCTTATTATGATTTTTAATGACCAATCTAACCATAACGAGTATGCTATATAATTATGACGTCACATGCTTGTATTTCATACAAAACTCCATATAAACCTATCGTTTTGACATTTCATAAAATGTTGCTAATTTGAATGTCAGTCAAATACCCTATTGGGAACAGGGCAGGAAGATGATGAATGTTTAATATAATCTACTGTAGTGTAGCTGGAGCTGAAATAATGGCGACAGTGTAATATAGAGTGTGAGATTCAGTAGTTAGTTCAGTAAAACCATAGATTGTGTCAATCAAAAATAAACCTTGTCATAAGGCTAGGTTTGTTTTACATAATCTATGCTCAGATATTAGATTTGCAAAGGCAAGCGGCAAAGGTCGTGGGATCGAATCCTATAATGATCTTGAGCTTTTGGTGAAGGAAAACGACGTTTTTCTTCCTATTGTAGTGTACTTTGTAGGCTGGCTGCACCCTAAAGTAGAAATCTGTCGCCAAGCAAGTAATGTTCCAGCAGTTGCATTTGAGAGCTAGTTCTTTATAAAGGTTGGCAACGAATCCCTTTGGTATTGCTAATGTCAATAGGGGGTAGCCTTTACCATCAGGTGACCGCCTGCATGCTTGTCAGCCGTCTGACAAAATAAAAATAATACCAAACACATGTGTATAGAAATCGCAATCAAAGTAAAATATACAGCCTAGTTCCCGTGACTGCCCCTCTACATATTAATAAAGCTGGGAGCCGCAATTTCATCGCTCCCGTCACGTCATATCCCATTTTATGTTGCCCGGGTGTACATGGTGAATATTTGTTTTCTTATTGCTAAAGGAATTTTTGTATTCCTGTATCGCTCTAAATACATGTTATTGAAGCCACAGATATACAGGGATACCTTGAGTCACTTTAATGAGCTGGACCTAAAGCGAAACTAAAGGTTATCCAATATCTACCCTCGTCAAATAGCGTCGTGTATTCCCTCACATACAAAACAGAGATCCCAACCAATTGTCTAACCAGAGAACGTCTAAGAAGGTCACTCGAGCAATATACAGTAAATAGGATTCATTTCCCGAGTACACCTTATCTAAGTACATTGGATCCAGCTTGGAATAAAATTCTTTAACTGACTCGGATATTTGATAAATTGCATAAGATCTACTGAGGCCTTTTTAGTCCCCCCGGTCTACTTAAAAATGGAACTACAGGGATATAGGTTTAGGTACAGTATAGGTTTCTAAGGTTTTATAACTTTCCTCAGCAATGAGAAAACATAACAAGCAAATAACTTGGATGATATGGAATACAGTCGATTTGGTGAGTAACCCTATACTAAGTAAATAGATATAGCCCCGGTTGATATTTTACAACTGTATAGTAACAAAATCAGTTTGTAAATATTATATTACATGATGTTACTTTATTCTGTTTGTTCCGAATTTCCCCGTTTTTAGAGGGAACTAATTTTGTTGTTATAAAAGCTATCTTATATTGATTCCTCATTGCATGGATTTATGGATGCATATGTCTATTTAACAAGTGAAATTATTGCCGTATTTGTAGCTTCATAATAATAATAATCAAAGGCCCATGGGCGTCTGCGGTTTTAAGACACATATGTTAGGATGTGAATAATACGCAGGTTTTAAGATACTGTTAGTTATTTATTAGCCGAGATATATTAAGTAAAATATAAAAGACAACGTCACCGTGATGCGGCTCGTGACAGACGACATACCACAGAATAACATAGGTCACTATATCTAGGTAGGCACAGCTTACATTACTTCGTGAATCCTAACACCTCCCCTCGAAGTAGTAAGCAAATCTATCTAACCCTTAGATACATCAATCATACCTAGATTACGCATGCATTCTTGATGCTTTGTCCCATTCAAACCCTTGGTCAAAACATCTGCAGGCATTCTATCTGTACTTAAGTATTTCAAATCAATAACACCTTGTTCGCACATATCTCGAACGAAGTGGTGCCTCACATCAATGTGCTTTGTTCGTGAACGGTAGTTTCTACTTTCAGCAAGCTTTATCGCACCCTGGTTATCGTTGAATAATGTCACACACTCGCATTTTAGTCCAACACTACTCAACACATCCCGCAAATACATGGCTTCTTTAGTAGCTTCTGAGATAGCCATATACTCAGCTTCTGTGCTCGACAACGCAACAGTTCGTTGCTTTCGTGCTTCCCAGCTGATTGGAGCACCGGCTAATATAAATGCAAATCCGGAATAAGACCTACGATCAACCGCATTTGAACCCCAGTCTGCATCAACCACACCAAACAATGGTAAACCAGTTCTTTCGTACATTAAACCTTGCTCTGCCGTACCTTTTAGATACCTTAACACACGTTTCGCCGCTTTCCAATGTTCGATATCATAATTCGTATTATATTGGCTCAGATAATTTACGGCATACGCAATATCTGGTCGCGTAGTCACAGCCAGATACATCAAAGCACCTATTAAGCTTTGATAAGGATACTTCATCACATCATCCTTCGCACATTCAGGCTTCTCCAATTTTACATTTACATCCATAGGCGTCATTGTAGGCGTACAATCACTCATACCAAAGCGTTCTAATAGTTTCTTTAAATACACACTTTGATTAAGATACACTCTGTATTCTTCATCACGAGTAAATTCAATACCCAAGCAATGATTTATCTTTCCCATGTCTTTCACCTTGAATGCGTTAGATAATTGTCCTTTCACATCGCGCAACCATGCATCATCATTTGTCGCTAAAATTAAATCATCAACATAAATCGCAATTAACATCATTCGCTCACCTTTTCGTGCTACAAATAGACATGGATCCTGCTGCGTTGCTTTGAATCCAACACTCACCAGTTTTTCTACCAGCTTCTTATGCCATTGCAAACCAGACTGTCGTAAACCATACAAACTCTTTTTCAACAGACACACACTATTATCACACTTATCTAATAATTTACTCCAGCGCGTAGCTGTGTCGATAATTTTCTTATCTCTAATAATTTTCCTTTGTGTTCCGATCTTTTGGTTTCCGAGTACTCTGTCTAGAACATCACGTAGCTGATCAGGTACTTCCATAAATACTTCCTCATCTAGTGAGCCATTCAGATAAGCTGTTACTACGTCCATCTGATGGATCTCTAGTCCTAATTCAGCTGATAATGCAGCTATGAGTCTTATTGATGACGATCTTACTAATGGAGATGAGGTCTCATGAAAATCCTCCCCAGGTCGTTGAGAACATCCCTTCGCAACCAGTCGTACTTTCTTGCCAGTAGTTTTAGTTCTAAATACAAATCGACTTCCAATCACTTTTCGATTCGATGGTCGCGATACGATTTCCCACGTACCATTTTTAATCTGTGCCAAATATTCATTTTCCATGGCACTTCTCCATGCGTTTACATCGTTCGTATTCTCAATTTCACTCCAAGTCATAGGATCTATCGTTGCTATTCCTGCTGTTAGTTGCACATCCGATTCTTCATCTTCTGATTCATGTTCACTTACCGATCTGTTTTCTAGTTGCGGTCTTTCCATTGAACTAGTACGGACTAGTCTACCTCTTCCTCTTGTTGTAGGCTCTATTAATCTTTCCCACAAGAGTGTATCTGTTCTCTTTCTTCGAGGTATTATTTTATTTCTTTCTTCTTCTTGTTCGTATACACTTTCTAGAGGTCTTTTATCTTTTGCTACATCTTTTTTAGTTTGAAAAATAGCTCTACGCTCTTCTTGTTTATTTTCATTGTCATCATTATGCATATTTAGGTCAACAAGTATTTCCCCATCATTAATACTTTCTTCTTCAACAAGTATTTCCTTGTATTCATGCCTGAACGCCATCTCATTCATGAATTTAACATCACGAGTCACTACAATTTTCTTTGACTTCGGATCATGTATTCTATAGGCTTTAGATTGAATATCATATCCCATGAATATTCCCAATTCTGAACTAGAATCAAACTTCCCTTTCTGGGTACCTTTATTTTTATAATACACCTTCGATCCAAATACTTGCATGTAGATTACGGTAGGTTTCTTCCCTTTCCATAATTGAAATGGTATCTGACCATTTAACGCTTTTGTAGGACACCGGTTTCTAATATAATTTGCAGTGTGTACTGCCTCAGCCCAAAACGAAGGTGGGCTTCCTGCCTGACGCATCATACACCGCGCCATCTCTATCAGCGTTCTGTTTTTCCTCTCTGAAATCCCATTTTGCTGGGGGGTATATGGAGCTGATAATCTTCTCCTGATTCCTTCTTTCTTCAAAAAATTATCAAACTCATAGTTTATATATTCACGACCGTTATCAGACTGAAGGTTCTTAATCTTCATGCCAGTAAATTTCTCAACATAGGCCTTGTATTCTTTGAATACTCGCAGGACGTCACTTTTGCTCGTAATGAAGTATACTTCACACCATCTTGACTTATCATCAGTAAAAGTAACAAAATACTTTTTCCCGCCAAAAGACTGATGTCTCATAGGGCCACATACGTCAGTATGAATGATCTCTAATAACTGGCTCGTGCGATCAGCACTACTCCTCCTAGGAAATGGTTTGCAAGTCTGCTTTTCACTTATACAGATTTCACACTCAGACAATTTTTCACCGTCATTGAATGTCAAGCCATACACTAGACTATCCTTCGACATTACCTTCAAGTCACGTTCGTTGAGGTGTCCGAGGCGCTCATGCCATATATTAATGGACTTGTTCTCCACCTCGACATTATTCGCCCCGTTATGATTCATTCGAACATGGTATAAATTACCGACACGATCTGCACGCATATGAATTTTGTTTTTCTCATCGATTACAATCGCATCGTTCTTTTTGAAATGAACCTCGAACCCGCGATCTGTCATTTTCGCAACTGACAATAAGTTGGTTCGTAAGTCTGACACATAGAATACTTTTTCAATGTCAATTTGGCGCTCTTCGCTGCCTGTATTCACTGAAATACTGACCTTACCCGCTCCGGTTATATTTGTGCTCTCATTATTTGCCAAATTCAGCTCGGAGTCCAGTCGCGTGAAACCCTGAATCATGTGCTTGTCATTGCACATGTGTCCCGTGCATCCACTGTCGATACACCAAATAGGGTTGGTCTGATCACTAAACATCACCTCTTCGGTGGTGCTCATCAACATCGTCGTCTTTGGATCACTATCCCGTCCCAAGTGTTTTGCACACTGTTTATTTTTATTGACGTTCTTGACTTTGCAATCTCTCGCCAAATGTCCACGACGACCACAACGATAGCACTCAATTTTACTTTTAAAATAGCCTTGGTTCTCATTTGAGTTCTTCTTCTGGTAGGTATTTGAATTGGTACGTCTGACAAACATAGCTCCCTGGTCAACTACTTTCGATTTTCGGCCTTCATAATCCTCGACGATCTTAACTTTCAACACTTCTGTTGTTGGCAAATCATCCCTCGATTCCATTGCTGTGCGAAACATAGCGAAGGAATCCGGCAAACTATAAAGTAGTAAAATGGCCAATAATTCATCAATCACTACCAAACCAATCTCTTTGAGCTTTTTGACAGCATCAAAAAAATCTGCAATGTGCTTCTTGAGGTCAACTTCTTCTTGCATACGAGTCAAAACAAGCTTCTTTAATAATGAGGCTTTCCTGGCAGGCCCGGCCGATTGATATAAAGACTTCAACTTATCCCATATAACTTTGGATGTTTCCAAGCCATCCAACGCAATCAATTCACTTGGACTAACAGCTAACAATATGTCCGATTCGGCTTTTCCATCATTTTTATTCCAATCAGCGTACTTCAGATCCGTGCGCACTGGCTGTGGCAACAATCCTGTTACATATTCCCACAAGTCATTTTTCTTCAAAATAGCTCGCATTTGAATCTTCCAGGTATCATAATTATCACCAGTTAATGGATCAATCTTGATAGAAGCAGCCATTTCGAAGTATTTTCTACTCCTAAACCTCTTAAAACAGCGAAAGACCCGCACTCTTTTACAAAGTGAGTGAGTCCAACGTAAATGGGCAAGTCCATTTACAGCGATGACACAGATCAATGGCACTGTGTCGCTTGTGCCCTTTGACTTTTACACACTGTGTCAATAGATGGAACGCACACAAAGTTTCTTTACGTGAAGATTTTAAAATCACATATTTCACTGTAAATCGATTATATATCACGCCCTGGGCCCATAACCTGTTAGGATGTGAATAATACGCAGGTTTTAAGATACTGTTAGTTATTTATTAGCCGAGATATATTAAGTAAAATATAAAAGACAACGTCACCGTGATGCGGCTCGTGACAGACGACATACCACAGAATAACATAGGTCACTATATCTAGGTAGGCACAGCTTACATTACTTCGTGAATCCTAACAACATATAAAGTGACTTTTTAATCACTGGCAATACTTGCAGGGGTGGAAGTACCGATCAATATGAACAACTATAAGTATTGCCAGTGACTAAAAAGTCACCCAGTATTGACATATAATATAATTTTTAACTGCTTTATTAAAGGCTGCCCATAATTAGCGATTCTCCTCTTTGCTATAATCGATTTTTACGGACCTAGTAGTAGTTTCTGTCAGTCAATCTAACAGTAAATCATTAGATCAGTAATAATCAGTAATCTGATTACTGATTATACGTGTCAATAGCAAGTGGATAGAGAAAGATAGACTGTTTGACTGAACAGCCAGCAGCTGACCCTTTGAATACGTACAGTAAGAATATAATAGGTATACGAGTATTTAAAACAAACGCATGATCAAATCCAATCCTGAGAGTAAAACGAGAATATTACATTCTATTTTCATATAACCTTTCACGAATAGAGCTCCAGTAATCTACCGATTGTGTGCTGGATCCTCATGATTTCATTTCAATGGATTCGCAACAATTGATACAGTTTTCTTGTCTTTTAGGAAGAAATATAATATTTTTTCTCTCTATACTTAGCCAAATTGCTTTTTGATTGCAAAAACGGTTAGAATTACCTATAGATAAAACAAGTAATTGAAATTGAAGGCTGAGTTATGCTAGGTTTTACATAATGTATACGTTCTTGAAAGTTAAATAGGTAAAACTACAAAAGTACGATTTAAACATCTAGTTTTACTAGAACATACACATAGTTAAACATACTAAAACATAATTATTTTGTAATAGAATAGTTATCAACGAAAGATATAAAGGCTACAATCCAGTTTTATTGAATTTTTAATGTCGCAGTATCATTCACGCTTTGCTTGATTTTTTAAATTTCAAACAGAAAGTGACACTCACATGTAACTTTTATTCTACATCGTACGTGTTACCCGTATAATATTTTTACTCTAGATAGGTCACAATCTCACTATGGTAAATTATGATGCTGAAAGTTCAATGAACCCAACTACCGTGCTATGGACTCTTTACGATGTTTTCAAGGGGTTGATAGCTCAGTGGTAGTGACGTCGGACGCCGCCGCGGCGAAGGTCGTGGGTTCAAATCCTACAATGAGTTTGAGCTTTCGGTAAAGGAAAACATCGTGAGGAAACCATAGCACGGTGGTAGGGTACTTTGTAGTACCCACCTGGCTGGCTACCACCCTCAAATTGAAAATCTGTCACCAAACACCTATTGGTGTGTTCCGGCAGCTGCACTTGAGAGCCAGTTCCTTCTAGGCTTTGTGTGCTTACCACCTTCGGCCATATCATCACTTACCATAGTGAGATTGTGGTCAAACCATCGGTGTGCAATACATCGGTTTGAAAATCAATATTTTATTTTCAGCAAAAAAAAAACTGGAATACAGTAAATTTTTCATGCGATCTTAATTAAGATAGTGTTACATTGAAACAAAAGCTACATTCTAAATAATAGAACGGTTTCGTTAACCACAACACAATCAGTATTCTCTAATTATCTTAGATTCGATAAAAAGGCATGAATAATGTTAGTACCTAGGTACTTAGTTATCTAATATCTTTAAATATAATATATTAGTATCTACACACCTAGTAAAATCACGAGATTAATGTAGGAAAGTTTCAAGAAACATTGTCGCATTTATCAGAAACTTATCATTAGTCATACCTTATGACAAAGTAGGTAAGAAACGCTAAACGAACTTTAATAATTCTTATTTAATTTTAGCGACATGATGGCTTCATCTCAACACATATCCATCACTGTGTTAAAAAGAGAAGGATTGCGAGACAAAGATAAGTGATAAGTGCCATCATAGCAAGCGGATATTTTGAAATGGCTTCTTTTTTAAATCTATGTTAGGAACATCTCTGACATCTCGAAAAAGAATTAAAACTTTCATACCAACGGTAAACTGGCTCAAGCAATGAATGAAATGGTTTCTTTTGCAATTTCAGAGTTGGTTCCACGATAGAAGTCCATCAGTACGACTAACCTGAAAAGAAGCCTTCTCAGTATAGTGCCGTTAGCTAAGGTTGGCTCCGTGACATCTTCTCCATTTTCATCGAACACCCGTCAAATATTCATTCACGCGTTATGTCTACATGACAGGCTGAGAATATTATTGACTTACTTATTTTCACATAATACGGGTATTTTCTTTATTGAGAACAACAGCTTAGCTTATTTCAGCTTATGCACAGCTTATTATTATTATTTAAGGTCTTTTTTTAATCACTAACTAATCTTTAAACAGTAAAAGTTTGTAATTTATAACTGATTCCGATAGCGCAAATACAGCTGTTCCGTACAATAGTTCATTTTCCACTTGGCCAAAATGCATGGAACAGCTGATTTTATTTCCGCGCTGTAGGCAGGTATACGATGTACCTATGCATAAAATATATGCATGTAGTTAAATATTTGAGGTTTAAATTACAAAAAGGCTTGGACTAATGTAATAATTTTATAATTTGTTAATATTTTTGCAGATGAGACTACAAATGACATTGTAACGTAATTACAAAGGTGTTGTCCACAAATTCTAAACAAAGAACTAATTAGGTTTTCTCGTTACTTTTGTGGAGTTTCAGCTTTAAAACCTGAATAATAATACAGTAAAATGTGTGTGTTTCATGCCATACTTTTACTTACTTTTTCCCTCCTTTTGTACCGCTTGACCATTTGTCCGATATACTGGGAGAATTGTTATTGATATTAAAATTTATTCTGACTTCTGAGGAACTTTAAATAAAATACCAGAAGGTAATAAATTGATACCTTTCTGTACACATATCAAATATCTAGACTTGAATAAATCTATCTCGATAAGTGTATAAATACGTCATAGGTACCCAAGATTGAAGGCACTTTTATCTTCTCAACGCCTCTCGCTTTTACTGTCGGGACTCGGGAGGCGATGAATGTATTTTATGGTAGCTCTTTATTTAATACATCCCAGTTTTCTGTTGGAAATACATATAGAAATCTAAGTAACGAATGGAACTACCTTAATATGATTTTGCTAAACATGCTCCTGCAAAGATATTTTTTATTACAACCGTATCGAAGTTCTGAGTGAGTGTATTATGAATTATAGTGCGTCCTAAGTAAATCTACATAAAGTACCATCCATTATACAAGAAAGCGCATGTAATTTAATAGGGAAGTTTCAGTTACATGATATAACATGTGGTGTGAAGCCACAACTCCACAAGTGAAGTACATTGGTACTTTATACTTAGCCGATTATCATTAAAAAAATAGTATAAACTTAGGTATTATTAGTAACCTTATAACTTTAGATTTCTATGATAGGAAATAAAGCTGAAAAAGCTTATTTCTCACACGTCGAGCTTTACGTTCTCGTTAGCGGTAACGATGATCTTTTGAGAGCGATTTGAACGGATACGACACAAACACTGAAATGTGGGTTTGTTAGTAACATCTTACGTCGTTAAAAAAAAAATTATTGCCACCTTTTTATTTAATTTTTCCCAATATATCAAACGTTTGAATATCGAAGAGAATTCACAAGCCATTTAAGGATTCATTTATACATATACTTTAATTTATCATACTACCATTTATTTGACGGTAAAGATCTTTTTAGTTGTTGTAAAACATGTTCGAGTAGTTTTCAAAACTCATTTTATTTATTTTATTATATATAGAGTTGTAAAGCAAACATAAGAACTCTCGAAAAAAACTTCTAACATGAAAACCTTCCAACATAAAAGTTTGCTGAACTATATAAAGTTGAAAAACAACCTTAATTGCCTGTCGCGTGTAGTTGCGAGTAAGTGCACTTTGGATATAACGCAGACATACCATTGTGGTTATTACAATGCAACCAAAATAGTTACATATCTAAGTACTACTTTGCTCATAGAGATAAACGGTTGAATTATCACAAAGATAGGTACGTAACTGATATATTATGTATTTATATGAATAAATAAACCTTTCTCTCAAGCACTTTAGGTTAGGTTTATCTCAGAATTCCTACTCTTATGTGTCGCGAACACGGCGTTTTTCTTCAAAACATCGCACGACGGCAGAAGACGTAAGATAGCGTGCCATATCTCATACTTTTATATCGTATTAAAAGGACGTTAAGGTTGAAATTGCTTTGAAGAAAAGCGCGCGTATTCGTGTCATGTGCATTGCACCTTACACGACTTATAGATTCGAATCCAGGAATCGCTAATTAGCCGATAATGACTTTAGTAGGTAGAAGCGTACTTGTTTCATTTCATTTTGAGCGAGGTGATAAAAACATGAATGACTTAACAACCCGTGACAGTTCACAAATTAGTCTCTACAAGGGTTGTGTCCCTCATTTATATTTACAAATAAACCCGTCGTATCGTCACAGGCGGGAGTAATTACATTTTTTAACATATATAATTATCTTTCCTTTTATTTGGCCCTTTAAATAAAGTATACAGTTTAAACGAATATTTGGGTATAGCAGATAAGTAACGCTTTAGAGAATAATTATGAATTTAAATAAAATTTATGTAATAAACTAGCTCACAAGAAGAATGGGAATCAAAAGGGGTTTTTGTCAAATAAGGCTAGCCTTATTTTCATCCCGTTCACAAACTATCTTGAAAGAACGAAATTTAAAAGGAGAGGCCACCAATTATAGTCACTCCACGGCTTCAACCGCGGGATAAAAAGTAGCTTACCTATGCCTCTCTCTATGCCATAGGCTACCCGCGTGAAAATTTTGTTTGTGCCATTCATTCATAATATTATGTAGGATTCTAACAGAAATCAGTTTATGGTACCTACACGTGATCATAATTGATTGATTGAGTGCCCCAAAATCGTCAATAAAATATACGAAAACCTACTTTCATTTGAGCATTTGTGTACCAAAAATGAGTAATATCCCAACCATAACTGTAATATACTGAAAAAACATAAGTATACCATCGCTGATAGAATATCATGACATTATAAAGGCCTTGACCTAGTTTTGGAAGGAATTCAACCCCGTGTCAGTCTAATGAAATGCATGAGCAGTGGGTTTGTCATAATCAAGGGTGGAAAAGCCGATATGAAGGACGTCCAAGGAATTTGAATACGACGTATCCTGAGACTACAATTTACATTTACTTTGCGTTATCTAAAGTTATTACAAAGTATTAACACCCCGAATGCAATAGCCAATGCCAATAGCAATACTTTGAGCAAAGAATATGCTAGCTTCCTTAATACATATGAGAGGCCTTAACGAGACGATATCTCTTTGAACAATCGATGAGCCTCCGGTCCCCAAGGCCCTGGAGTTTCAATCCCATATACCGAAAATATGTTCGTCCTCTTTAGACCAGCTTACTATGGCGCTCTTGTTGTAGACAGAGTATTTTCTTTATTAAATTTAGTGTAAAGATACCCCAAAAACTATTTTTGTAAAGTATTCATCATAAAGACTCGACGTCAACCAGCGTGTGAAGACGGCGTCTAATCTCATCTAGCGGCCATAAACATGTCTCCCGTGACATATTATTATCGTGAGCCAGCGGACATCTCGTATACTAAAGATTAATTAGAGTAACGCAGGATAACATGAAGTATGAGGGCCCATTTACAATGTAGGTATGAGCCGGAAAATTAAGGTTTGGGTACATACGACTTTTATATTAGTTGCGTTGCGTGGTCCCCGTAGAAATTATATTTCGTCCAAGTCAACTTTGAAATCAAAGCGGAACGATGGTACTAAAACAACCCACTTTTCTTGGAATGTAAATACTAAAGTAAATATGTTAAGACGATATTATTTTCTATTAGCTATATCAAACCATTCTGGTTCTCTCAAAGTATTCTTGCTGAAATGAAACAAAGTACATTTCAAGAGCAATAACAGTTCGCACACACATTCAATCCCCAAAACAAATTAGTTTTAGCATCAATTTTCTCGATAACAGCTGACTTAATACGAAAAGATACAATTTCGTGAAACCTAAGTCTAATTTTATGATAGAAAGAAATCGTGAACATTTCTCGACGAGTACGATGATGATTGAGCCGAATCTCGCTACGCTCCAAATTAACGCCGGCCGGTGAATGTTGCTTGCGGTTTGCTTAACTTGCAGATTTTATTGCTCCGAGAAAATTGAGACACGAGAGATAAAAGTCTTGCGTCATTGTGAGACTTATTACAGAAATATAAAAGGTAGTAGATAGAACAGAAGACGAATGTTAAAGAAATGTTACAGTAGGTATGTATGTACCTACATTACATGGGTAGGGTACCTTCCCACGGCGCGCAGTTTCACGGACGTACCTACACGCCTAATTTACAAACAAAATTACACCGTATTGATAAACTAAAAGAATTGGAATTCGAAGGCTTGTTTAACCTGAGTCCCCGGTTCTCAAGACTTTAATATCAATGTCGCATTATTATTTAAACATAAAATGGTAGATAGGTATTTATAAAATTTATGTTTTTCAGTGGATCTCGAAAGAGCGAGAATTGAGTCCCTTCTATTTCGATCTTTACAAAAGACAGTTAAAATTCACTTGTGAAATAAGCGTGAACGTCCGTGAAACCACGCACCATGGGAACCCACTCTACTTTCTTATGCTTCTAAATTAAACTTTTACTACAAGTAAAAGCCATTTATTCTGTTTAGGCCCTAGGAGGGCACTTATGAAGGTCGAATTTACTGTAGTTACCACCGGTGACTGACTTGAAATGAGCGTGATTCATAACCATGAAGGTCACCTGAACTTTACGTAAGTGGCTGACTCAATATAGACTAAAATATCAATTACTTTTTATTGGGATTTTTAAAACTGTTACTAAACTTTATAATTAAATTCCTCATATTGACTTACTACAACAAAATCTCTTGGCTCGATAGACAATAGCTACTGTATAAATGTGAGAGACATAGACACATACATCTTGCCAATATTTAGTTCACTGAAGTGTCTGAAGTTGTACATACAGTATGAAAGATGGAATATACCCAATGTCATAAAATGTTACGGTCGTTTGTGTCACATGGATATTTCCATACATATTTTATTTGTCAGGAGTACAAGACAGGAGAAATGGAGACTAGCTTGATTTGTTTTTGAAATAAATCGGCGTCTGCAAAATAAAGAAAGAAAAACAAGATTGATCAGTTTTTTTATACGGACTACATCATGATGTGTAAGAAAAACATCAGCTGAAAAATAACAATACTAATTGCATTGTTGATTTATATCATTAAGTACAACTCAGCGGTAGCAGCGTAGATTTTTAGCTTAGTAAGCCTTTTCTACAATAAAGCAAAACATTATTGTTTGGTAATAGCCAAGTTTTCAATTCTTACGTACACGTAGAATTGAAATCTCCAATTGTCAATTCTGAAAAAAATATAAGCGCTCGTTATACTGAACATTTTTTACCCTAGAACAAACGCAGAAATTTAACACTTGATCTTCGCATTTATATTAAAAGAAAAATACTTTTTCAAAGGTTTTCAGACAGAGCAATTGAATTACGGTTTATTTTAATATAAAAAGTACGTCTGTGATAATTTCATGACATCTCTAAACTATACTTAGCACATAATATTAAGAATATATTTACAAAAGAAAACTAGTATATGTAGTATATACGTTATTTGGCTTCCATAGCACAATGTAGCAGATGGTCGTGTGCGAGGAATAATGTCCCAGAATATTTATTTATTTATAAAAGTAAATAGGTAGAACAAATAGGTGTAACTGTTGTTTAGAATCAAATCAACATTACCAAATCAAATGACATTGTGTAGAATAGCAGAAACACTCGTAAATAGACCGATGAATATTAATATATTATCATTGCTCCTCGCAGTTTCAAACTGAATGCTAATTAGATGGCTATGTACGAGGAAATATAGGTTCCTTTGAACTGTCACTACATTTTGAACTACTTTGGATATATTATATTAACATATAATATGCTGGTGTAGGGTCTCGTAGTTGAAGCGCTCGTGGCGTAGCTTGATTAGCCTTTTTTAATCGATCGATTAACTTTGTTAAGCAATGTCTAGTTAGGCCAGTACCTGGATGAGTGCCAACCTAGTGGTATTTCATCTTGAGTATTTCCATGCTTCGGAAGGCACGTAAAGCTGTTGGTTCCGGTAATCACTTAATTGTGAAGCTAGTTGGAAACCTCCTATAATGTATATATGTATAGATAGGCTTGAAATCTCCAACAGTAGGTTGACCACTAGCCTACCTCCACTAATCCGCAGTCGGCCTGTGTGGTGGAGTATTTGCCCATTCCCTTTCACACATTCGTGAATGGAGACTTGTGCTCACAGTGGGACATATAAAGGCTGTGAAGGAAGGATCTCGTAAGTAATACAGTTTTGAAGGTCATTTGTAATTGGCCCTGGAAGTTTTTGTTTCATAAAATATTGTTTTATTTAGCCTATACCGATACTTACGTAAACATTTTAACGATTTGCAATTATAATGGCCAATGTAAATACTTAATTGTTGAAAATGTTTTTATTTCTAGCTAAAATAACCACCGAGCTCCGCTTAAAAAATACCTTGTGCTAATTTGCTTAAATATCTATTCGTGTGTTTTGCTGTGTAAAAGTATATAGACCCACACAGACCACATACCTATATTATTGTCATCAGTATGTGGGAAGATGCAAGTGTTATAACACATGTGGCACTCACACCAGCGGCTTGCCGACACTCCAAAGTCATACCATCCGGCCTCTTGCCGTCGTCACGCGAAATTCTGGTTCTAGTACATTATGTAATTTTTTAATGCAGAATAATGTTAATTTTAAAATTGATTTCTATTTATCATAGCTCAATACTTTCTAAAACCAATATAATAGAAAATACCCTCTCCCACAACGCATGGTACAGCTTCGTTAGGTTCATTAGTTAAGCTATACGAACGGACACTACGACAGAGCGAAATGACACCCACTACATCAGCATATGAAGCAATATGCTCATTGTACTTACGTGTATTCATTTAACAAAGGCTGTGGATGGCTGTGGTTGGGGATCCTACATTGTTTGTGTTATATAGGATTGAAAAGGGCTCTGAGAGTTAGAGTAAGATAATTTACATAATTAATTAACTGTATTAATAAGACGATAGCAAAGTGGTAGTTAAGTCGATGTCGTGATGAAGGTAATGTAGATAATGAACGTATGCTTTAGGTAAAGGAAATCAGCTATAGTATACCATAGCACGGTGGTAGGGTACTTTGTAGTTATCCACTCATGTAGTAAAAATTATTCTGTAAATTGTTTTTATTTTATTCGTAACATTAATGGAAACATTTTGTTCCTCTGAAAAGAGAGATAATGGATTCCCGGAATGAAAACCCTGAGGAGAGTACTAGACTATAATAGTAGGATTCGTTTCAGTAACATATATTTTCAATCAATTCTCTTTTTATAAACCTCTCACTATTTTACCTCTATGTATTTTTTGTACAAGGTTTTTTATATCCTACATAAACCCGAATCTTCAGTAGAATAACGACAACATTTGATTCAAAATAAGAAAAGCGAAAACTATCACTATTTTCACAAATTTATTTATAGTTTTTATTTAGTATAAATAGCATTATATAACCATTTTTTATAATATTAATATTGCGTTCTGAACCCTTTATTTAAATCAATATTATTGAATGAATCACAACCATTGCCTCTATTTCTTCCTTCAGACATTATTTAAATTAACAAAAATCAACGAAAATATATTTTTCATAAGAGGAGCAACTCTTTAATTTCCCGTGGGAATCCAATATTATCTCGCGTTATAATAAATCGTACCACATGTTATTTTTTACAAATACACAAAGCAAACTAACATTACCATTATCCATTTTTTTTGTGTTTTAATTGTGAAAACATCAACAAACAAACAGTAATTTGTTTGTTCACTGTATTTTTTCTATGACTTTTTTCTATTATTTTGACCTACTTGCATAATATCTATTAATATAGATAGATCAGTCTAGTGTATTGTCCCCTAGTATTGATAATGTCTAATAGACGGCCATAGCCTCATATTTACTTATCAGGTGGACCGCTAGCTGCTTGTCAGCTTTCTTACATATTTTTTATACATACATTATAGTATATACATAGGTGCATATCCACAAATAAATAAAATTGAAGTGTCTGTTTGTAATGTCTCCGCAACGGCTGGACCGATTTTGACGGGACTCTCACTGTCAGATAGCTGATGTTATAAGGAGTAACTTAGACTTTTATTATACCGGGAACGCGGTTAAAACCGCGAGGAACAGCTAGTATGTAAATATATATATAATATTTATTTAACTCAATAAATGTCTTCAATCACATTTAGGGAACCTTATGGCAACATAAACTTACGTATAATTAAAGTGAAGTACCTGTTAGGATTCGCCAAAACTCATAAATATGGCGGCTCGTTGCTTGTGATAAACTGTATATTTTTCTATGTTGCAACACCTACTTAGGTTTACGAGCGAATAAAATCTTCACTCTTACCAACTTTTACTTTTAGGACAGATAGATAAAACGCGATTACGATCTATATAACACTGTATTAAAGATTTCAATCATAAATATGAAACCCCGGGATAAAAAGAGTTGCCTAATTACTTTCCTGTTCATAAACTATGTAAAAATCTATTTATCCTAAAATTCTGTTCACAAAAATATACGAAATAAGTGCAATCTGTAGGTAGGATATCCAAAAAAATAAAAATAAGCACATCACACTAAAAATAAACAGCGCTCCATCAAAAAGCAATAATTTAAGTGTCTGAACACACTGGTGTCATTTAATTAATGACAATACTGTGACTACCGATCTATATATAAAACGGGAGCAGAGAGCAAGGGAATTCAATTAGCAAATGACAGATTCCGGAGAGAGGACGCCATATCGCAGCCATGACGTTTTTGAGGGATCCGAGTCATATGACGTCACGTTGATAAATCGACTTCAAATTTAATATTATTGGATATTAAGGTTAAGTTTGATCTTAGTTTAGGGTCTAAGAAAGGAAATAAAGTTCCATTAAGTAAATATAAATTTGATGTGAAAAAATCTGATTTATTCGAATGCGCTATACAAAAGTAAATATCTACGTCTTACCTATTATATTGAATGTTTTTATAGTTACTATAAAGGACCACATGTCACTACTTACGCTACTCTTATTTTAATGGTCAATTTTGTGTTTTACCTAACCTAAAGAAACAAAATACTTATCTTCATGAGTTTTTTTTTACTTTGTATAGGTTTGTGTTTAACCACAACCTCACCACGGTAATGTGACCGAAGTTGGTAAGCACACGAAGCCTAGAAGGAACTGGCTCTCAAGTGCAGCTGCCGGAAATGTAAAAATCTTACAACTATGAAGCAAGCAAGCAACTATGATATTGAGCGTTTCAGACACTGCAGATGTTACGTGAACCAAACCGAAATGCAACTCTAAAACGTATTCGATTTCTCCGCTCAAATCTCGACACAGAATATCGCTTCGACTTTTCTGAATAGGATAACAGCGGACACTTCAGCGAGTTCGAATTGAATTAGTTTATCTTTGTTGCCCTATTTGAGCTTGGTTCGCTTATCGAATGTGTTAATATGATATTAATGAGCCTTTTTTTAAAGTGCTTATATAATATGTTTTTTCGTGGCTTTATTGGTGAAATTTGACAAATTTAATGACATAGACAATCAATAGTTATCTGTAACAAGAATTAACGCGCTTTCGCCTAGGCTTTAGAAAGCAATTCTATATCTTTACTGATTAGGATGTAGGTATGTGTCGGATCGTTCAGTAATGTAATTTTTAACCATTAATTTCACTACAATTAGGTAAGGGCCAAATAAATTGTTATTTGAACTATTGATTACCATAACTAACAATCAAGCAACCTGGCCGAATTATCACTCTATCTGCTATGCAGGAATAATTAGCGAGAAAATAATTAGATAAACCACCATACCTACTTGTACGAATAATTTTATAACTTTTAACACCACTTTTTATGTCTAAATTAAACACATAAAACATTTAATAAATCTTTTATTATAATTTATTTATTTTTTCACCATTTTTAATAATAATATTTGAAGAACACAATTTTATATTTTCCTATTAGTTTGTCGTTTTATTATTACAATCGATACTTAGTTTACAACCTTCATTAATACATCAATATACATTAAAATATACCTAACTATACACAAAATTGTATATTATTACGAAATTGTAAACAGGACGATTTTAATTACGTCTTTTATATACAGAGTGTTACACAAATAATATGATCCATTACATATAAACACTGCTTGGAAAAAAAAATAACTAAATGATAAATGTATGAAAATGTACATCCAACTTCATATTAAAATAATTTAAATAAAAAATGTATACATTTTTATAGTTCCATACGATTCCTGTTTAAATTGTTCAGGAGTTTTTTGTTTCTTTAAAGCAGTGTTTATAAGTAAACAAAATTAATTCAATAAGGTAATCGTAAAGTAGGTTACATAACTATTAATCGTACTTATTTTTATTTCTACTTTTAGTCCCATCTCGGAAAATCTCGTATTTAGAAGCTCGAGAATTTTACATCGTTAGAGATATTTAATATATATAAAAGTTCTGTAGTATTTTTAATGAATATATAATTAGGCCATGATAAAAACGATGTAAAACCATTCTGGGCAAAAAAAAAATCTGAACATAAATCAATAGTTACTTTTATTAGAATCGAATAGGATTTCTGAGAGAAAAAGTGCCACATCACATAAATGTACCTATATTTTAATTATATTTACATTTTATCTTAATTACTATACAATATGATCAATGTTGATTATTTTACAGAGTTTAATACTTTTATATAAATGCTTCATAATTCATAAGATTTTATTAATTGTTATCTACTGAAGGTCAGTAATTGAGGTCTGACCTCTGTCTGCTGCGTCAGTGCCTTTATTTCATGACGTCATGCCACTTTACAAATACTTCTAAATATAAATTTTTAGACTTATATTAGCTTTTGTATTAATGTATATTGTGTAATGTTGCGTGCAATAAAATAAAAGATATCTCAAATCGTACACTAAACGTGTACGTATACAATTATTAATAAAATCATTCGAATTCAATTCAAAAAATAGGTTAAAAATAATAATTTAAAATTGAAGTCAAGAAAAGTAATCAGTCTTTTTTATATTCTTTTGACGCAATAAAATTTTTGATTTATATTTTTGTACAAAATAATTATAGATATAGTAAAAACAGTATAAATAAGTTTGTAAGTATTATAGTTAAATTAGGTCTGTTAGTCAAATGCAAACTGTGGGTGCCTATAGGTATCTAGTTAGTTAGGTATTATTATAGATTGGTTAATTTAATTAGTTTAATTGATTTCTTCTTTATCATTAATAATTTACTTATATTCCTATCCTACTACTTGGTGTTTCATTTGACAAATTAACTCACATATCTACCAATTAAATATAAAATATATACGTTATTTTACTGTTGTAGGTAAATTGTGTCTAGTTTTCTACTGAAATTACATGAATGCGTGCATTCCACTCTGATTCGTCTATATTTTGACTATTTAGAATTGAGCTTCCCATAATGTCTTAAGATTACAACATATAGGTAGGTACATATACTTAAAAGCTAAACCACTAACATTTATCACGTACATATTTCAAGAATAATTTATTTGACAACATCACAATCTACCAAATAAACATATTTAAAAATATTTTTAATATAGTGATTTAATAAATACCCTTTACCCTACTATAAACACCGATTACGAACTACGAAGATATAAATTAGGGCACTATTTACAACTCGATTGTTTTTAAATTTAAATATATTTACACATAAGTTTTGGTACGGATGATAATAGCAGCCATATCTTGGATATGTGGGGCGGGAGGTGCATAGGCGTCGGTGTGGTCGCGAGGCGTGCGCGGGCGGTGAGGCGCTCGCGGCGTCGGCGTCGCTCAGATCGCGGGCAGGAGCGGGCTCGGAGAGCGCGGGGGCCGCCGCACGCTGCCGCTCCACGGCTCCATCATATCCTCGTCTCCCTGCACACGCGCACTCGACATACTCTCAGCGTCACACTCCTCAACTTCCCAACTCTGAGATCGAGAGTTTGATATCATTTAACTAAGAGTAGGGCAGCTATGGGATGTCTACGCCACTATCACGGAAGAGAGGATACTCGAAGATGCGACAGATTGTATCTTGACATCTTCATGCGTTTGTTGGAAATGCATAGTCTGTGTCTACTTGCGGGGACGCTAGGGGATACACGTGCGGGGCTGTGCGAGTGATTTAAACCACGTATTACGGTGTCAACACTTACATATAAGAGGTAATTACCATCATCGTGTGTGGTCCGGGCGGTGCGTGGGCGGCGGGCACTGGCGGGGCGGGGGGCGCCATCGGCGGTGGTGGCGCGGGCGGCGGTTCCGGTGATACCGCCGCCGGCGAAAATGAAGACGGCGCTAGCGGTGATTGGGCTGTGGTGAAAGAAATCACTTTTGTTTTGCCAACCCGTAGTCTGTAGGTACAATCCTCTGGCATCCTTGCCGATCTCATCTCTGGATTTAACATCTCTATCTTTTCTTACATTTCTAGTCATTTAACTCATACGCATGATTGTCAAACTCACCAGCAGCAGTCAGAGCTAGAACGAACTGGCTCCAATGTACGCAGCAGCCGCAACAGAGCTGAAGAGCCGCACGCCTCAGAGCACGATGTAGTGCCATGAACAAGAGTGGATTTACCGCAGCATGCACATACGAGATGTGCAACGTGATTTGGAAGTACATCTGTTTGACAAGTGATGAGAACCTTAATACACCTTTAGTTAAATTAAAATATCATTGAGAGTATTTGTAGTTACCTCATACGCTATATGTGACGTCAAAGCAGGATGATGCAGTAAAGTAATAATAAACAGCGGGCCCCAAAAGAGGATATAAGCAGCCGTGATGACGACGAACATGCGAACTCGTCGCACACCTTCCCTTTCCACTCGCGCCAAATACCCACGTAGGCGGCGACCTCCGCCTAGCGGCAGGTTGGCACTTCCAGACGGCCGACAATGGCCATCAGATAATGTGCCATCGACTGTCTGCAAAACACTCCAATTGGTTACCAGATTGTAAAGAGTAGGTATAATAGGAAATAAAAAAGCTGTAATTTTTTGCAACTTTAGAGTTAGTTTATAGAATATATTTTAGAAGTAGTATTAGTGTTTTAGAAAGAGTTTTTTTAATATTGTTTTAGTAAAATTTTAAGTTCATATTTTTAGAGAAACTTAAAGTATCTAATACAGTCTACACTAACTACAAAGGGTCTACAAGAGATAATTTACTCATGCACTATGACTTACCCTCGGTCCGACGCTGTTAGGCAGCGAGTCCATACGCCTGTTGTCTCCTGCCATGCTGACAAGCGTGGTCACTAAACCTGCTACTCGAACTGCTTCTACGTTAGCCTGCATGCGATAAGATTTAAATTATCGAATATTCCCCAATTTGAATCGATGCTTGGAACCAATATAAAATTGGACACTGTCGAAGTTTTCTGGACACTGCACTCTTAAAGTACGAGCGTCCAACAATGCGAGTCCACTTCCGAAAATTTAAATCTTATTTGCGATCGTACCGCAAGGAATATTGGCGATTTACCAACAAAAAATCCTAGTCCGGCCAACGTAAGACTAGTACTTATGCACAATATTTTATAGCAGCTCGAAATTATGTGGATGGCTTCGTGAGTTTCAACGACTCTCGGAACGCGTACTAGTTTTGCGAGTCTCTTAACGGTGAACTTAGCATTGCACTACAAAACTTTTACAAGTCATTCAAGATATCGCTATATCCATTTCTTATAAAGCTGTGGATGAAAATGATCACGAGGTTGTTTGGGGATGCGTTCAAATGATCATGGAGAAGTTTGTTCACAACGTGAGTGATGATGGAGATGGATATGACAATGCAAATTATTTTAAGAAAGCGTTACTTTATATAGTTGCACCATGTGAAACCTCTCCATGCCATCTGCCTTTCACTCTCAAGACCGTCAAATGAACATTCTAAATGAATTTGACACGAACCTTTGTGAGATCTCGGTGTAGTTTCTTCAAGTGGAAAAGTGTCAGTCCGACGCAGACGGCATTTACGCCTATCCAAAGGGCGTTAAGCACATAATGCCTAAAGGGCCCCCGGACTAAAGGGCACGACGGGGCTGGACCGTAAGATCCATACGAGCCAGCACTGGCAGCTAAAGCCCCCGATAAGAAGGTGGGCCCAAGATTTATTGTGATTGATGCGAACCAGATCATGAATGTACCAAAAAGGACGCACTGAAACAATAAAATATTTTCAGTGAAATCCTCCTTGTGTAATTTATATTTTGTATCCTATTAAATTTCAATATACTTAACCAATGAAAAAAAGTGTATTTCTTTACCTGAGGACTGTCCATCAGTAATGGTGCTGATAAGTCAGCTTGTTCCTCTTCATTTTCGGGGAAAATGGGACTGTCGTTCAGTACAGTTGTCAGCATATTGACGGTTGATACCGTTACCTAAAAAAAAAACAATCAATTTGACACATCATTGGCAACACCGTAAACATAAACATAAAGTTTTATCAAAGAATTCTACAGATCAAAATCACACATATAACTTTTTTGTCACATAACACTTCAAAACCATAAAACTCAATATGGATGTCTTTACAAAGGTCTATTTTAACAATTTCAGGATACTGCCAAAGTTAAGTACGGGGTATTATTCTTGAATCTTTCTTTATCCGTCTGAATTCTGTAGTAAAGTGCCGATAAATCTCTTTAGTAGATTGCCTTTGAGTCTTCAACAATATCTCCTACTTATAACAGGCCAAATCTGTTATTTTTTCAATGAATAGGCCTAAATGGGCCTACTTGTGTTTGATGGACTACAATTAGAAACTTTTACAGAACAACTCTCACGACGTCTTTTTCGTGCATTGCGTTTTTATTTCCTTGAAATTGTTACAAATACGTTTACTTGCAAGAAGCGAAGTAAAAATACTTTTCCTGGAAATACGGCAGGCGTTATCTTCGGTGTTGACTTTCTATTTATATTGAAGTGGGTCGTCTATCCCTCTGAAGGAAAGGAAACGTGGAAACGAGAATAATATTTGCTAATAATATTGTAAATGTGAAAGTTTTTTGTTTCTCAATCACGTCGTAATGGCTTAACGGATTTGTATGAAATTTGGCGTAATAGATAGATCATGGAAAAAAATGTAAGATACTAGCTTCTGCGCCGCGGTTTCACCCGAGTTCACGAGATTTTTTTTATATTTTCTGGGATAAAAAGTAGCCTATGTGCTATTCTAGACCAGAATCTATCGCTGTGCCAAATTTTATTCAGATCCGTTCAGCCGTTCTAGTGTAAAAGAGTAAGAAACATCCATACATCCATACATACAAACTTTCGCGTTTATAATATTAGTAAGGAAGTAAGGATTTTATCCTGAGAAAACATCCACTCAATCAATTTCCATCCACAGCAGTGTTCCGAAGCTATAATGAGGATAAACGAGGATCTAAACCGAGTTGCGGAGTGGGCAAAAAAGAATTCTTTAGTGCTAAACCCTAATAAGTCTAAATATCTTATCATGGGTTCAAAAAAGCTTATCTCAAAAATTCAAAGTTTTAATCCTGAAGGTAAAATTGATGGTTGTACCATAGAGCGTGTATTAAAGGCTCGTAATCTTGGAGTAGTTTTTGATGGCCAGTTACACTTCGAAACACACATTCTTGAGGCTGTACGTAATTGTTTTTACCGTCTTAAACTTCTGTATAAAGTTCGTCCATACATCAGTGTGAATTTGCGTATATTGTTATGAGAGTCTCTTATATTGTCAAAGCTAAACTATGCAGACACTGTGTATGGCATTTGCTTACTCAGTAGGACTGAGAAGCTTATACAGCGGGTGCAAAATGCATGTGCACGTTTTTGTTTTAACATCCCACCTCGATCTCATGTTACTCCATTCCTTGATCAGGGTAATTTGTTGAAGATGTTGTCACGCAGGAGGCTTCATTTAGCTACGTTGTTATTTGGCGTTGTACTGTATAGGAGGCCGGAGTATCTTTACACAAAATTATCATGGGCACGGGACCGAAATAACCATCTTACTAGGGCTTCCTCTTATCTTATGACTATGCCTAGACACAGAACTACTGCGTTTCGCGGGAGTTTTAAATTCGCTGCAACCCGTTGTTGGCACGACCTGCCACCGCCTCTTCGTGCTCTAAAAACAGTGTTTTCTTTTAGGAAGAAATACAAACAACACCTAATGAATGAGCAAAAAGTAGTCTATACCCGTTAGCTCCAGTAACCTGACTCTCCACATTGGTTTTTTTTTTTTTTTTTTGACTGGAACAGGAAGGTGGTGGGTCCAGGGGACCTTCTTCCACCGTTACGCGGACTTTTGCGGTGAGCGCTGAGGGCTCTCAACCGCTACTTAAAACTAAAACTAAAACTAAATAAATTTTTGGGCAACGGTAGCCTGAGGGTGCCCCCTGTGGGGCTAGACCTCGGCTCAGGACGTTGCCTGGGGAATGGGGGAGGACTTAGCATGCAAATATATTATTTGGGGATAGGTCGGATTGTCCACATTGGTGTTCTGTTTTTATTTTTATTATTAGCTTTATTTTTTATTGTTTTTGCCTTGCCTATTGTTCGCGTGTAATTATTTTATTTTAATTTGTAAGTCAAAAGTCAAAATAATTTATTGTGATATAGGTATGTATGATATGATATATGTATGATATGTATTTATTTAGATATATGTATGTGCGTATTGTATGTTGGATTTGATGATTTTTTTTTTTCTTTTTTTTATATTTTTCTATTACTTTTACTTTCTTTATTTCTATTTTTATGTCTTTGCCGCGATTGACCGTGGCTTAATGAAGCCAAAAAATAAAAGATAAGCCTAAAATGTTAGGCCCTATCAGAAAACCAGCGCTGCAGCATCACGCGCTGCAGCATATGCTGAGATAGGTGCCTTTTTGGCCTCACACAGCTTTAATTGTGTAATGTTTGTTTCTCTTTTTTTTTATCTATAAGCTGTTGCTAATGTGTGAGTCTAAATAAATGTTTTTCTTTTCTTTTTTATTTGACACGTCAGGAATGTGGGATGGAAACTAATATAATATACTAATTATATTTTTACGATCTCCTCTCGGTAGCTCTCGAACCGGTGCGGTGGTAAAGTGAAGCGTAACGTTCATATCTGCTTTACTAGGGCCTTTCAATTATTGTATTTTCTTGTTTGACCATTGCCGTGGAAAACGATCATGTGGCTAAAAATGGTAAGCACACAAAACCTAATAAGTAGGGTCTCTCAAATCCAAATACCGGAACGCTTCGGTAGCAATAAGATTTAGATATTAACCACTAACTTCCGTCCCGCGGTTTTACTCACTTCTCCGAGGGTTCTTATGTTTTCCCGGGATAAGAAGGTAGCCTATGTGTTAATCCAGGTTGTCAGCTACCTCCATACCAAATTTCATCAAAATTGGTCCAAATGTTTGAGCGTGAAGAAGTAAAAAAACATACAAACACACACACTAACAAACTGTGTGATTAGTGTGATATATACATATATATAAGTAGGACTAAACTTACCAATAATAGGAATGCAGTTTCAACTAAAGAGCATTTGTAAACTGGCTGACAGCGAAACACTGCTATTCCGAGAGGCAGGAGTATGGCTGCGCGGGCGCAGTCTACTACTGCCTGATGAAAGAGTAGACCGTGGGACCACCTATGCAGAAAATATTTTATCTGTTTTGGAAAATTAGTTTAAGTATTCAAAGAAACACCGATTAGCTTATTATCAAACTCACACTTTACGTTATGTTATGGAAGCAAAATGCGCAGTTGTTCCATCGACAAAAGAGGAATTGGACTGGTACCTAACGAAATTTGAAATCTTAAACGAAATTAGCATGGGAAAGGCAGTAAAACGAATAGACATATACATTGTTCACCTGTAAAATGTGACATACCTATAGAGTCTTACTAAATTGTAAATCTATATTAATAACGTAGAAATTCTAATTACCGTAAGGAAAATATGTATAAGAACGTAATATAACTAAGACAATGCTCTTAGGCTTCAATATCTGGAAGGGCGAGGCTGTAGACTGTATTGAAAAGGGAAAATCTTCTACCTGGCTCGGTGTTAATGACCGGGCACCGAGTCCTGCGTTTGTTGTTGAAAACTCTTATAGTATGCAAGAGTGCTTAGAGAACTTCGGTTGCGCAATATGTGGTGTCATGAAGATGGGCTATAATAAACTGTCTGCGCCATGGTTTTACGTGCCTTATTTAACCTCTAGTGTTTGTAGTGCATACTCTCGTTAAATAAGGAACCTGTGAGCAAAATATCAAGTCTCTGAACCCAGCAGTTTAGGCTGTGCGTTAATAAGAATAATAACCTTCAGTTTTAAAGCAACTCTAAAAATAAGGATCTTTCTGAAAAGAATGGGGCCAAAAAAGGCTTCTAATATTACTCATTCTGTCAACGAGCGATTTATATAAAAAATCTCTATTGACGAGCAATTTATCAATCATCCCAAATGTCACGTTCTTAAGTGAGCCCTCTTCACAACGACCTTAAAGCCTGCGGGAATGTTTACCTTCACAAATCTTAGGTCGGCGTAAATAATACAGCAGGTAATTTGTATTCCATTTTTTGCAACTTTATTTCAAGATGTTAGTGGCTTATGGTAAACTTGGGCTTATGTCTGTCACAGCACGAGTATATATGTAGTATAGAGTTAGTAAAACAGACTCATATATTTTATGTTATGTCTATAATGAATATGTTTCAGTTATAAAAATATATAACTGAAAACTAAAACATACCGATTCAGCTTAATACATTTTGTGTTAACTTACGAAGTGCATGGATTTATTTGTCTTTTCCAGAAAATATATACTTACATAACTTTTAAAACATAAATTAAATAATTAAAAAAAAAATGTAACTGCTGTTAAAAATTTGTCAAATACCTATAATTTTATCCTCCATGTTACCAAAAATATCCCTACGGAACTCTTCAAAATAACAAGTTCCTGAAACAAAAGTATTTTACAACATACGCCTCGGCGGGGCGGTTTCAGTATACGAAATATATCTTTTCATATTTTCTGCTCATCAAGATTAAATGTTATTTTGGTTTATGTTATTTGTATTTTTTTCATTATATTATATAACCAATTTTAGTAAATTAAAAGCAAAACAAAAAGTGTTAGCAAGAAATCTATAATATAAATATCCATCAATTTTAATCTCTAATCAATCATTTATGGAACCATCTTAGACATATTTATATAAATGGCTTCTGAACAGAATAATTAGGTATAAACGGGTTAGGAGCTTCACGACTAATATCGCGTTAGGGTTACATTACTTTAGGTTAGAAGTGTTGCTCGCTGCGCTTCGCAATCGGTATACACTTCGTGGTTATTTTTTTTAACCTTTTTGAAATTTCATAAATAGTAAATGATTTGATATGTCAGTCAACATCCCAATTGTAGAATTTTTACGAGTGGCAAATATGAAACAAAATAAAATTCTAATAAAAATAAAAGTAAATAATAGCTAGTGAATCAAACGTTGAATGCTGTGACTATGGTTGTTGGTTCAATCCTTCAATAAAGTTGAGTTTTCAATGAAGGAAAACATCATGAGGAAACCATAGCACTATGGAATATCTGAAGGTCGTGACTGGCTATCACCATCAAGATAAATATCTATCACCAAGCACCTACCGGTGTTCCTGCAGCTGCACTTGAGAGCTAGTTCCTTCTAGGCTTTGTGAACTTACCATCTTCGTCCACGTCATCACTTAACATGAAGATATTGTAGTAAAACACAAGCCTATACAAAGTTTAAAAAACCGGCCAAGTGCAAGTCGGACTCGCGCACGAAGGGTTCCGTACTTTTATAGATAATGCTATAAAATCGGCAAAAAAATCTTGCCTGCTGTATGGGAGCCCCCTTAAATATTTATTTTATTCTTTTGTTGTAATAGTGGCAACAGAAATACATCATGTGTGAAAATTTCAACTGTCTAATTATCACGGTTCATGAGATACAGCCTGGTGGCAGACTACAAGATGGACAGACAGACAGACGGACGGACAGCGGAGTCTTAGTAATAGGGTCCCGTTTCACCTTTTGGGTACGGAACCCTAAAAAGACAAGTGGCTCCTCTAGTGATACCTAACTGATGGCTTTACTTTTGTAAGCCTCCTCCACTCGCAGAGTATGCTAAATCCAATTCCCATTTGGACTTAACGATAAAGACATCTCCAATTTAAATAGTACCTACCTACCAATAAAGTTCTTTATTGAATGGCATCAAGTAGTACGTAGCTTGATTGTCTGACAAATTGAGAGCCTTTAGTGTTAAATCATATTTTGTTGACGCTTATCTTATCTTAAGTGAATTGTTTCAAAGAATATTGAGTAATAGAGTGAGCTAAAGTGAGCTTAGTGAGTCATCCCATTATTATAACGATCTTTGTTCATAGACATTTATTATAAAGTATTTTATCTATTACTAGCTGTTCCCCGCTGTTTCACCCACGTTCTCGGGATAAAAATAATAATCTATTACCTTCCTCAATCAAAGGGCTTTCTAACGTAAAAAGATTTCATCAAATCGAATCTGTAATTTCGTAGATTACCTACCTCCTCTTTATAATATTAGTGTAGTAAACCCTTTTTTTCGGTTGACTGTATGTGTTGATATTTTATATGGATGACATTAAATAAGTTGATTATGATTTTTACGTTCTACTATAATACCTTCTACTAATACCCTCGTTTATAAACAAATGGCGTAATTTTTGGATAAGTTGTAGAACGGGCATAAATGAATGCTTAATATCAATCATCAAATCTAACCACACAAAAAACACAGAGCAGGCGTCAGTGGACAATTTACGAGGATTTTCAAACGTTGACAACTGTCCGATATTTGTCATATGACATCCTAGCAAATACGGACCCATATATTAAACGCAGCTCTAGCAACATTGAAAAAAAACACGTTTCCGTTTGTATGGGAACGTTTTCATTTCTGTAAACATTGAAGAGAAATCCGCACATTTTCAGTCCACGTATTTCATGAAAAAATATACATATGAGTTTTTGCGTTATTGATCTAAAGTTTTTTCACTTTTTACAATAAATATGGTGGTTGTTAATGAGAAAAACTTAAAACTCAAGGCAAATATTATCTACTATTGATATCCAGTTCCTTCTAGGCTTTGTGTGCTTACCACCTTCGCCCACATCGTCGGATGCCATATAGTAAAAAAAATCAAACAAACTCTTCAGCTTTATAATATACTAGTTTCCGCATTGTGGTTTCTCCCGCGTTTCCGAGGGATCTTATGTTTTCCCGGGATAAAAAGTAGCCTATAGCCTTTCTCGATAAATGGGCTATCCAACAATGAATTTTTCAATTCGAACCAGTAGTTCCTGAGATTAGCGCGTTCAACCGAACAAACAAACAAACTCTGCAGCTTTACAATATATTAGTATATAGATACAAACGCGTCCAATCTCACGGACCGATCACGTACCACAATAACACATATATGTATAACTCCTCGTTATGTATTGTGTGTTATACAATGGCTATTATTGTAACTGTTATAACATGCTATATGTTATCGTAAATAAGCCGCTAGGTACGTCGTAAAATAAATAACTACTAATCTCCGATCAAAACTATACTAGATGAAACATACAAAATAGTTTTTTTGTTTAGCATTTAGGGACATGTGAAAGTTTGTGCAAGGTCATTCGCTCTGGGCACGCGGTGGAGATCGATTTATCCCGCAGCCTCGCCATACGGCAGAGAAGGAATACGGTGGGGTTTTAGTCAGTACGAGTCTGATATAACTCAGGAGCTTCCCCCGAAGTCGCCCGGGTATCCATTGTGTCCATCATTATCTGCCAGTAACCGATTAAACAGAACGATAGTAACCGGCTCCTTGTTCTTCACGTGAACTAAATAACTGACATTTTTTTCCGCCATCTACTGCAATAGGCCCGGAAAAGTGTGAAGAGTTTTTTCTCGAGTCATATTTTAGCTCAACCAACAATCTAGTTACATCTTTGATCGAAGGATTTATATGAGTAGTGATGGGGTTTTATTCTCTTCCCGTTCGTCGAATAATCCTTAGAATGTTTCGGTGTACGATTGTTACGTTATCGGCTTATTGATTGTGTTACTTATTTTCCTTATTTTCCTTTCGTTCCGATTGTTATTGCAATGACTATGTCAATATTTTGACACGCAATATTTATTCTAATTTACGATATGTTTGGTAATATTCCTGAATATTTTTTGCTCTATTTACAAATAGAAACATATTTTCTTATTTACTATGAGAAATGTATCTTATATATTAAACATTATTGAAGATTGATTTATTTTTTATATTGTGGAAAGACGTTACTAATTCAATCTAAACAGCTATTATTTTTATTTTGAAACAGGATAGTTTAAAGAACAAAGAAAATCTTGTTAAAAGTGCACATAAGTCACTCACCTCCTCAACTGTTTCTTGCTAAGTATAACAGTCATAAGTGCTAAGTTCGCTGACATCCCCAGAGCGGATAGCGCGAGTAGTGCCGCAGCGCTCGCCGCGCCCCCCGGCGGACAGTGCCTGGTGTTGTTGAGAATGGACGAGTTGGACGCGCCGGCGGAACCGAAGCGCAGGTTTGCGCCAATCATCGCCACCGCTGACCCTGCTGAAAGGTTATCAGGTTAATAGATACATATATATTTTTAGCTAGCTAATTAAGGTCAGTTAAATAAGGGATCTTTGTGTCATAATGGTATAAAGGTTGTCGATAAATACGTATGAATTTAAATTTAAAGCCTCAACAAATATTAAATAGAACATACATAATACGAATATAATAATGTGCAAACAATTACATATAACAAAAAAAAGGAAAAGAGAAAAAACAAATATATATATATATATATATAATAACAGATTTTAAACATAAAAAAATAATAAAATTACAACTAGGCTGTATGGCGCTGCTATATGAAACGCCATTATTTTATTAATTTTTTTTATTCAAAAAAACATATATTTTTCAATATAAACCTTACATACTATTTGAGAAGACAACATAAAAAAGCAAAAGCAAAAAATAATTACACAATTTTATTTTCAATCATTTAATCTTGGTTATTCCTATAACTTATATTTGCCATGAAAGTATGCTAAAGTTACAGAGCTACTAGTATGCTGATACATTTTGGTAGGCGTTACAAAGTATGCTTCGCAAGTAAAGTGCTACGAAATTCAGGTGCTACGAGGCTACGTATAGCTACGATGGTGCTACGAAACTAATGTATAGTGCTACTAGACAATGACTAGTGCGAGAAGGTACGAATAGCACAAGCAAGGTAAGTTTGTATCCTAAAAATAATAAGAGTGGGTACTTAGAAATACTGGAGAAAAGAGATTAATCCAAGAACCATAGATGCATACCGAACTCAAATGATTGGGAACAGGCAGAAACTCTTATCTAGGATTAATTTTAATTAATAGAATTATGAGTTAAGGTATATATTATGTTTTTTCTACTTAAAGTTATGGTTCCTTGCCATGCCATTTTATGTAGGTATTACTTACTTAAATATTTTAGGCTTTATGATCAAATAAATAGTGATTAATTAAGTTTTCTTTTAGCAAATTTAAATGCATGCGAAATTTTGTTCTATTTCACAGCAAAACTACTCTTATCTTTTCATGTACTTAAAGCTTCGAGGAAATTTTCTATTTGTTATAGTTTGTATATTGTACTTTTATGGTAAATAAACTTATATGCTTTCACATTCGGATAATTATCCACAGTTGAACCTACTGACTATGGCATCTTAATTATAATACTATTCAATAGATCGATGAAAGTATGCTAACAAATCCAAGCCTCAAGTCTCTCGCAAAGTTTTCAATACTTGAAATGAAACTAGTTCATTTTATGAATACAGTGAGATGAGACTTTAAAAATAGGTTTATAAAGTTGAATTTTCTCTTCGTGATTATTTTTTAAAATACTTTTTACCACTTTCTCTTCTGTTTATGAATCGTTTTTATTTTTTTTGTAGCTATTGACAAGCCACAGCGAAGCGTGAAGTTTAGCTAGTTTAAATTTAAACACCAAAATGATTTATCCAAACTTTTAAGGTAATTTCTCTGTATGGTAGTAGGTATATTATTTTTCTTTCTTTATTTTGTTAATATTATATTATTGTTATATGAATCATAAAATAAGGGCATGAGGAAATTATATTCGGTATACCTCATACCTAATATAATTGCCTTTAATTAAAATAAAAAATAAATTACATATTATGTTACTTAAATATTTTTATACGTTCATTTATGTGATACATTTAACATAATAACACATTAAATTACTTGTCAACACAACATCGATCATTGCACAAAAGAACATTTAAATAATGGCGTGATCATAAATTTACCTGCCGACATTTTGGTGTTCAGACGTCCGGTCTCAATGGAAGCGAGTTATCGAATGCAATGAATCACTGTGACAGCCAATCAGAGACCTCCCTTGCCCCCCTCCTGCCCATTGCATTTTTACACCAATGTTTTTCACTGACATCACAATAGTTTTTTAACTGATTTTATGTCACTCTCCAATCCTAATTCACTCACTTATTGGTATGAACTGACTGAGGTTTCACTATGTAACTGTTCATTAAGTCTTAAATAATTTTGTAATAGTCTAATTTACTACTAATTTTAAATTTGGAGTAATTCGAAAGAGTCTGGCAGTTCTAAAATAAAACTTTTACATCAAAACTATCTCAAAATCCAAGTATAGTTTTGTAATTCAGCCTTTGAGTTCAAGTAACGAGAAGATTGGTTAAACCAAAGAGCAAAGAAAAGGGTATAGTGACGTTAAATAGAAAAGATAGAAGATGTTCTTTATTATTGATAAAAATATAAAAGGAATATGGACAAGGAAAAGGATAAAATACATTAAAAGAAATATGGACAACAATCATAACGTTAACTGTTATATATATTTTGTGACAAATGATTTAACCACAATCCCGTCATAATTATGAGGTTAAATTGCCAATTGAGGAGACTGACTGATATGTATTACTTGCTTCCACAAATAATTGTGGAAGTTGATACTTTTAGTGTTATCTTATAGTCCAGAAACAGTTAATAAATCTGGACAAAAATTCAAAAAATTCTATGATCTCCATCCTATTAGGTATATCAGTAGTTTTTTTTTTTTTTTACTTTGTATAGGCTTGTGTTTGACCACAATCTCACTATGGTAGGTGATGATGTGGCCGAAGGTGGTAAGCACACAAAGCCTAGATGGATCTGGCTCTCAAGTGCAGCTGCTGGAACACACCAATAGGTGTTTGGCGACAGATTTTCAACTTGAGGGTGGTAGCCAGCCAGGCGGGTACTAGAAAGTACCCTACCACCGAGCAAACGCATATTTATCGATCACCTACTATCATTCTCAAACAATATATCGTTATTTCCGTGACCATTTAAACAGTATTTCAGTTGAATAGCGTTTTATAAGTAAGACCGCTAATAAATAAGTTGATAGGTATATAAACCTGTCGAAAAAACTTCGCACGTCTGCAAGCCTAACTTCAAACATGATGCACGATGCAGAATATATGATAATGGAGCATCCACGAATAGCGACAGCACTCTACGTGAATACCTAATTGCGTTGCGATTTGATGGATGGCACACTCATCTCATTTTAGATTTTAAAACCGGAACAATGTTCGCATACGGTGTTTGTATGATCTATGAAAAAATGCTCTACACTGGGTGGATATTTTGAAACTAATAAAGGTTTCTAAACTATACCATCTCAAAACACGTTCAAATTTTATACTAGGTACTGGTTATTGTAACTGAAATGTCACAGAGTTATTGGTCGAGCCCGAGGTAATATGAGGAGTAAAACCAATCATATTTTTAGCAATAGGAGTAGGTTATAGAATACTAAAATAAACTCGGTGCTTCAAAGAAGACATTGTTAGGAAACGGTGGTTTCAACAAATTGGCAGCAGCGAGTTTCATGGCTCCAGAGACTAATTTCTTGTTCTAGGCCTTGAGTGCTCAAACTTGATATTTTATTCCTCACCGCCAGTCACTATACGATTCATAAGCACTCATATGTAATTTTGCAAAGACACACGCAGCTGGCAGGGCTTATCCCATAAACAAGTCCCACCTTGGGCTGTAAAACGATACGCAAAACAAACCTCAATTCATACGCCCTTAGGGTGAAAAGGAAAAAAGTCAAGTTTTATATTGCTTTCATTGAACCTTTTTTTATAGTAACTTTATGCTTGAATTTTCCTCTTTTTTCCTGGCAAACATGAAAGTATTTGTAACTTTATGTTTAGTAAAATAATGTTAAGAATTTGTGGTGAAACTTATAAATGGTATTAAGAGAAATTCATTTTCATCTTTTCTATAAATTATCAAGACGATGTTTTTTTTTTACTTTTGATCTTGACTTTGACCACAATCTCACCATGGTTTTGGTAAGCCAAACACAAAGCCTAGAAAGATGTTAGCTCCCTATAGCAACTGCCCGGGCTATACCAAGTGCTGTCGGTCCGACCAACACCGACAGACAGCACTAGTAGGTAGGTAGTACTTTGTTTGTAGTACCAAAGAATACCAAATAGATATATAAAGTTTTGGAGGAGCAAGGTAGTAGACTGATGAGTCTACCTTCCCGCCAGGCTATTTCATCGTGGTCTAACTGTAAATGTTGGAATCTCATACATATAAGTATATGCCGAGTGCTCAGTAAATTTTGTTAGCGCGATGTAGAATCTTGTAGCGCCATCTATCTATGAGTAGCGAAGATAGTTTCTTGTGTAGTAGATAGATGTCTCTACAAAGTAATGCTCAACTCACATCCCTAGACCTATAGTACTTATTGCCATACAACTTCATTGAAAGAAAGAAAGAAAAAAGAAATAAACTTTATTTGGATATTCACAAAGCATTACAGAAGTAAAATAAAATATTACAATAAAAAGATTACAAAATAAAATAAAAAGTCTAAAAAAATAACACACTCTCATACCTCCTCACAATATGGATATGGATACGGGTAATATTAATATTTTTATAGTAATGAAAACACTTGGATTACTTACATCAAATTTTCAGCGAATTCATCTAAATTAAGAAGCAACTATCATGCCATGCATCAGATAATTAACTTAAACTTAAATAATTAAAATATTCTAAATTGTATTATGTTTCCTATTTATATTGTAAACTAGCTTCCGCCCCTCTGTTTCACCCGCGTTCCCGAGGGATCTTATGTAGTCCCGACATAAAAGGATATTTCTCTTATAATTGTATATGGTGCAATTTGATAATATCTATCTATCAGAACTTTTGTATTAACTTAAGTTTATTACACTAATTGAATTATGACTTCAGTATTTGTTTGGACACTTTCCAATACGAGATGGCCCAAAAAGTGACAATTTTAATATGGCGTAAAAAATATAAACTGTGTCGGCGTGTGATTGTTTTTAAATTGATTGGCACATTGAACAACTTATCTTTAAGGTACGAATTTTCAATCGCTAGATAAATTTCAAATAATTTATTCCTCTAATATGACCATACAAAAACTGTTCCAATTTCAAATTAACAGTCAGATAGCGGTTATCTGGGCAACCCTAAATCGGATGATTTGTCGTCTAAGCTCTTGAAATATGTGGCATTAATTTGAAATCAACCAGATTCTAATTTTATGTTAGTACTAGCTGTTCCCCGCGGTTTCAACTGCGTTCCCGGTATAACTTTTTTTCTTATGTTTATGTTTTCTTATGTTATTCTACTATTCGCGGCGGAGACAAATACAACAAATCAAAGATCATAAAAATTGGTCTAGCCGTTCTTGAGTTATAGGTAAATGGTGTAACTAACCCGACTTTGTTTTATATACATAATATATATACCAGCATTGCTCGGTATTTTTTTTTTAAACGACGTATTCTAAAAATGAAACCTAGCTAGAGCGATTGATCGCCCCCGAAACCCCCTGCATACTAAATTTCATGAAAATTGTTGGAGCCGTTTCCGAGATTCAGATTATAAATATAATAATACTAGTTTTCGCCCGCGGTTTCACCCGCGTCCCCAGGGATCTTATGTTTTCCCGGGATAAAAAGTAGCCTATGTTCTTCTCCATACCATAGGCTATCTGTATACCAAATTTCATCGCGATCGGTTCAGCGGTTTAAGCGTGAAAAGGTAACAAACAAACAAACTCACTTTCGCATTTATAATATTTTTTTTTTTTTTTACTGGTTATACAGATGTATTATATGTATAGATATTAGAGTCCAGAGGATTAGCATCGCCATACAGCGTGGCAATGCCGCTAGCGTTCTGGGCACACTACCAACTGGCAGCGATTTAGATCAGCTTTTCTTTTTGTAAATAGTTTTAAATTAAGATGTGTATTTTTTGTTCTTGTTTTTATTGTAAAATATAGTATAATATTTATAATATTAGTTTGGATAGTAATAAAACATTTAAAAAATATAAATAATATAGTTGACGTGAACTAACATATTTTTTATACTTACTGAATCAATAAGGTCTGTATTTAGAGAATTTGGCATTATCTGTGAACTTGTTCCCAACCCAAACAACATACAAAGAGCAAAGTATAGATATAGCTTAGATTCATTTAGTTATAGGCCTGTGTTATGAGCATGATGATGCATCAGAGAAAGTAACTAACGAACTATCAAACGGTTCTCAATTTCCTTTCCCCTAAATGAAATTGCAAAAATGTATCAGGATGTTATTCAACCCAGAATAGGGTGACCATCTCCGCATTATTTTACGGCTCGTAAAAAATAATGATATTGCCTTGTCTTTATTGCTGTATTAACATGTAAGAAAAATGAAGTAATCACAATAAATTGACCAAGCAATATTACGTAGAAATCTGTCTACGAATATATACCTAGACAATGCCCATCACTGAAAATATTTTAAGGGCAGATTCTGAGCATAAAATTGTGCAATTCGTTCCTTAGGGCCCATAACTAAATCGTAAAAAAACTACACATATTATAAATTTTTTGTATGGGAAAATCTAATGTATTGTTTTTTTGATTTGTGATTTCGGTATATTCACCCAGAGAAATGGTTTTGTTTAGCTCCATGTTAACTGTTAAACCTGCGTATAAAATAATTTCATCTGGTGTTCCGATGCCGGTGATCTGATTTTTCACACTGCTATCATCGCCAGGTGTAAGTAATAGGTAATATCGTATATGTATGTATGTATGTATAACTAAGAATCACGTCATTTGAGTATATTTCATTATGTAACGATTTTTGTTTGCATTAAAATCTTTAATCTATTGATTAACGTTTAGTCGCATTATTAATTTCGTTTCAGAATTTAAATATTTGGCGGTATGTTCAAAACGTACAATGGCCTTTGTTGAATCTTAGGTACACTCAGCTTAGAATTAGCGAATAAGTTACCAAATAAAAAAGCAAAAAATAACCCGCCTTGGTTTTCCCAAGGGAGTACAGCATGGGGTTCTTCAAGAAAGGTATGAAGATATTTTTGCAGGGTCGGCAACGCGCGTGTGATGCCCCTGGTGTTGCAAGCGTCAATAGGCTACGGTAACCGCTTACCATCAGGCGGGCCGTATGCTTGTTTGCCGCCTTAGTGGTATAAAAAAAAAAGAAAAAAAAGTCAATCACTCTCTGTGTTATTCTGTAATTAATATAGTTTGCTCCAGATCAAGATCTAGATCGCAAAAAACACAAATACGAATACCTATCACGCACTGGCCACAAATAGTACGGTAACATAATTGCGGTCAATGACAGGCCATGTTAGCTTTAATACTATCTGAGACAATTATCGACTTGGCGCTTAACCAAAACCTAATTGTACCAATAATAGCCTGTCACATGGCCACCCTAAGGAACGGTCCACTCGAGGAAAACGGACACAATACCACTTCCATCTTATTTGGCCTCCCCTCTATCATTCAGACAATACAAACAAAATATGATAAGTGGATATTTCCTCTTTGTTCGTTTATAAATGGGAAATAAAAATATGAAGGTTTTAACTTCTATTTTTCTTTGCATTCGAGTTTTTATTATAATTCGTTTTTCATCGAAAGGTACATACAAATCGATGGTATAACTTATTCAGATAAACCGAATCTATATAAATGGTTCTGTATTCGGAAAAAAGCGTTAAAATATTTTTGAGCAAAATAACAGTATTTTTTCCCTAGCTACCAAGCGATTTACATCTATAAGGCTTGCATCGTTCCATTTTCATCAAAATTATTACAATATTGGATATAGTTATCATACTTTAGTATTTTGGTGGTTAGTATCCGTACTTGTAAAATACTCAAATAGCAGTTTCTTTTACTCTCACGTGAACCGAGGTTACTAGGTCAAATACTTCTGTACAATTTTAAGTTCACAACTCTTTTCAAAATTTAAAAATATTATGTTTTAAAATTTTCAACACAAAACAGCCGTTTGAATTTCCAGTACGTTGTGAAATAAATGTGTGTAATTCAACCGAGTTTTTACTAATGGGACGCATATATTTCGTTTTATGTTTGTTTTACATTTTCATGTTTGTAGGAATAAACCAATACAGGTGAGGCTGAGTAATTTGAAAAATAAATGTAATATTAGTAAAGCATTTGACTCTCATGACCACATTAGATTTTATAGTAGGTAATATCAGGTTGACAAACAGGTAGAAGGCCTACTTGTTTCGAGACGGGATTATTCGGTAAATAGTAGATATTTTTATGTACATAACTGTTACTTATTAGTGTCACCATTTTTTGTTATTATAGACTACAAGGTTCAAGAGGATTCTTGTATGGGGATGTCCCTAGTAACTCGTATTCTGTAACAACTGGCTTCTTAAACAGTTAAATTACCTTTAATATATATTATATTTTATATATTTACTTGTTTGTATGTTGGTATGTAGTGTATTAAGTATTATTTTATAATATACATGTAGGGTATATTTATTTTTTACTATTTCTTTCGTTTGATACTACATTTTCTTTTAAAACGTTGTACTTTGCAGACGCAGGGCTACTGAAATTTATTTTACAAATAAGCCAAAAAATCCGTTAACTCTGTTGCATCTGTCTTGTGGTTCTCTTTTTCTATATGTACGTACATAATAAGCAAATAAAATGTATTAATTAATTAAAAAGATACAGTTGATAGACAGACAGATGAAATTAGCTTGGTGATACAGTCTAGTTGACACCATTTTGACATGGAAAAAAATGGTACCCTAAAAAAGCATCTTGTGTCATCCAACAATTATAAAAATCTATAGTAATATAACTTAATGAATGAATAAATACGAATGAATGAATAAATATGTGTGTTTACATTTACAAGCTAAATGAGATTATGACCCGAAAACTTCCTTCCCTTTAAAATAATCTTAGTCATACATTACCACAGTTATACAAATGTCCAAATTAAAGTGAAATATTAAACCATAAGGTTCGTTTGTCCTATTTGTATTATAAATTACCCTTACTTACATTTCCATTTCGGCTACGTTACACGCCTACATCTTTTCTGTGACGACCCGACGTTCTGATTAAATATTCCTTCTCTAAATACTCTACGACTAGAGCACTTTAAATTAATCACGTTGGAGTGGTCTAAGTGGATATATTGGCACTTCTAAATGCCTCTATTCTCAGCCAGTAATACTTTTATGTTACAGATTTTTTAAATTAAGTTTTTTTGTTCCGTTTTTTAACGTTTATTTAGGAGTTTCTAGAAAAATAAATCTGATGACACGCTGCATCGTGATACTTTATTGTATTTCTTTGTGAATTGGTGATCAAGGAATAGATTTTATTTATTTTTTATTTTGAAAGCTTTAAACTCCTTTGTAAGAGACTAACACATTATAATCACCCGCGTTTTACCCGCGTAATGGAGAGTTCTTAGGTTTTTCCAAATAAAAAGTATCTTAAATATTATCCCATCTATCTATGTGCCGATTAGTCGTATCTTAGAAATATTTTACGGCTGCAAACAAAACTCATTCGATCAATCAAAATTGCTATCCTACGTTGACTGTGTGTCCAGCTAAATGCTTTAGTAGAAATCAAATCCGTCACCAAATAGAGCCTAAGTATTGTCTAACAGATGGTATGGGGATAAAACTTCCCTTATTTATAGAGGTAATTTGTTATCCAATGAAAGTAACACAATAAACCTTGTTTACTGTCCTAATGTCTAGACAGACGTCTACACTTGAATGTCGAGAGAAATTCACGTGTCATAATTATTTTATATTACTTAAGTACACTCTGTAGTATTTTAATAAGAATCTTCATATTCAGGATGCTAAAACATTAGCGCATCAATACGAATAACTTTTACTACGTTATCCACTACTTTTTCTTATGCGTTTCATTCATGGTTTGTAAACCACAAAATTGAAATTTACAGCGGTTTCATAATATATTGATAAATTATAAACACAGTAATTTTCATTTGTTATTTGAAAATTTAACTTATAAATATACCTACATTTTAAATTATGAACTTCATGAACAAAACCGAAACTTTAAATTAGATAGCTGACGATCAAAAATTTGTTTATTTGTAAATAACCCGAAAGTATCAAAAACATACCACTAAAAATAAAACCTCAACTAAACCAAACAGCACCTACAATTTTACGATACGAAAAAAGAGAGTAGAAAAGTATTCAAATAAGGAGAGTCGGCTACAAATCACAATGCAATAAAAAAAGCCTTGCCAGCCATCCGGGGCAATAGTATCTTAGCAATTTGTTGCCAATGTCTTTTTGCTCTACCTTGTGGAGCTTTTACTTTATCCCATACATTTCTTGTTACTGTATATCAAAATAGCTCATGGAATTGTGGGCATTGCATTACTGCGAGATATAATCTGCCTGACGTATTATATTATGCTTTTGTAATCTTTACCATGAGATATATTGTGGTAACATCATGTCTTAATATTTGACATTACATTTCGTCAAAAATATATTCATATAATATCAAAGGATTATTTATAGACTTATGTGTAACTTTTGGCCTTACTTCTTCATCTTACCATAGTGAAATTGTGTTTTTACGCAAGAAAAAGAAAAAAATAAGTACCAATTTATGCCAGAATAAATTTAAAATGATTAAAAAATATTATCTGTCGATTCAAAAATAGAACATAATTACTGTAAATTATTGCAATAGTTATAAGCTACTCTTATATTTTGTGAAACTCACATATTTTTTAAATTCAAGCTCTAGATAGATAGAGATAGAGTACATTACTTCATGAATAGCTTTCCACGTTCATGTTTGCGATTCACCTTCACCCAAACCCATCTCTGCTCTATTTGTGATGCTTTGAGAACTATTTGAGTTAGATTTTCGTTTATCAATCCATCTACCGTGGAACTGATAGTTCAAATATTTGCTTTTCACTCAGTGCTATTAAGTATTCCATTAAGTATTCAGAGAATTCTTCATTCGTCGATTCTTCAAAATTCTAAAACGAGTATCAATACACTGATATCTAAAGTTAACCAAGTACGATATTACGATTCTTATTTTGTTAAGGCACTTATGAACGTTACAAATATATCTGACCACTGGTTCGTAAATTGAGGAAACTGAAAAAAAAAACGTAAAACCGGTTTAAAATCAGCCTTCAATGAACACACCTGAGAAAGTACTGGAAAGGATGTGCCACAACATAATGAAGACGCCACACGATACTATAAATAATTTTCCAATCATAAACACTATAAAATTCCAATGTCCATTTATGTACGCTACAATTTATTGGTAAGCAAAACTTAGCCTGACCTAAGCCAGCAGCGCCATGGGGAGTAAATTGTGTAACGACTATAGTTAAACTTGTTCAAGTGAACGTCAAAGTTAAGTTACATTACAAACTGTAACTTTAGCATATGTATTGACGAGTTTAATTGATGTACATTAAAGATGTAAATACCCTCTATACATGGTCATAATCTTGAATTCTGTGCTCAAGCACAAAATATACGCACATGTATAACTATTTGTGTATTTAACACCTTAATTAATTCTTATAATTAAGGTCAATTTGGGATATAACGCATGAAATTTTTTAATAAAAAATATGATTCTGAAATAATAAATATTTGAGTTAGATTATTTACACATTATTATAAAGTTATAAATAATTACAACTAAAAAGGAAGACCGTCACCAAATGGGAGCGTGCCCAGAATGCTGGCTGCATTACCACGTTGGATAGCTAAGCTTATCCGTTGACCAAAATAAAAGCCAGCGTTCCGGTCACGCGTGTGTTCCTTCAACCGCTCCGCCAAGTCCCTGGTCCCCATGGCCGAGAGTTTCTACCCCAAACGGCTCAAACATGTACCCTCTGTCGAGGTGTGCATACTTGCGCCGCTTAAGGCACTCCGCTGATGTTGCTACGGAGCCAGCTCTCTCTGATGTGCCTAGAAGATGAGACGGTGCCAAGGTATCAACGCAGGTGGCATCCCAAACCAAGGGTCGTCCTAGCTTCCAGGGAATGAGAGTCATTCCGTCGGGTCTCTTACCATCGTCTCTCATAAGGCCACGTGGCTCGAGTGTGGCGGCCACACTGACGCTGGTTATAATATTTTAAAAACATTATTAATCAATAATAAGATAACATAAATTTTAAAAAATCTGTTTCAAAATGAGTAAGTAACAAATAAATTATTATAAGAAATACTACAAATGTAGTATGTAGTACAGGTATCGTAAAATGGAAGAAAAGAAAAGACAATAAAAAGGGAGACTTACAGGGCATCAAAAAATTCATCCGCATCACCGTCAACAGGAAAAGTGCCCAAAAGGCTGGCAGCATTGCCACATTGGATGGCAATGCTAATTCTTTGTCCAAAATAAAGGCCAGCCCTTTGGTCACTTGAAAAGTCGACTAATCGCTTGGCGGTTTCTCTGTAAAGTGAGTACTAGGACCCCATGGAAAACACTAGGGTGTTTCAACCCCAAACGGCTCAAAGATATAATTTCCAATTAGATTACTATATTTGCGCCGTTTGTGGTTAAGAAATACTTGATAACCTTTACCTACGCTTTTTGTTACTACTATATGAATATTATATTCACAATCTCCATCTAACTGTACTCACATAACTCATTTTATCAGAAAGTTAACTAATTTACTAGCACTTACCCACGCCCGTTCGTGTTGATAAACAATCAAAATAAAGATCCAATCAATTGCACTGACAGAAAAAGATGTAGTTACACATGGCAACACAGGCCCCTACGTGAAAATTTACGACTATATCCGATCGGCTATAGCTCCCAAGTGGTACGAATAACAATAACTGTAAATCTTTGGGTACATTAACATGCCATGCTCAATGAAATGCATGCGTTTATTATGTCTAACATTGCTACACAAATTATAGAATGCTTAAAATACAATCTAAGCTGTCTATTTTCTAAAATAATGCATCTTATTTATTAAGATTGACGCAGTTCACAATTTTAATTGAAATTTTAGTGGCTTTGCTAAAACTAACAGAGTAAAGCCATAAAATAAAAATAAAACAAAACATGATGAGGCTGTATGGACTAGAACCCTTTGCCTTCCCTAAACAAGAAAAAACATAAGGGAAAGAAATTGACATGTAAAATAATAAAATCCTATTTATTGTTTCAACAAATCTTAACTTTCCGTTTCGATCTTTCGGTCTTATTAATACTAGCTAATATAGTCAATTGAAATGGCGAGTTGTTAGATTTCTTGTTTACTAAAACATGTATGTTTTTTTTGTAAAAATAATATTTTTATATCATAATATTAGCTAACGTCACTGATAAATCCGGCCAACGCTTTCAGAATAGAGGCAATGTTTTACTTTTATTGTAAGTTTATTTTATATAATGAAAGGACTCCTTTGTAGCACACAGAGTTGGAATATGTCCAAGTTATTCATTGGAATACAGGAAAACTCTATTGTAAGTGAGAAAGTTGTCATTTCACGGAGAACTTCGGCAGTTTTAATTTCTTGAACATTTGAAAGCGTCTGTTACCAAACTATTATAAAGAATTCATGTGAAAATCTATAATATTTTTTATATGACGGGCCGGTTGGCGTGGTTGGTAAAACTCTATCTATCACGCCTCAGGTCGTTGGTTCGATTCCCACTCAGGACAGACATTTGTGTGCATGAACATGTCTGTTTGTCCTTAGTCTGGGTGTAATTATCTATATAAGTAAGTAGGTATAGATAATTACAAAAGAAAAGTAGTATATGTAGTTTATCAGTTATCTGGCTCCCATAGTACAAGCTTTGCTTAGTTTGGGGTCAGATGGCCGTATGTGATGAATTTCCCGAGAAAAAATATATATATATATATATATTTTATACATTCATTTTTAATGTAATGAAAATTGGCATTGTGCGACATTTTTTTTGCAATATTGCCAATATTTCTCGTTCAATTATGTGCAGAAATTCTTATCCCAGAATCAACTTACTAAGTCAACCTTGTAACTAAACTGCGATAAATCTCATCTCTCGCGCCTTAACAGCCTGAAAATGAAAATCTAGGACGTGACACACGAAAGAGGTCTGTAGGTAAGTAGCGCCTCATCCCTGAGGGCAGATATAGCCGAGCTTGGTTCTATAGTACCTATTTATTACCTCGATCGTTACCACAGATGCCGTAAATGGCGTGGAATATCTTTACTAATAATAAATCGACCAGCGTCCAAATTCTTGAATGATGTATGTGAAAACTATTGTTAGTATTCATGCTGAAAATTATCTATAAAAGAAAAGAAAGATAATAAATGTGAAGGTTTGTATGTTTGTATAAACGGCTGAACAGATTAGAATTTTCGCCACAGAGATAGATCATATTTTGGAATAAAACATAACATACTTTTTTCCCGAAATCACATAAGCTCCCACGGGAAAGCGGGTAAAACCGGGGGTTGAAAGCTGTAGAGATTTAACAACATACTACAGTACGGTTACACAATCTATGTTAGAAAGTTGATTTACTTTTAAAGTACTTACTAATGTTTTATTTTAACTTAATTCTGGATTCTGGTTTTGTAACAATAAAAAGAAACCTGCCAACGAAGTCTTGGGTACATCAGGTAACGGTTAAAAAACCATTTAGCCTCAACTGGGCTCTAATTTCTCTCTCTCTCTTCAGGACAAAACGTTGGTCAAGACAGAAAGCCGACTATAAATATATGTATGTATATAAAAAGAAAATTCCTAACTCACTCACTGACTGACTCAGCAATGCCCAACCTAAACCCTAGGAGCTAGAGAGCTGAAATATTTCACAGAATCGGATCGCTTTATGATGTAGAACAAGGAATAAGGCTGGATTTTTCGAAATTCAACCCATAAGTGGGTAAAATGGTGTTCGCAGGTGAAACTGTATTTACAATCACAAAACGTAAATTTTCACCCACGTTAAATAAAAAACTACGAAGTCAAATGGAGTGAGCTCCTTCAATTCAAGTTTTTGTCCCGTTTTCTTTACTGTAAACAAGACATTACATAAATTTATAATAAACTATAAATTATATACCTATTGTAATATATTATGATAGTTAACTGTTATGTATGAGCTATAGTTTGTTCACCATTACGTCGTCATTTGGCACAGTCAGTTATTTTACGATGTAAACATATTATATTATTGAGATACTCTTAATTTATGCGTGTTATAAGTAAACGTATGTTTCTAAGTTACTAAAATATGTTATATCATAACTTCGAGTACCTATTCCAATACCCTATCTATGTATATGTCACCGTAATATTGTAAATACCGTTAGATTATAATCTATCTTGCGAGATTGTAAACTGTCGAAAGATTGTGAACCGTAACATACTGCTTACAATTTAACGCATTATTTTTCGTTAGATTATAACCTGGTGGTCAAACATAAGCCTACCTTATATAACAAAAAACCTTTGTAACGTGAAGCAAGCAAAAGCTTGAATTAACAGTTGGTATCTACCGCAGCAGCAAAGTATTGAAAAGCAAACATGCAAAAATAAGGGTGCGTATATATTTAGCAACTACCTGAATAAACATCTCGACAAACGTATGCGAGTAGATAAGGCACGAGTTCACAGTATACCCACATAACTTTATGAAAGCTCTTGTGTTGAGAATCGTCTAAAAACACAGCTTTGCTAGTACGAGTTAATGTAGTTAGTGAGGTTCAAGTGTACTGTCTACCTTGCTGCTGTAACTACATGCTCAATATAATGAATAAATAAAACATGTTTTATTACGTAATTAATTATTCTAAACGAAAAAAAACTACAAATATTGACATGTGAATGTGGAAATGATTGTTTTGATGAAGATTTTTCCAAACTCCAAGGGGTATAAAGAGATCGTGGGTGAAACCGCATGCAGTAAGTAGTAAGTTAACGTATACGAATGAAGTTTATAATAATATAACATCCGCCTGCTAGGACGCCGGGTAAACCAGGTGGAAGCTAAAAAAAGTAACTGAAACAAAACACAACCTCACCAGCACTCATCAAAATTGTCAAGGAATAGTCCAAAAAACCTTAAACACACTTTTTACGTAGTCTCGTACGAATGACATGCGCTCGGCATAATATGAAATTATAATAAGGCCACGTTGGTAACTCTCTTGAATTGTTTCCCCTTGTTGTACTGTCTGTCGCGTACTGAGAGCGGTTGATGTGACACCAACATTTACATGACACGTTTCAACCGCGGAATACCAAAATAGAAGCAACACATGTTTTAAGTCCTATCCCCATTTCAAGTGTTTTTACCAAACATGTTGTACCTATACTGGATGTATTAATACAGAAGATTAAATGTTGCCGTCTAAAAACAATATTTTTAAGCACTTTCAAGTTACAGTTTGTCAAAGTTTAACGAAGCTAACAAAGTCAACCCTAAAACTTTGTACATCGGGAAACCAGCTATGTATCTACTTATTACGTACAGCTTATTACCTACGTTAGTTATTCTTGCATAAGATGCAAAAACTGTCGCCAACCAAAATAAATAAAATATAACAAATGGGTAATGATATTATAACAAAAAAGAGGTTTCCGGAATTAATAATTTATTTTTTAGTCCATTTATTTTCAAACCATTGCAAAGGATTTTGATTGGAGTCCTGAAAATGGTTTAACAGTCATTATCCAACAGTCTCCTGGAAATAGATATTTCCTGGTAGTTACCACAACGATGAGTTCTATCGGTTTTATATTATGAATTAGTATTCTACCTTTAACTATACTACTCCCATTTAAAACATAATCAGATAATTAGTAATCAGTCCACGTTGAAATTGTATCACAGAATCACATCGTACCCTTCGTCTACTGTTCTGGACTGGTGACAGGATACTTACGAATAAGATGTGACAAAAATCATAATTGCATTGTAAACGCATTAATTAATTCAATGAAAAAAGTTACAAAATGTAAGCATGGAATAAATGAATGGTGGCTCTCAAGTGCGTGTGCGTTTTTGTAGGTGGTGTAAGGGCAAGTGATGTCTGGGACACGGACCCTCGATCATGCGCCAACAGTCACACTATTGACTGTGCATATAAAAATAATGTTAATAAATTGAATGATATTTTTACTAAGGATGTTTATCTATATGTATAAAATAAATGTTTCTCTGTTTGTTTTTTGAAACGTATGCACTCTTATACCATTCATTCAACCGTGATAAATCTTTTCTGAGTTTTTTTGGGCATACCCGTAACTTTTTCTGTTAAAAAAAAGGCATTTCAACGCACGTCGGGGTAGTTTATTATTATACCTATTTTACTGCCTTCTTTAATATAATTATGCAGTGTTACTTACTAGGAACTTTAAATTACCCATATGTAATGTTTTAAGCTCCCATTTAAGTTATTACAGCATGAAACAATGTTACATAATAATAGGTACCTACCTATATAGCCAGAGATAATATGAACTTTTTCGCACCAAGTTTCAATGTGCGATTTAGCAAACGCTATCGGTCTTGTGATCGGTCCCCTGGGCTTGCTAGTTTACCAGTTATGAAGGGATCCTCGTTATTTGGTAAAGAGATAACCGAACTGGAAATTATTTATGCAATATTGGCGACCGTTCCAATAACCTTGTATAAAATAACGATAATAGAAAGGTCTAAAGATTCCGAAGTTACATCAGTAAAGGGAAAAATCGAAATTATAGTTATTCCAGTTTAGTTTAAAATAAAATATTAAGACTATGTAGACAAGTAGGTTTTGATATCGATTGTTTGTCTATGCCTAAATCATGGCTGTTTGAGAAAGAGGATGGTTCACCATTCCAAAATCTGAATACTAACACTAGATGGATAAAATATTGGGAAAAGCTCTACACACGAATCAAGGTTATCGCATGTTTCAAACATATGGAACGATCTGACATCAGAGACCCCTTCTATACTTCGATATGAAGATTATACGTGCTTTATTCGCATGATCCAAAATGACAAGTGTAAAGATTGAGGGACCACATACTTTGGGATGTATCTTTGTGATTATCCTTTTACAAATTCTAGGACTCATTGTACAATTTTGTTTAAGAACTTTTATTAAATTTTGTCTTCTTTCACAATTTTCTTAAACTTTCTTAAGTGCTCACACACACATTTTATCATTCTGAAGTTAGGAAAATTCTGCGGAGCATATGGTGCCTTGGTACTTTTACTTCAAAATAGTACCTTATTATTACAGTCAAGTACTACATAAATGTTTCATGCCTTTCATAATGCGAACCTATTTGGGATTTGCTTTTATTTTTTGTTTAAAACTATTGAAATTAGTGCAACGATTAATGAAATCTATTAATATAGTATATTTGTTATTCTTCAGGAACATAATCTTTAAATTAATTATCAAACTTTAACAATATAGCTTTATTTTGTAGAAGTAGGAGTGGATAAGGCATTCCATCTCTAGATAATGTCGTAAACTTCCAGCTTTGGGCCCTAAGTGACTTTTTCGTAACATAATTTCCGCTTCAGTAATTTAGTTCATCGAGTAAGTGTAAAAACCATATCTTACCAAATTATCTTCTCTCCTGGTTTGATAAGTAATTTCAGAAGAATTGCACGATAAAGTTTATTTTATAGGTTTTTAAGAGTATCTAAACCTACTTGAATAAGATCACAGCCTCTTACTCAAGGTCCTCATTAAGAAGAAAAGAGCATCATTTTTTTTCTTCAAAGAATATTATCTCGAAAATAATCAGTGCTAAATATAACTATGCATCTTGTATTGCCATCCTCCATGGAGGTTTTAAGGTGATGAATGGCAAAATATTGTTTTTATCCCCTCGGTTATCAGCTCACCTGAATCGAATTGGTAGGAAAATTGGCGGAAAAAATAAATGTAACATAATGATGAGTAAATAAGTAAATAACAAACTGAAGCAGACCAGCTGCAACTAGCACCTGCTCACAAGTATGACGCATTAGTAATTAAAATTACTATACCTAAAGTAAAACTGTGTTACCAGAAGAGCTTAAAAGTCCTTTAATCCAGCTCATTAAACAGCTAGAGTACTTAACCGGGACTCAATAAGCCGTGCAGCAAATTAAACATAACTTAGCTTAATCATCTTTACCCAAGCTCGGCTTAACAAACTATTGAAGTTCTATTTAAACGAAACCAGTTTAGGTTAAAACTGGGATTTAAGTTAGTTTGTAATCCTTTTTGTTTAACGTTGCTCATGTTGACTACAATAGACATTTGTACAGTGCGTATAACAGAGCTTTTGAGCATTATGTTCTATGTATTTAAAGTTTATTTTCGTATAACATATTAAGTATAAATGTTACTTTATGATTTTGAAATGCAAGTAAATAAATAAATTGAATAAAAATATTAAATTCAAGATTTCGATCAAAATTGTTGCCAAGTTTGTTGTAGAAGGTCTACGTCGTAGACGCTACGTCGTAGGTCATCTACGATGTGGATTAGCTTATCTCCAACGTAGATCATTTATTGGGACATTTGATGTCAGAAATATAATTTTAGGAATCATCTTGTCCAAGTATAGTTGAATTATGTTTCACTAAGCCTCTAATCAAAAACTTGACAACTTTTGGAATCAGTACTAGAAATAATTATATTTTCCACTGTCAACCTCCGTCAGACTAAGTATTAACCAAGATCCTTAAAGATCGTTTCATTTCTTTCATAATAAAGATGTTGCTATCTGTGTTCTAAATGAAGTCAGCTAAAAAACAATATTTTTTATGATTATTACATTTTATTATATTTAAATCGATCTGCTAATTAGGCTTATCATATGATACCTGCCTAATATATTATTTTATTTCATTATTAAAACAATAAACCACGGAATTAATTAACGCATAATTTAAAATCGATTATCCACAAATTCTGTCTATAATTAAAACTGGAACGCAGCGTTAATTCACGAAAGCCCGGCTTGGTAATCCTTTGGAAAATTGTATACGCAAGAATTTGGCAAATATTTGCAAATCATTTTCCATTTAATAACCTTATTATATTGGAACGCGTAAATTTATTTGTGTATTTATAATTTATGTAGAAGGTATGTACGCTATTTATTATAGATTTGTTTTTATTTTTAATAATCAAAACCTTCATACAAGAACGTAAATGCTTTCAGCTATCTTATATAATTTACTAGCTGTTCCCCGCGGTTTCACCCACGTTCCCGGATTTTTTTCTTTCATACAAACCTTGTCCTGACAATTAAAAATACATCAAAAAAAGAATTAGCCAAATAGGTGCAGTCATTCGGAAGATATACGCGTACAAACATTTCGGAGATTCATTTTTATATATACCTATAGATTCCGATTTTCAATACTCATGATTAAATGTTTGATGTCATAAAAATATGTATAGTCTGAAACCTTACTTTATTAATACCTATAATAAATATCTTGGCACATTCTTCACACACGGCCAACTGATCCCAAAATAAACAGAAGTTGTACTATAGAAACCAGAAAACTGATATCCTATCCTTACTTCCGAACTAATATTATTAATGCGAAAGTGAGTTTGTTTGTTTGTTACCTTTTCACGCCTAAACCACTGAACCGACCGCGATGAAATTTAGTATGCCGATAGCCTATGGTATGGAGAAGGACATAGGCTACTTTTTATCCCGGGAAAACATAAGATCCCTGGGGAACGCGGGTGAAACCGCAGGGCGGAAGCTAGTAGTTTGTGAGGATAGATGGATAGACGGATGATTGTTACTCTTTCACGCAAAAACTACGGAACGAATTTGGATGAAATTTGGCACATAATTATATTGAATATATTCTGGACTAGCTGTCCCCCGCGGTTTCACCCCCGTTCCCGAGAAAAAAAAAGTAACCCATGTCCTTTTCTATACCATAGGCTACCATAGGCATTTGGTACACTGATCAGTGTACCAAATTTCATCGCGGTCGATCCAGCGGTTTAGGCGTGAAAACGTAACAAACAAACAAACTCACTTTCACATTTTATAATATTAAATAGGAAGTTAGGATTCGGATTAGGAAGTTAGGATTATGATAACAATAAATTGACGCTCAACTGAACTCTCATAATGTGGCCAATAGACTAAGATCCCAGTAACTCCAGACCTACGTCATAGTATCAAGCCAAAGATAACGTAACTCCTTCCTCCGAAAGAAGATTTGCTACGCCACTTACACATACTGATCATAACATGCATCGTTCATTTATATTCAATTAATTCATACGTTACATAATGTAAAATGAATTACAAAAAAGTGTGAATTTAACCGTGTAGCCATTTTTAACGCTCGTTAACATTATTAACTGCTTCAAAATATTCGATGAAATATTGATATGGTTTGGTTTAAACGGGATTAATCCTCACGCGATACGATTTTATCTATTCACGTTTTATTCATACTCGTATAAAGTACGCCATGTGACATTATGTAAGTTTGCTCAAATGTTATTTATGAAATACTATAAGAAAAACATTACTATATCAAGCATTGCTACTTTAAATGATTGATATGATTCATGGGTAACAAACTAATTAGGTATGTATAGTTAAATGAATAGAAAATTTTCATAAATTCTAATATTATTTGATTAATTTTACCTTCCTTCATGATTACGTTTGAATCGCTCAATTTAAATAGTTTATTTTTCACACCAGTTTTAAAATCACTAAAGAGTTTTAATAGAAAATAAATGAGTTCAATTTCAGAACGATCATAGTTCGAACACCACAACTGGCACAAAATAATGTCACTGCGGAAAAAATAATTATTTTTATAAACGTTCGTTTTTTGAAAGCTCGAAAGTGCGGCGCGAACCGCCTATTCCAATGAATTTGGCAAGCCGGGACGAGCAGGCGCTCTGACAGTCGGCTGGATACTGGATGCTTTGCCGCAGGAGCCTGCGTCACAGCCACTGGACCTCGACACCTTTTTGCGGGACCCTAATTAATAACCAGGCTTGACGGGGACACGCTCCATGTCAAATCTAAAGGGCGGGTCTTTATATCGCCCGAGTGTTAATGAAACCTATTGAAGGAATATTGTGTAATTTTCATGTTATGGAAGTGATTAGCCGTACCCGCCCAGCTTATGTGGCTTAAACAAAATGAATGCATCTGAGTTCGGTATAGAAAGTCTAGCGTTTTATTTTATGTACATTAGCAATGATATAAGCAAACAATATTTGTACCTAGTTATTGAATGATTACGATATTTCTAATGAAAGTTTTTTAGGTAGCTAAAAATGTATGATATAATAGATAGATAGCACATTATTGTTACACCACATAATTGAAGAAGTATTATAAAACTTAAACACTAAAGAGTTACACGGGGCAGCCTTGTCACTTAAATCTCTACCAGGCAAGCTTTCTATGGAGGGAAGTTGAAAAGTCTGTAAAAAATATATAATATACTAGCTGTCCCAACAGACGTTGTCCTGTCCAACTCATACACAAAATTTCATCCAAATCGGTCCAGCCGTTTATCCTATCTCTCAAGTTGGACCAGACTGCTCACGGTGTGCCAATTTAATTTAAAATCGGTTAAGTAGTTTAGGAATCCATCGCGGACAAACATCATGACAGGAGATTTATATACATTAAGAAGATAGGTATCATAGTTTGTATTTTATACATTGATTGTAAATGCTTGTTGTAAATAAATATGTAGGTATATAATATGAATAAGCATATTTTGTATATACAAAAAAAATGACATATAACCAATAGATGTGGGTAAACGCCAGTCATATATTACAGATAAAAATCGCAATTTGTAGCCAAGGTTATAGATTAAAGTATAATAATCAACACGCCCACACTGGGGCAAGCGGTCCGTGATTGCATAGCTAAGCCTATTCAAACTCATATTGCAACTGGGCGACACTGGCCTCTCGCATTTTGGGGTTAATTTGTAATATACCGCTATTAGGTCATCACCATAGTCCAATGAGTAACGAATTGTGAAATTAATTATTTAGCAACTCTATGTAATCTTAAAAAAACTGATGGATTTTAGTTCATACTACTATCTTCAGTTTTCCTTTTTTATGTAACACATTTTCGTTTTATATCAAATTTGTTGAGGGAGCTGACCACAGGCTTTGCCTACCTTAAGGGTTAGAGACTTCAATTTAGTTGTGTGTCTGTAATGTGGTGTAATAAAGATGTTTATTTTTATTTATACTTATCAGACTAGCCTACCGCCCCGCGGATTCATTTTACCTCCTTAGGGGTGGAATTTCCAAAAATTCTTCCTTAATGGATGCCTACACTGTAAAATGTATCTATGTGCAAAATTTCAAGTCTCTAGGTCCAGCAGTTTAGACTGTACGTTGATATATGTAGGATACATTTTATATTTGAAGGCGCTAAGAGTGTTACTGATATTATAATCGTCTTGTTTCACAATAAACATCATAGAAATATTAAAAGGTAGGCTCAAGCTAAATCTAAAACAAAGAGGAAAATATTTCCTTCTCCCCGTATAATTTAATGCTAGGGTAAACTAATCTCATTTATAATTGGTTTCTTTAATTTTAATGCATTCATTATTGTTTCCCCAATTTCTCCAGTAGATATAAATTAAAGCGATTTGTAGACTAAAATGGATGGGGAAAGGTATAATCTTAATTGGAATATAAATTAATTTCACTCCAAATATTAATTCACTGATCCACATTGTAATTATTCTACTATCTTGCCAAGTCTCTATCGAGTAAACATTATAATTATCGCAATGAATAATTTATATGCTACATAGGATCCGTATTTCAAGATAGATAAGTTTTTTTTATCGCAAATATACGTGATGTATTTTTTAATCGTCTGTCTGTGTCAATAATTTCGTAGACAATTTTAATTTTCCTGTTTATCTTATTTACTATTTCGTTCGAAAAGTAATAATGCTTTACATTTATAAAAGCTTACTACCAATAAATATAAACATTGGTAGACTGTGGTTAGTCAAACAAAAAAGTTGAAGGCTGACTTCCGAACCGGTGGTAACTTTAGTAGTTTCATCGTTCATTAATGCCCTTCTAGAGCCTAAACTGAATAAATGGCTTTGACTTTATGTCAGAAAGCTAACAAACAGGTAGGTGATCCACCTGATGGTAAATGGCTACTGTTGCCTATGGACACTTGCAATACCATTGCCATTTTATAAAGCCTGAAATAAATTTGTCCCAGAGTATGTGGGAAATAAGATTTAAAGTGCTTGATAATAATATTCACTGGTACTTAGTTCTTCATGATCTTTGCCTATTATCAAACATAAAAACATTGTTGCCAACGTGCCTTCTGTACTAGAACCAGTCGGAATTGCGCGTGACGATGGCAAGAGGCCGGATGGTATGACTTTGATCCTGTGGAGTGTTGGCAAGCCGCTGGTGTGGGATGCCACGTTTGTAGATACACTTGCGCCTTCCCACTTACTGGCGACTTGTAAAGTCGCTGGGGCGGCTGCGACCGGTGCTGAAAAATCCAAATTTAAAAAATACGCTTGTCTTGGTTCTAATTTTTTGTTCATGCCATTCGCAGTTGAAACCATGGGTCCATGGGGGTTCGAGGCTCGCCGATTTGCTCGGATTTTATCATCCAAGCTCATCGAGGCTTCGGGAGACCGACGGGCTGGGAGCTTTTTCCGCCAACGCATAAGCTTGGCCATCCAAAAAGGGAACGCTGCTAGCCTGTTGGGAACCTTGCCTATCGACCGCAGCGAGGGCTTAGAGGATGTTTTCTATATATCATAAGTTTGTATTTTATACATTAATTGTAAAATGTAAATAAATTAATAATATATTTTATAAGAAAACATTTTAAAAACCAATATTTAACAATGACTACGCGATGATATCAGCGGGGCCATACGGTCAAAATGAATAATAGAAAAAATAATAATAATTGACAGTGGCACACCGTGACATGATTTTTACGTAATTGGGCTTGAATTTGATATCAAAACTTTTTTAGATAGGTACATTAGTCACGAGGAAATTGATTTATAATGAAATTTTAAACAAAATGCAGCCAAAAACATTCAGTTACATCATTTCTTGTATAAAGTTAGAGCTTGTTTTTGCCAAGTATTAAGTTTGTAAACATTTATCTAAGATCTATTGAAAAACTGACGATGAAACTATATTTTAAGCATTTGCATTAAAATTTATAAGTTTTTAGTCTGTGACAAATTCAGTATTTAAGTTCATTGAAAGCACGCTCTAGTCTCCCTGTGTTTATATACATATATTCTCAAATATCTTCTAATATATAAAATTCTCGTGTCACAGTGTTTGTCTGCAAACTCTTCCGAAACGGCTTGACCGATTCTTATGAAATCAGTTAGTAATTGTAAATAATTAATATTAGTAGTATACACAAATATACATGAAAAACCTTCATTAGTATTAACAGATGGTCATCAGGAATTACTATGACTATTTTAATTAAACTAAACTTGCACTATATATTTTAACGCCCTAGCAAACGTTAGTCAGAATATAAATTGCTTGTTTCATCCTTACTACAAGTTTGACCTCAGTCCCGAGTCAATAACACTTGAGAGGTTGGGGTGATAATGAAGAGGATCTCAAACGTAAGCACTTAAGTGTTTGTTTGCCTCAGTAAGCATTAATACTATATTGTACAATATCAATTAGTAAGGTTAAAGTGAGGTAAGATAGATTAGAGGTATAGATATGTCAAACATAAATGTGTTCGTAGTTTCGTAGTCGTTTGTGCTTCGTAGCGTCGTCGTAGGGCCGTAGCTCGTCGCTACGAGACATGACATCCTGTGATTTCCAGCGAACTGCAGTTGTATAATTAATTAATGGTTTACACTGCAATGAGTATATTTCCATATATTATTAAATGTAATAGTAAGTTTACTTGTCTACAGTGTAATTATGGGTACAGACGTTAATTAATACTGGGATGGATACAGCTAGGTTACTTTTTAACATATTATATCTGTAATAAAACTCGAATAACTACATCTTTCTGTTACATTTATTTTATCCAGAAGATATGATAGTCTACAATGTTGTTGTAAAATTAAAATAATACTTTTGTTAGTATAATATTTTTAGTTGTTACTTAAAATTTTGTTTTATAAGACAAATTATTAAATTACTGTTTTTTTCTTTTATGACGGGCGAGTTGGCGTTGTTGGTTAGATACCCTATCTATCACGCCACAGGTCGTGGGTTCGATTCCCACTCAAGACGGACACTTGTGTGCATGAACATATCTGTTTGTCTTGAGTCTACGTGTACTTATCTATCTTAATATATAAAATTCTTCTGTACGTGTGTTTGTCTCCTAACTCCTCGTAAACGGCTGGACCGATTTGGATTAATTTTTGTGTGTATACATGAGTGGGTCCCTGGATGGTTTGAAAATACAATTGGACCCGGTAGATGGCGTCGTAATCGAGTTTTGACAGGACAACGTCTGTCGGGCCCGCTAGTATAAGTATAGTATATATTTATAAAAGAAAAATAGCAGGTATATGTAGTATATCAGTTATTTGGGCTTCCATAGCATAAGATCTGCTTAGGGGTTAGGGGTTTTGGGGTCAGATGACCGTGCGTGAGGAATGTTCCAGAATATTTATTTATTTATGTTTACAAGCTTTGTGCATTAGTCAAAGTACAATGTAGCACGTCACTATTGAACAACTGTACCTATATGCATAACGAGAGGCCATCTGGTGGTGAACCGTTCCCGATCTCACACGTACAAACTTACGTAAAGCGCCTTCCGAATACTGGTTGACCTCAGATTATAAAAACAAAGAGAACAGCTCATGGTGCATAGATATACTGAGCTTATAAACTCTTTAGTATTTTCTTTTTAATCGAATACTTTTATTATAACTCTCAGGTTTTAATAAATAAATAAATATTGCGAACTGATCCTACTAATTTGTATGAAACAGTGTTTTGCTTGTTTGTGAGACCAATCATAGTCTTAAGATTCTGTGTATATTGTAATCCTTGTATTATTCGATATTGTAAATCCGAGATTTGAGCCCATCTACCACCTCAATAATTACATGTCAGTCACTGAATTACCACATATTACTAAAAATGTGCTTAAATTATTTTATAACTAGCTTCCATTACGTTTTACCCATAAGATAAGATAAGATAATTTTATTTGTTCAACATGTGTTATACAATTAGGTGTTTGTAGTCTAAAAAAGAAAATCAGTGTCATCATGTTGTGCCGATTTTGGCGTACAAAATATTATAAAATAAACGACATTTGGCACTAAAAAATAATAAAATAGACAATTCATCAAAGTAATAACAAGACATTCCCCCAGAGTTTTCTAATACATTTTCGGGACGAAAATCTATACTAATATTATAAAGCTGAAGAGTTTGTTTGTTTGTTTGAACGCGTTCCCAAGGGATCTTGTGTTTTCCCTGGATAAAAAATAGCCTTTCTCGATAAACGCACTCTAACACTAAAAGAATTTTTCAAATGAAACCAGTAGTTCCTGAGATTAGCGCTATCAAACAAACAAACAAACATTCTCTTCAGCTTTATAATATTAGTATAGATTATACTTATTATTAAATAATACATACGTGCCAAGTTTCATCCAAGTTGTTAAAATGGACTAACAAACTTCCACACAAACATTAGCTCACAAACTTTCGCATTTAAAATACTCAGTAAAATACAATGCCCTGGGACATTAAAATTCATTGTTTTTATGATCTGAGTAACGGACATAGAATGGGGAAGTTCGGAACTTATCGAAACGTTCCCAGCTCCCTAGAATATAAATAGGAGCAAAAGAATGTAGCCGTTAGTAATATTTCATTGTAAGTATGAATTTATTGCATTCAGCGCGCGTAATTGTGACCGATGTTTGGGTATATTTATTTTTATTTTACTGTGTTTAGGCCTGATATATATCTTATTTTAGTTTACTTGTTTTATATACTTAGAGAGCATTCAAATTAATGTTATATTTAGATTTTGTGCTTGTTCATAGTCAATCAAATACCAGTAGGCACTTGGAAAAAATATATATATATATATATATATTTTGAATCCCCAATAGCTGTTACAGGATTAACCATTCTTTCTGAGACACCCTATATATGTAAGTTGTTGAGTATTTATATGTAAATATGCAAATACAAAATAGTTTGGTTCCATTTTCTCTGATGTTTGAGAATCGTTTTTAGGGTTCCGTACCCAAAGGGTAAAAACGGGATCCTATTACTAAGACTTCGCTGTCTGTCCGTCTGTCTGTCCGTCCGTCCGTTCGGCCGTCTGTCTGTCTCTATGCTGTATCTCAAGAACCGCTATAGCTAGACAGTTGAAATTTTCACAAATTATGTATTTCTGTTGCCGCTATAACAACAAATACTAAAAACAAAATAAAATAAATATTTAAGGAGGGCTCCCATACAACAAACGCGATTTTTTTGCTCTATTATTTGTTTTGTGGTAGTTCCCGTTGACCTAGAATCACGAAATGTGGCAAAAAGCAAGGTCTTACAACACAAATAAAGGAAAAATTCCAAAATATAAAAAAATTAAAATTAAAGTGTGTCCCCATACATACATAGTTACGCCAATTAATAAATACCTCTGAGTTGTATGGGCGCTGATACAATTTAGAGGTCTAGGTACCAACCTCAAATACGGTAAATAAATAAAATTGTGCATTTCCCGTGATGGACGAACGATGGACGAAGTTTGTACGGAACCCTCGGTGCGCGAGTCCGACTCGCACTTGGCCGGTTTTTTTTGTTTGTTTACTATTGACGAGCATTAGTATTAACAATTTTAAAAAAATATATACGCGTGGCACTCGGGGACTGCCGCGGTAAAGCTATTGCATAGCAATTATAACTTATATTATACATAGTTATATTATTAGTGCTTGATAGAATGTTATATGCTTGCTTCTTCCGGATTGTGGCAACGATGACTGCCAGTGTCAGGGTTAGAAAAAACAACGGGAAACATAAAACCTTATGCAATAATAATTATTTGTTTATTTTTTATTAAGCAGTTTTTTTTCTTTGATATTAATAGATACCTACACACCTATATACCTTCTCATAAACAGCATCCTACATACACACACGTTCGCTTAACGTGTATGTATGTGTGTGTGGGAGGTGTTAGGTTTTTTCGTTACGGAATTTTTTCGTTACGACATTTCTTGATTCGGTCGCCGCGCTCAAACCCCGAAGCCCGCGATAAAAGCTATACAATAGCTTAAAAACCACAGCAAAGTGTGGACGGGTTTACTCTACTCTAATTTAAAAACTTATCTCTAATAGAGCGATAAATTTTCACATGAAATGTAGTTAATCTTAGAAAGGTTCAAAGTTTTAAGCGCTATAATTTAGAAAGCCTATCTGTCCTAACCTTACTTAAATCTAATTAATAGACTCTGTGACATACGGTGGATTAGACTGCAAAATTATGAATTCTAACTAGACAGTAGTTCTATGGTAGTTCCTTGTCGATTTATAAAAAAAATCTTGGGACTCTACCACTGACTTGATCTGGATTGTTTTTGTGAATAAAACAATATATTGAAAAAAGTAACTTTTAACGAAAAAAATATATAATTTAGGGAAAGTTGAATCGCTATATAAGTAGATGGTGGGCCCTCTGAATTTAATGAATATGTTTTATAAGGTATTATTATTGTAAATGAATCAGACCGCTCACAGAATACATTAGTGAGCGGTGAGATGAAAAAGATGAAGAGAGACAGATAGATGATCAAAGAATTTGGTAGTAAAATTGAAATGGATAGTTTTAATTAATATGACATTTAGCTCCCCAAGCGGAGCGTCAATGTGTCCAATGCAAAATGAAGTGGGAAGGCATATAGTGATGAAACTTCCCCCTTCCGCCAATTAACAGCATTCGTGTCACATAAATAATGGTTCACTGAGTATTTCAGTAAAATAAATTAACTACGTAGTAAAGGGTTTTGTTTAAATTATTAGCAGCTTAATTCTTCTATAATTTTAACATGGAATTTCAAATGAAATTATGATGGTGTTTGCAAAAGGTTTTAGGAGATACGCTAACACTATTTTTATAGGTTTTCTTACGCATTATGATTATTATAAATATTAATTATTCAATTACAGATATGGCATGAAAGTATTTATTTAATTAATAGAAATTTATTATATTTATTTAATAAAATCAGTATTTCTTCGAAATGCTCACGATGTATTTTGATTCAATGTTTTGTTAATTTCTGATAAATATTGACAAGATCTTGCAATAACCTAAGATGGAGTAGGTACGCTTACTCAGAAATAAAAATAAAAACCGGCCAAGTGCTATTTTGTATTTTTTTTATAAAATTTAACTTCCCCTGTCTCACCCCCTCAAAAACCAAAAGATCAGCTTCATACAGCGCCTTAAGGCACTAAAAGTAAATATGTGTAGGTACTCCGATCAAACCGGCACGCACTACTTTAAAAATTATTAATAATATTCCATGGAAAATACTCCAGAAAATAATACTGTAGCCATGCAGTCGATACAGTGCACAAAATTGGGAACCAGTTTCGAATTCTATGGTCTAAATAGACCTGCATCTACATACGTAGTAGGCGTAAGTTATTTTTTTAATATTCTTGAGAAGTATTTTCTATATTCCTTGAAAATGTGGGATATTCAAGGAATATAGAATAACCTCACCTGCAATTGAAAGCTTTGCGTCTAATAACTAAACGAGATTCTGACGACTTACTAATGGTTGCATAACTGTTATTTAGGAGATATAGATGCTATTATAATTAGTTGTAATAGCCTCTACGGAGAAGAAATAGGGTTTAAATTTCCTGAGGAGTACCGGCAAGAAACTCTGCAAGGTAATTTTTTTTATATATTTTGTTTTTTTTTGGACAATCTGACAATCTTGGTTTTTTTACCATTATATGTTTAACAATTTTTAAAGAAATATAGTACACATAAACACAAAATATATATATATATATACTATATGGTGGTAAGCACACAAAGCCTAGATAGGAACTGACTCTCAAGTGAACTGCTAGAATACACTTTAGTCAGGTACGTGTTTCATGACAAACTTACAACTTGAAGGTGGTAGCCAGCCATGCGAGTAGGTACCCTACCACCGTACTTAGGTTCCCCCTCTATATTTTCCTTCACGAAAACATTATGCTCGTTGTGAGATTCGAACCCATGACTGTCACGGCATTTGAAGTCACTACCCAGTGTATTAATAAGTGTTAGTGACTATCATCGCCTTCTATACTAATATTAATTACTAAGTTTATTTGTTTGTTTGAACACGCTAATCTCAGGAACTACTTGTTCGATTTGAAAAATGATTTCAGTGTTGGATAGCCCATTTATCGAGGAAGGCTATAGACTACTTTTTATCCCGGGAAAACACAAGATCCCTCGGGAACGCGGGTGAAACCGCGCGGAAAAGCTAGTGTAGAATAAAGACCTTGACAAACAGACAAGAAGACAAATATTATGTAAATTAAAGACCTCAATAAAGATCTCTACAAGTTTATTGGGAATTAAAATATAGATAATATAGAACAAAAATACTAAATACAATCTATAATATACAGAAAATTTCCTCGAAGCTGCCGCCACTGCCGATGAGCAAGGTTGTATTTAATAGGAATTTCGATGTATAGTACGAATAGTAGGGAATGTTTAGAGAGACGCACCCAAAATTACTAAGACAAATGCCTTAAAGGCTTCGCTATAAATTGTATCCCACAAATTAAATAGTGGTATCGTATTACAATGGAATGCGGAGGAAAGAGAAATGCTATGTTGTCATTAATTAACATTACCGTTGGGTAAAGGAAAACTGTAAACCTTACAGTTTCCAATTTGAGCATTTGTACATAGACAATTATATAGTAAACATTTCAATTTCAATAATTTTTTCAAAAACTATACTAGGTAATATAATTACAGAAGACTTCATTACACAAGAGAATATACTGTTTGTTACCGACTAATGTAGTTTACGTTTATAAAGTAATAATTTGTTCGATTGTTTATTTTTCTTACTTGCGTTTGGCTAATTTGGCGTAAGGCTCTGAAAGGGCCAATTAAGCAATCGATTAAGTCCGCTAGCTTCAAGGAGGCCTTGGACCTCTACTTAGATTGAGGTCCGATCGTATGAAAAAAATATATTTTATATTACCTAAAAACAGAATAATTACGTCATCAATATTGCAGAAAAAAACAATATATATTGTTTACACATACTACATTATAGGTAGGTACCAATCACACAATAGTTGCGGATCTTAACAAAAGTCAGTAACAAGTTGTTAGCGCCATTGTTTCCATCATCAACTAACGTTAAACACAGGTGTGTTCATAAATTATTATTTCATCCATAATTATTCTTTGTTTTTGATACTATTCCTTAGAAATAATTACAACGATTAACAATTTAGCTAAGTCGTTAATAGAATAAAAAGCTTTGTTTACACAATTATTCTAGAACAATCAAGGGCAGTTTTATTGCTTCACTATGAGCAGATACAATTCGAATTGATTTCTCATTGTTTTATAATAACGTTTTCTACCAACCTTATAGAGAACTGAATAAATAGCTGATTGTGGTAATTGCTTCTTAAAAGTAGCTTATTCGATAATCCGATCAGATTTTTCACAGATCACTTGCATTTCCAATCGGGCTTACCTGTACTGCGAGAGCATTGCCTAGCGATATACCATACACTATACGTCGACTATATATACTGAGCTCATCCTCATATCCTCGAGCCGCCTCGTTCACCCACGTTCAATTCAGCTGGACGTGTCTGTTGTGGACCATTGGGATAAGGAATGGGCTCTCCAAATCTGTTTTACCGCAGCGCCAAGACATAGGGTTCTTCAAAAAGGGCGTAAAAAGAGCTCTTCAAGGTCAAAGTCAAAGTCAAAGCCATTTATTCGGTCGGCAACATATCGGCAATAGGTACCTTGGATATTATAAAAGTCCATGGGTGGCGGTGTCCACTTACCATCAGGTAGACCGACTGGCTGCACATTTTATTCACATAAAAATCAAAACACTTTTATGTTTAGTACTTCGATAATAAGAATAAGAGTAGAGAGTAAGAGTACCATAGAGTAAGCGAGACTTTCTATTTTTCTTAATTTATGTTTTATTCTTGTCTATCATATTAGAATTGAAAGTGATTCCTGTTAGGCACTAAAACTTTAGATAAATTTTTATGACTGAAGTTTTCATGAATATCTAGTTGAAATAAGTGATTTATTCTATAAAGATAATTAAAAACAAAAATATCGTAGAGAAAAATAACTATTAAGTAAAACCTTCCATCTAGGTAATAGTTAGCTTACTTATTTTATATAGTACCCTACGAACAAATATCATTTCAATCGCTAACCATCTTGAAATCTGATTTTATATCGAAATCAAATAAAATGCAAATAAGCTGAAGAAGGAACGGATGTAAAAATGGATTTCAGAATATTGATTAGGGAATCTTGCCGCAGGGAAATGGAAGCGTTGTTCAAACTTTTTTTAAGGTCTACAATTTAATTTGGAAATAAATTGGCCAGACGCAATGAAATACCTATCGAATATATTTTTGCTAGTATTTTACAAACAGCAATATTTACTTTAAATAACTATTAAAAGCCGTATAAAGGTTTATAATTACCTTGGCAAAGTAAATGCAATATTTACAGTGTGATTCCAAAGGGGTAAACCGAGATCCTTCCAGTTTAGGTACATGAAAAATCAAGAATACTACTCGTAATTTCATAACAAGAACGAGTTGGTAACAAAACAGGCGAAATTACATTGCCGTACGTGGTTATACCATTGGATTAGCTTCCTACAATAACATGTAAGGCAGCAGATGTTAGACATTACTAAGTACACGCAATGCTTCATATTTAACCTCCCACTACGTACAATACACTAGTATTTGCTACGTGGTTTCATTCTTGTTCTTGGTTTTTTTATTCTTTAAACACCTAATCCAATTTTGGTGAAAGAAACGTTGTAACCAAACCACATATCAGATTTGGTTTGTGTTATCATATTAACCATCATAATATACTGCGTATAAATATAGCGTTTTCATGAGATATTGTTATAAAACAAAGCCAAACCATAACAAAAGAGAACAATCATGGGTGTGTAACTCGAACCTTAAGCATTTCTTCACGATCCTGTACCAGCGTTTACGTTAATAAATGTCAGAATAAATTTCTGTGAAAAATAATGAGTGAAAATAATCCTTTTTTACTTGACATTTTTGCACAAGTATTTTTCTTTTGAAGTTCCATCATTGGGGTGGAAGTGAATATACTTTTTTTACCAAAGTCCCTTGCGAGAAATTGTGAATAAATAAGACGTAAGAAGTAGGCTTCAAATAAGTTGCATGGGAAAATCGAGAAAGAAAACCTCAAAGGCGATTTACCCAGTCTTAATAAGAGATGTGTGGGCCCGCATATGTTTTTATTTAAAAGTTACTCACGCAAATGAGTGCCAAAAGCTTTCATCGCCTTTCCCGATCCATCGTTCCATTACATTTCGCGTTTTGCAAATCCTTGAATTTTGTTTAGCCCTTGAAAGGCCCTTTTTGCTTTTTAAATGAAGTATTTTAAATAATTCTTCCAAGTACTTTGGGCGGCTTAACTATAAACATTTCAATAGTTTTAATACTGCAATTGAATCGGCGTGCATTAAGCTAGTTCTATACAAACATGACTTCTTTCTTTCCTTAGACATACAAGTCTAGACAAATAGCTTTTTGATTGAATAGACTTGTCTACTTCGATAAATGAACAGATGTTCCGAAATTAAGTACAACCTCACTGAGAAGTTTCCAAATATACGTAGCTAGTTCGGTAGCACGTATGTACATTATCTATTTCCAAAGGCTGCTGTGAGGACTGTACACCCAGTCACGTACACTCAAAGGGGGTTCCAATAAACCACCTAGAGCTCACACGCACTCACACATTACATTAATGTTGACTCACACGGCCACTGTGGATGATGTCAAATCAGCTAAAACTCAAATCAGAATGGATGTATTTCATACGTGAGTGTGACAATCTAACCATTTGCTGTGATTTGGGTTTTCATGATTAAAGATGAAAGTACGGCTTGCCTAAGGGTCAGTCCAATCTAAGCGAAAAAAATATTCGCGGTAACTCGAAGATTTTTACAACGTTTAAGTAATTATCGCTTTTATCCTATTCAAATTGAGTTGCCGCAAGGAGTACGCCGCTCTTTTGTTTCTTATTATCTTTTGCATCATGCTTAAAACTCTATTAGAATAAGATAGAGATGATTATTGTTTGAACGTGAAAAATACTCGAGTTTGCACGAGCGTTTTACTTTTTAACAGAACAAACCTTAAGTTGTGATATTCGTAAAAACTGCAATAAAGCATCTCAACTTTAATCTATCTTTTTTATTGTGATACAAATACAAGGTACATAATATACATTCGTAAATAAATAATAAAGAGGCATATTCCAAGAAAGATTTTTCCAACATTTTTACACTAAGTAACCAGTCTTTACTTATCGACATGTCCGATTCCATCACACCCGAAACTTTTCATTACGCACTTCGCTACTTGGTATCCTTAGAGACTTAAGAACTTTATAAGATTTATATTTAGATATTCGGGTATCTACAGTCGTAACCGCTTCAGCTGCTATCGCCCTGAGCCTCGTACTTATCTCAACTCCCGATGGCTTTACAACTTTGACCGCTACTAATGTTACAGTTATATGTACAAAGTTGTACATGTATTGGTTACAGTATTTGTACATTTACTAATGTACTAATATAATAAAGCAGAAGATTTTTTGTTTCCTTGTTTGTTTAAAGGCGCTAATCTCTGGAACTACCAGTCGGATTTGAAAAATTCTTTTTGTATTTGATAGCTCTATTCTTGAGGAAGGATATAGGGTTTTTTTATCTTGGGAATGCGGATGAAACCACGGGAAACAGCAAGTATATTATACTACATCTAATTTACCAGAAACGGTGATAGTGATAATGTTATCAGTACCTACTATCCCACTGGTTCTTTGGTAATAACTTCTTACTATTGCACTATACGACGATCTGGAACTCATCCGATTTCTTCAAGTCGCCTCTGTCATCCAAGCAACGATTCAGTCAGAAGTTCTTATTTATCATTATGATGTGAAAATTGTGGGATGAGCTCCCCGTTAGGGTTGTCCCTCAGCGCTACGCCATGGAGTTGTCAAAAAAGGCGTAGAAAGTGCTCATCAAGATCGACTAAACAGATAATTCGATTGGTATTGTACGTCTGCTTCCTTACCTTACTATTTATTTATTCTTTAAAGTTTAAATGCAAAGAATATGAAGAAGAAGAATTATGAGGCAGCTAGCCACCCTCCAGTGAAATCTGTCGCCAAAAACCTATTGGTGTGTTCCCGCAGCTGCTCTTGAGAGCCAGATCCTTCTAGGCTTTATGTGCTTACCACCTTCGGCTACATCACCACTTACCATAGTGAGATTGTAGTCAATCTCAAGCTTATACAAAGTAAAAAAAGGAAAGAATGCGTGTGTTTTGACAAAAAAGTTTTTTTTTTAAGCCTTAAGTATAGCTGCATTTCAGCTACACTTTCAAAAACTACATTTTCAATCTCTATTTGTTTTAAGCATTAAAGTAATACAATAAGTAACAGCATCTAGGAAGACATTACCACCAAACAGAGTGAATCACCCAACCAATTTTAATACACCCGCTCTATCTAATACATAGTGTTTACATAACACGCTATCTGCATATGCTGGGATTTCAATGTTACTTCGGCTCAGCTAGACTGGGGTACGAAAGAGTTCACTGTGCTTGCTGACGTCGATATTGGATACATTCTCCTCCAATCACTTAGATAGTATATTTTTGCATTAAAATAAAAATAAAAATGAATATTTTTTTGACCGCACAAAGATAGAACAGCAAAACGGAAGAGAAATGATATTTACTACCCAGCAAAATATATAAGACTCACCCAAAGGTTATTTTACGGACATAATGTGATTTCCTCAACCCACTTATATCAATAAATCTTTACTATACGTCCGTATCAAATATCTTGCACTATTTTATGACATCACAATAATATACTAGTGGATGGCCGATTGTCGCGCTCGGGATTTGGATTTGATTTATTTTAAGCACACCCGTCGTCTACGTACGTCTACTGATAAACAATACATTACTGAACTACTTTATTTCGTATTACTCACTTTTTTATGGATTCATGTTTAAACCAGAATTTACACAAAACTGTTGGAAAACTGCTGATTAAATATTCTTCTTTAAAATCGATATTATCAACAGCTAACCCAAGCCTGTGGCTCTCCGTATGGTGTTTGTTTTCTCTCTCTTTTTTATTGGTGAAATATTTATGTCTGTATATTTATATGTTTCTTCATTTTAATAGCATTTTTGAATTTCATTTTTGTTTAATATTTGAGTACTTTCTTAATTTATATCAATCTTCATTTTCTTTGTGTTATGTTCACATAGCTGTTATTGTTTACAGTAATAAATCATATTTTATTCTATTCTAAAACAGTTACCTACTATGTAACCTACATTTACTACTACCTTTAGTCTCAGCGTAATACGGACTTTAATGTAATCAAAATTACATCAAAATCTGTAAATTGATTCGATATTTAGACACACTAACGAACAGACAGAGAGACTGAAAGACGTTGCATTTTATTATATTTAATCACTTGTAAACATTAGTGTACATAAAATATGTATGAAGTATGGAACTGAGCACCTCGTCGTTTTATGAAATTTTATTAAAGTGCTTGTCTTTATACGATTTTTTTATTTGACATGCTCTGACTCATATCACTCACATTTTAATGGGTTACCTTCGTTTTTGTGGTGTAAGTATTACTAAAAAAAATGTCTATTATGTCTTTATGGATAAATGTAGATAATGTAAATAAATAAGGTATTTTTTAGGTTATCCTTTTGCAGTTTGAAGATACTTGTATTAATTGGAACATTATACCAAAACAACGGCATGCAAAAACGTAGGTATCTTTTTTTGTTATAATCCCAACTTGGTAATAAGAGTATGCAATTTTATTACATTACAAAAACATGGTAAAAGTCAAGAACATTATTCAATCAAATTTTTTATTTTATTTTTCATATTACAGAAATTCGAACGAATCCCAAATACGCATTGAACGAGTTTCAATAACAAATAGTTTTCTGTACAATAACTTACCAATTGTGTATATTTTCCAAGTAAAGTTATATTTGATCAAAGATACAAAGATAACAGACGTCTACGTGACTCAGTGCAAATATTTTTGGGGTATCGCAGGAAAGTTAAACAATCAGTCGTCGTAAAGTTCTCACAACTCATCGGGAAGTTCTGAAGGCAATAAATAGTTTACAGAGTTGGCCGCATCTTAACACAAGTGCCTTTATTTATACTTGAGCCTTCGCAAAACGAATAAGTCGTATGATTGATCTTTTTATTATAGAACCAATATTGTTTTCTTTTGTATCGAATTTATATGTGTTTTTGCTGCCGTAGAAACATTTCAGCAATATAACATTTTTGGGGTATCGCAGGAATATCAAGCTTTTAGATGTACCTTATTCTAACTTCTGGTCTACTTTTTTGTATATTCAACTATTCTTAGCCATATTTCGAAGATTATTAGTACCTACACCATATTATGAAAATGTTCGGCCATTATTAAGTGTATTCAGTAAAATGATATAGTTCAATGTCGGCGTGGCTCGACGCGGTCCGTAAAATCACAGGCCATGGGAACCTTTAGAAATCGTCTTTTTCTGAAACCTTTCGATATTTATTTCCGTAATATTTAGATGAAATGCGTTGCGTGGGTTCGATTCCCACTCAGGACAGACAGTTGTGTGAATGAACATGTCTGTTTGTCCTGAGTCTGGGTGTAATTATCTATATAAGTATATATTTACAAAAGAAATTTAGTATTACGTAGTATATCAGTTATCTGGCTTCATAGCACAAGTTCTGCTTAGTTTGGGGTCATATGGCCGTGTGTGAGGAATAACGTCCCAGAATATTTATTATTATTAGTAATGCATTGAAATAATTATTGTGTGTTTGGCTCATCTATAATAAAACTCTGGATCTGCACATACGTCTATTTGTCCATGTCTATATTATGTGGAAAAAAACCGCGGGAAATATGCTAGTTTTGTACAGTGGTCAATATAGGAAGCCTTTAAAATATTATATATAAGGCTATAACGTTTTGTTTCATACCGTCCCATGTGACACGGATCTTTAGCTAGTTATGAGGCAGGCTATGAACAATAAAATGAAACTTTACAACAGCATCTTTACGATGTAGAACATTAAGTGAACGTTTTATTAAGGTCACTTTTATGAATTGTGTGGTGGCATTAGGAGTTGCAGACCATTAGAGCTTACTACAGCTGTACTTAACTTTAGGGATGGTGTATAAGACTCAAGATTGATGGTTTTGGATATTTTACAATTTATATAAGTTCGAAATGAACTCCCTATACCTAGATTCCCACAATGAGTGGTTGAATATGGTTGGTTCTGAACTGAATAATACCATATTCACTACGACTATATCGGACTATATCAGGGTGATGTTCCGTACTTGACGCAATTTAAATTTCCTGCAATTATATCCTCGCCTACGAAATCAAGATACGTACTATTATAGTAGCGATGTAGCCGAAAAAGGTCTCAATACATAAGCGTTCAAAGATTTGTGCCACTGTATCGCTAGAAAAAGTCGTAAGGGGTGAAGGGGTTCATGAAACAAGAATTATAGTTTTAACACTGGCTAAACCAGAGTAGAAAATAAATTCTAGTTATACGAGTGTTGCTGGATGAAATGCATTCGTCTAACTGCTGAGCTATGGGCCATTTGTAGCTCTATTGATAAATATATAATGTTTGTAGGTCACAGTTGCACACACACTATATTCTGTCTTAATACATAAATTAATATATTTTGTTGTATATGCTCGTGGCGTAGCTTGATTAGCCGTTCTTAACCGATCGGCAAAGTTAAGCAACGTCCAGTTTGGCCGGTACCTGGATGGGTGACCGCCTAGTGGTATTTTATCTTGAGCGTTTCCGTGCTTCGGAAGGCACGTTAAGCCCGTTGGTCCCGGTTATCACTTAATTGTGATAGTCGTTAAGCTAGCTGGAGACCTCCTAGGTGGCTTGACAACTCCAACAGTAGGTTGACCACTAGCCTACCTCCACCAATCCGCAGTGGGCACGCGTGGTGGAGTATTTTGCCCATTCCCCTTTCACCATTATTCGTGAAAGGAGGCCTGTGCTCAGCAGTGGGCAGATATAGGCTGTAATTATTATTTATTTTATATATTTTGTTGGTTACAAAAAATTATGGATGAGACATTAATAAAACGAAAGTGTACTAAAATGAGAATCTACTTTACCAAAGAAGGCTCACCAATTTAATTTAATTTATTTTATTTAACTAGCTTCCACCCTACGATTTCACTCACGCCCGACGGATTTAATTATTTTTTGGGATAAAAGGAACGTTTTTTATTCCTGAGTACTATCTATCTATACGCCAAATTTAATTTAACTGTTATGACGTGATGGAGTAAAAATTATCGGCACAAACTTTCGCATTTTAATAGGATTCAAGGCTGGCGAATAAAATTGACTGCAACGTTCCAAGTAATATGCCTCTGAAAGGCCTGGCGTGCTTCAAATGTCTCGATGATACTATTAGGCAATCTACTGCCAAAATTTAAATTGCCCAAGTCAATACTCTGGAAAATCCTAAATAAATGAAGCTATGTTGCTCTGTCTTTCATCCTGTACTAGAATCTGAATATTAAATAATTATAAATAAATAAAATAAATATTCTGGGACATTATTCCTCACACACGGCCATCTGACCCCAAACTAAGCAGAGCTTGTACTATGGAAGCCAGATAACTGATATACTACATATACTACTTTTCTTTTGTAAATACATACATATATAGATAATTACACCCAGACTCAGGACAAACAGACATGTTCATGCACACAAATGTTTGTCCTGAGTGGGAATCGAACCCACGACCTACGGCGTGATAGATAGGGTATCTTACCAACCACGCCAACCGGCCCATAAATACATACCGTTTGTAGTAATCTACAAACTAAACTAAACTTTTAAACTTTACAAAATAAAAAACTCTGGTCTTAATAGACTTATAACATATGAGATATTATAGTTTGAATTTTATACAATGATTGTAAATAAATATAGAATAAAAACTAAACTACTTACTTACTTATTTGGTCTTTCAAAATATAAAGGTTAATTCCATAAATATACAAAAGTTTTATTCCTGAACTCCTGAACTTCCTTTCCTCTATATTTTAATTTTAATTTATATGCATGAAATATGTTGTTTAATGAATATTAATTTGTTGCCAATAAATTATATTTTATGGGCAATAACTGTAGTGTGGTTTTTTTTTTGCTTGACAATGAACAAGTAACATTTTCGATATACCTACTTACCATTTATTATTTATCAATGTGACATTGGTGATACCCTTTTAATAAATAATACGGAACACTAATTGTAAAAAAACAACTCGCAGGTACCAAATAAATAAATAACTTGGATTTCAATTTGACATTAGCTTACTCAGGCAACTAACTTTAGGAGAGTTTTTCTCCACTCGTCTAGAGAAGGTTGTAATCCGAGAGATAAAAAGGGAATAAACTCGATCGTTAGCTGACGCAGCAATATGAGAGGATTGGATCCACCTACGTCTTGTTACTTAAAATATATCTTCGAGTGATATCTAATATTATATACGTCGATACGTGGAATTAGGTTTATCTTATTCCATTATTTTTATACAAATTACTTATTATAGCTCTATCGCAAATATAATAAAGAGTTTATCTGTAAATAACTCATAATAATATGTTCATTTTCAGATCATAGTGAGCATTTACACTAGACGGTAAACTATTTGTAAAGGATATTGCAAATTATTGGGCTATTGATTTGTATAATTTTGCAAAACTTACAATGAAGCTTAGTAGAGTAAACGTTACAATAATGCAAGCAATAATTTATTTTTCATTTTATAAAATAATTCATAGATCACTTTTATATCATAATATATTAGAATATTAAATCTCTATTCAAAAAATACCTCTTTATAAGATGGCGTGTGTAGTGATTCTATAAATATTGTTAAACAAAAACAAGTATTAAATGAAGTAAAACGTGTTTAAATGAAATGAAAATATTTTTATTTAAATATGCCTTCACATATGAATAGTCTGACTATAATTTATAGAATCCATAAATTACTTTAACAATACGAAAAGTAATAATCCATATTTATACATATAATATGCAGATAAAATAAATATTACACTCAAACGAGGCTTTAATATAGATTTCAATAATGCAATCAGAGAGACCAACTGTTCATACGCATAAATGCAGTTCAATATTGAATTTTATTTCCTCACATATGAGGACTATTTGATAGGTAAATTAATTAAAACACTTCACAAAAAATATAATTTGTGCATTATTCAAAACTTAATATTCATTGTTTTTGATAAAACTTAATTTTAATATATTATATTATTCAAAATAATGAGTACGTGACGATCGTCCCAAAAGTTAATGATCAATTGTTATATTCTTGCATCATCATCCTTGAATTGAATACAATATATGAAACTAGCTGTGCCCCACGACTCCATCTGCATAGGAGTAATCTTATCTTGTTTGATCACATGGAACATGGTATGTTACAAGTTCTTCGCTAGTAGGTAGTATTTTACGTTTCTAGGTTTAGTAGATTATAAATAAATAAATAAATAAATATTCTGGGACATTCCTCACACACGGCCACCTGACCCCAAACTAAGCAGAGCTTGTGCTATGGAAGCCAGATAACTGATATACTACATATACTACTTTTCTTTTGTAAATACATACATATATAGATAATTACACCCAGACACAGGACAAACAGACATGTTCATGCACACAAATGTTTGTCCTGAGTGGGAATCGAACCCATTATGCTGTGGGTTGATTGACCGCGTGTAATTAAAGGGTAATAATCTTATCATATTCTATGCAAAATATATAGTAAAGTTCAAACAAACTCACCAGGTTTTTAATCCACTTCGAAAACAATTTTCAAAATTGTCTCAAAAAGCTAGTTAGATACAAATTCAGTGTAATGCATAGTGGAATGCAAAATTGATTTTGCATATATGTGACGCATTATCACTGATACCTATAAATTGCATTCAATGGTATTTCCGAATCCAATCTTATGCTACGATATTGAAGGATAACCCATTGAAAAAAGTCTACTATAATAAAAAAAAAAGTGTAAATTCTGCACAATGGCTATTTAATATATTAAATTGTGAGACAAGTTAAGGACTTTCTGCTTTATATAGGCAAGTTCGACTGCCGATGATTGGGTACAGATTTTCTACTTGAAGAAAGCAAACTGACCCCAAAGCATCCTGCCACTGAACCATGGCTATATCATGTTTTCTTTCAATAAGCAAACCAAAGTTCAAAGGTATGTTTTCAAAAATAATTAACCAAACAATTTAGGGTATGGACGTGTTTGTGAAATACATATTTGCCGCAGCAGCAAATGACACTGTGGTTTTAAAATGTTTATGTGTTTCATTTATTTTAAACGCCATTTATTTGGCGGATTTTCAGATAAACGTATAAAGTTAAGCAATTACTAAGCAAATTTAGACATATTTTTATAAATATAGCTGAATATTTTAATATATGAGAAGTTTATTATAAAATTTAAAAATATCTTTACTTAGAGCTCGCAAACTAGATTTTCCCCGTTATCTTCTTATTAAAAACCAATATGAACACAAAGAAAAATATAACAACATTACATAGCAACTGGTGCCTAAGCTAAGTGCAAATGTTGCCGCTTGGTCTCGCTCGCTGTCCATCAGCATCGTGTTTCTTACATTATAGCCTGAATATAAACAATGGTCAAGAGCCCTAATTTACTTAAGCCACTCAACTCTGATTAGCATACCAAATTTTTTTTTTGTACAAAACTACAAATTACATTATGTTCTTTAAGGTAATTAGAAAAAAAAAACAATTAAAAATTAATTTTATTCAGATAACTTTGATCCATTATAATTATTACCATGTTAAACATTTAAAAATAGAATTCCCACAAAAAATAAATATCACTACAATTTAACTATACTTAATATAAATAAATAATCTAAAAATTATTTACCTACATATTTATTAATTAATATATTAAAATTAAATGTATCTGGGTCTATCACTGCCATTCAATGCTGACACCCAATGTTTCTGCAGAGGACTGTCAAATCTGCCCGCCAAAACCTCATCGAACTACCCAGCATTCTGTTTTTAATAGATTCTATTTTCTTCGGCATTATGGTGTTAAAATCATTTATACCTGACGCACTGGAGAATATAAGTGCCTGTTTAGGGTACTATATATATAACTTAAACATACTACAGAGGACTCGAAGGGTATGTCTACGTCATATTGAAGTGACTATAGGTTTTCTGTCTAGAAATCAGTTTAGTGTTTCTATAGGTTTTCTGTCCAGACAGTTTTAGGTGCACCTGCTATTTTCTAAAAACTCATCGACTTTCATCGTGTCACTGAAGGGTCGAAATCCATGCTGAAAGCTTAGTTAGTTTTCCATAATATAATAACTCATTTTACTTTAAAATAATCTGATATGTTTTTAAAATCTAAGATTCATACAAAATCCCTGGACGCATTATTAACTTTGTGCCGACCTCAAGGAAGTGAGAATACATCACGTAGTGTCAAAGATGCTGAGGTCGGACAGGTAAATGAACTAAGACAAACGTATACGGGCACGTCTTCCTTCCCTCGCCTTATTTGTAATATGTAAATAGTATATAAGATTAACATGAACTAATAAAGAGTATGTAATGATTCAGTTCAGTATTATCAACGACGGAGTTTCTTTGTTCTCCCAACGAGTTTCAGCAAACTTCATTGAAATTGGCTACCATTGTATGGAAATCTTTAGATATGTTTATTTTTTTATTTATAATACCTAGATACTTATTATATAAGATAGGAAAGTACTTTATATTACTTTCCTATCTACCTATATTATATAAATGAATTGCTCTGGCGGCTGGACCGATTTGGCTAATATTGGTATTGAAATATTTGTGAAAATCCAGGGAAGGGAAGGGTATGGTGATATTGTACACGACAATTTCATGGCCACTTTCAAAGTATTATACCATAATGCATAATAATTTTGATAACATCCAAATATGTATTCGTATCAGATTTTTACATTACATAAATGTATACATATAGGTAATATAAAAATTCACCGGGTCATCTAGTTTTATAATATAATAAATAGGTAGCCTTTGCACCTTTGCTGTCCTTTTAATTTGCTGACATAATATAGTTTTTTTTTTTTTTACTTTGTATAGGCTTGTGTTTGACCACAATCTCACTATGTTAGGTGATGATGTGGCCGAAGGTGGTAAGCACACAAAGCCTAGAAGGATCTGGCTCTCAAGTGCAGCTGCCGGAACACACCAATAGGTGTTTGGCGACAGATTTTCAACTTGAGGGTGGTATCCAGCCAGGCGGGTACTACAAAGTACCCTACCACCGTGCTATGGTTTCCTCACGATGTTTTCCTTCACCGAAAGCTCAAGCTCATTGTAGGATTCGAACCCACGACCTTCGCCGCGGCGTCCGACGTCACTACCACTGAGCTATCATCGCCTTAAAAGTTAAGTAGTAAGTTTGACAGACCATTGACAGTTTAGCCATAGCTAAATAGTAAGTACATTTCTTAATATACCTACTACACAGCTGAGAAGTGAAACAAGCTCCGTGCTGTAAAATTTACAGCCCCCGTTCTTTGGAGAGACAAAGACAAGTTGCAAAGTGGCTTGTTCGAGCGTGCCACTAAATTATTTAGAGCCTCTAGAATTTGTTAAGACATCTGTTTCTCGTTGTCACTATGCTTTTTAATGTCTTTAAGTTTTTGTAAACTTGTTTATGTCTTTATATTAACTTAAAGTGTGTTTAATAATGTAGGCTTATTTTAAACATAGCATACAGTAACTCGCATACTTATGGTATAAAAAGGAGATCAAATAAAACACAAAAGAATAAAAAAAATAAAAAAATTGAAAGTTATTAACTCATCTATTCACATAAAAAAGTGCAAAATATTCCGAATATATTGTTGAAATTACATAGTTGTTTTTTTCTCAGATATTGCATTTATCACTATGGATGAGTAATTTTAATTGTTTTCGTAACATTTGGATTTGAATCTGAAACAAAAAAGAACTCTTATAAGCCAACGAATATCATGATCGTTATATTATTGTCTGCACTAGTATGATACACGATAAATGCTACGTCTTGCTCCCACACGAATGACCTATGTGAAACGACGTTTCTTTTCGTATGTAGGGAATAATACGGAGTTTGTTTTTTTTTTAATGTCTATAAGATGACAACACAGGTCACAGCTGCCCATGAACATTTGCAATATCATAAAGATTCTCAATGTGCTGCCAACCTTGAAGTGCCCATTTGACGCCTTTTATGAAGAATCCCGTGACGAATCACTCCGTAATAGGAAGATTCCGCGAAACGATTATCATATCAATGATGGTAGCGTGACGACTACACCAGGTAAAAAACCTCAATATACAAACGGATAACGATGGACATGTGGGGTATGATGTTCACGATACAATATTGCTAAAGAAGTTTATCTTCTAAGAAGTTTATCTACTATTATTACCCCCTATGATACCTACTACATATATAAATTCTGCTTACTTTAGTAGAAATGGGATCAGATGCCGTGTGAGAGGAATTGCATCAAGATACATAATTTGCTTTGTCATGACATCCTTTATTGAGTTGATAAGTAAAAACATCCTCACCATCATTTCTCTCCCACTTATTTTCAGTTATTTCTTCATAAATGGTTCCATTAGGGAACACCGTAGTTTTCGTATCCTTTTGAATGATAGGCTGAGGTTGCATTTGTATGAAGTAGATCGTGTCGTAATCATTACTTTTCGTCAACTTGTCCCAAAACTCTGCGTTGGTTGTTCTGAACCATACAATGGGTTTGGATGTAGTCTTAAGGTTTGACAAATCTGAAATTATTTAAATACTTAGTATAATTCAATCTTCAACAATTAATTCGACATAAATTGGCAAAAACTAACTGTTTTTATATTCTGGATGAACATGCGTTTGACCACAATCACAGCCTACTCAAGGGCACAGACAATGTGGCTGCCAGAACTCATCAAAATAAGCTAAAAACAATGGAATAATTTATTACCAACCTATTTCAGCCATTTCATTAAGTGCCGTTGGACATGGTGACTTTACAGTGTTTTTCTCATCAACAATTTTGGGGATGTCATCAACTGTTGCTATTGAAACTGTTTCTGTTATAACTGTTGTGTCGACTTCTGTACCGTCAGGTTCAGTAGCTGAATCATTGATAGGGATTTCTATTGGTGATAAAGTTATAATTTCAGTATCATCATCATTATCATCATCATCTTCAACATAATCAGGTGTGGTAATATCAATATTAATGGAACTCTCTGTAGTTGGAGTGGTTACTGGAATATTCACAATCGGTGTTGGTGTAGTTGAGGTACTAGGTACTGCTTTTGGTGTTGTTACTTGATCAGGTTTAGGAGTTATTATTCCAGAAGGACGAGGAGACGTTGTATCTCCCTTGTCATTTGGTATATCAGGTGTTACGAAAGACTGGGTCATTGGAGTTGGCACAGTGGTAGGGGCATCTAATAGGCTTGTTATATCGTCTGAAGGAACGGTGGGAGCAATTGTAATTAGACTTGGTACTACTGGAGTCGTGCTATCATCGTCATCAACATCTGGTATACTTGGTAGAAGTACATCTTCACTGTCTTCTATCAGTTCTGTACCTAGTTGATCATCTGTAATGACATTTGCTAGCTTTAATAATTATTTTATAACTATATAATAAATAACACAATGGACTTTAAGCTGATAACTTACCATCTATCGGTTCCGAGTCCACATTCACTTTCGGAACTGCATCTTCAAGACTTGTAGTAATTGCAATATTTGGTATAGGAGTTGTATTTTGATTTAGTGGTAATAATGCTGTTAATTTATAATTATCTACATCTTTTGGCATATAACCTGGCCAAAGTTTATTTTGAATATAAGGTGGAAGAGCAACAGTTGCACCGTTTGGAGCACTTACTGGCCTATTATATGGTTTATAATATGAATCATTCCATTGTGGATACCCAAGAGGCTTTGTAGGACTTGTTACAACATTTGACGGTATAGCTATATCAGGACTGGGGTTAGGCTGTACTAGAGCTTGATCTATTGGCGAAGTTGATAGTGGAACTGGCGTAGGCGAGAATGCTATTGGACTTTGATTTTGAATAATATCGCCAACGTTCATCATAATGTAATTTGGATGAGTTTTATGCATCTCTTCTATTTCATCTACTTGTTCTAAAGTTCCATTTGGATGCATAATCAAAAATCCTCTAAGATCTTTATTGGTCCTTAAAACATTTTGCACTTGTTCATTATTGATTAAAGATTGTATATCTAAAACAGTTAAAAATACAGTTATAAATTTTGTTTTACGAGTGAATAGCAATTATTCTACTCCATAAAAAAATACATACTTGGGTGTAAATTTGCAGGATCTTGTACTAAAGTGTGAATAGGATTTCTTGGAATAATTATCTGAAGCGGTTGATTTTTAGCTGGTACAACGTATTGGGGTTGAGGTAAGCTAGGGCCTTGTACTGCGGGTTTTTGAAAGACTCCTGTTGGTTTCCAAGGTCTTGGCTCCTGGTAATATTGTGGCTTGACAGGGGGTATCTGTTCCATATTATTCAACCATTCACGTTGGTTTTGGACAGGGACAGGAGGAATAAACGTTTCCGCAGGAGCAGTCAATATCCACGTCGATGAATCCAAAATTGCAGGAGCTGGTTTAACAATATTAACTGGTTGATTTGAATGTACCCAGTTTTTGTTATTATAGCCATTTCTATAGTTAAATTTTCCTGGTTGACGAGGCTTGAACTGATTATACGGTCTATAATTTTCATTGTTCTGCCATTGTTGTTTGTATTGTTGATCAGTTGGTTGTCGGTATCCATAAGATGGGTTTACGTTATGAGGTCGTGCAACGTCTGCATTGTCATATAATCGGTGTGCATTGTTAGCTGGTAAGTTATATTTGGAAGCCCTTTGTACGATTTCCTCAGAAAGAGGATTTGATTCTGGGAACAAATTGTATAAGCCTTATTTACACACATTTTTAGTATATAAAAAGTACTTATGTACTCTTTATGAATAAATAATTGTATTTTAAAGTATGGTTTCAAAAGTACTGAACTAGAAATACTATAATATGAATAATAATTTTGTATTACCCAAGTAAATTATTTTATAAGTAAGTACCTAGTAATTTCTATATTTTCTCTAAAAATGTATTCATTAGTTAGATAGTCTAATAAATAAAAAATCTAACTTACCGACTATTTTAGAGCAATAAACCAAAATACAGAATAAAATCACATGGGACTTCATGATGAGCTTACATGGGCGCTATTTCACACAACACTGCCGATTTTGGAGCTCTCTCCATTGTTTAAACCGCGTGTTCTAATGTAAATAGAGCCAAAGGAAAAGCTGTTCAAACAAGGCCCTATTGTCGTTATTATTATCCTATTTACGTTGTTAACATGCGTAGGTAAATGAATTTGATTGTTACGTCACGTAAAACGAAAAATAGGGCCTCAGATGATTTATGTCAAATGCGCGGTTTTTCCAAAGAAAGATGTTGAATATGACGCAAGACTGATCGCATTGCAAACATATTCCTATTAAATATATGTATATTGCTTCAGTTTATTGATATCACAAATATTTTGAAGGCTCTGAAATAATCATTTAACTACGCGTGTTTCTTTGGCGTTTCCATTGAAATTTTTTGTTTCAGTTGGTGGGTATTATTATTTCATGCTCCAATTTTATTATTCACACATTTCTATGTAAGACTTTATATGTTTCAGTTCTTGCCTCAAAGTTATATTATATTATTAGTAGTTAAATTGACTCATACCACAGGTATTTTATTTAATGAATAAGTTGTATTAAATTTATTAATATTAAGTTGATATTAATAATAGTCAAATTATTTTACTACTGAGGTTCTGAAACTTGTGACATAATATTTTATAATTATTATACAAATAGGTAAAGACAAAACACGTAATTTTTTTCTGATTGTAAATCTTTTTTTTTTGTTTAGTACCCATTGACGAGCTTTAGTGTTATAAATAAAAAACATTGGAAAAGCCACAGTTTAGCGTAGCTGGGTTTAGCTAGCAATTATAAATATATATACAAAAGAACTGTGTCATCTAGATATATAATTTATTAGCTAATTACCAGCGTGCGTTACATACATACAATACCTCTTTTTTGACAGAAACCATGCAGGCGTGTGCTCTCACCAAAGTTTCATCACAATCGGATTAATGGTAAGTGTACTAGTGCACCAAACAAACAGACAAACATGGATTTTTATACAAAGGATGTCCTTGGAAATATGGATCAAATCGAACACCTGTATATAGATTATCAACACCATTAATATAATTTTAACTGCATCAAATAGTTTTAATCCATACCTTCTGTCATTGTTATTAGTATTTAATGTATAAAAAGTATTTTATTTTATTCCAGCACATACCCTGAAGATCGTAATCTATCGATCTGTCAAGTTACCTACAGCAAATTCTATTGAGCCGTTACGACGTGATTGAGTGACATCCACACAATTATATTTGTATACAGCAGACCTACACAAAAATACCAGTACGTAGTATTATTATTGGGTAGGTACTAGGACCGTAGAATAGGTTTACATATATATTAGCTACTCCATAGATGGATTAACTCATATACTTTATAGACATTTAAACATAAAAGGATAGGGTGCTATGAGATGAGAGTATTTCATTTTATACAAATATTTTTATGTTATAACACTATGTTAAAGTCCAAAATTGCCCTCTTTACAAGCCACTTAACTCCTAAAATTGGTGTTTCATAACTTAATAATCCGCAACAAGCAGTTAAAACCGAGTTGTGCATACAATTTTGGGTTCCAAGTGGGCTAAAATTGTTTAAAAACAAATAACATGAAACCGCGAGTGGATACTATTTGTTTACGAGACCCTAATTACCTTCATTCTAATGATTAAATCCAATGATTTCCTGGGATAAAAAGTATTCTTTATCTTATTCCAAGTCTTATTCGGGCTTTATAAAAAGATTTTTCAAATCGGATCAGTAGTTTCGGAAATTACCTCGTATATCCAAACTTACCTACAAACTTTACCTCATTATAATAGGTCTATAGTCAGTCACTAATGGACCATTATTCTGATTCTTCTATTTTTTTTTAACTTATGATGAATCATTCATAAGTGCAAAGAAATGTACTGTGCTGTTGATTTTCAATTTATTTATTAGAAAATGCCTTACACTTCACCGATTTAGTGAGGTTTGAAGAAAATGTAGGTAATAAATAAAAACCTATATATAGCTTTTAAACATATGTATCTATAGCAAAATCCTTTTATCTGATGGTAGTACTAGAGAACCCTAAATGTTTCATGCATAACAGGAAGCTTACAAATATGACCTAAGTTTGGCTTGTTAGTGTATATAAGTTTTAGTTTTATACATCCTGTGACGCATTAACAAACTTCGATGCAATAACTTAAAATAGTTATTCCGCCAACGCATAAGCTTGGCCATCCAAAAAGGGAACGCTGCCAGCCTGTTGGGAACCTTGCCTATCGACAGCAGCGAGGGCTTTGAAGATGTTTTTATATTGATTGTAAATATGATCATGAAACTAAAATAGTTATAATATGAATATAGACTAAAGATGATGACATGAAAATAAAAAAAATAATCAAAAGATTATAATTTACCAACATACAATGGACCAGTATAAAATCAGTCGAATTTTCAAATTATGTCATCTATCTATATATCTATCTATATATATAAAATGCTTTGTCCTGAATGACTTAGGTTCAACGTACAGCCTAAACCGCTGATTGTAGAGACCTGAAACTTGGAGGGTGTGTTCTTTGCATGACGTAGGTATCCGATAAGAAGGGATTTTCCGAAATTCTACCCCTAAGGGGGTGAAAAACGGGGGCAAAGTTTGTATGGGACAACGTGATTCTTGGTCCAATCTACTTCAAATTTTGCATAAACATTCTTTAACAGAATTAATTGAGGATACGTTTCGTATTTTATTTAAACTCATCGCCTAACAGGGTTAAAAAGGGGTAGAAAGTTATTTTGGGGGAGATTTGCATCGAAGTTGATATCAATACTCCTTAGTGCTTTTGATTTAAATTACATTTTATTTTGACACATGTTTGAAAACTCAATCCGTCAATCAATATTTTTCCGGTCAGATTTATTTGAAACTTGATACCCATTTACGCCCGCAGTCCCCATTTGGGGCCACTTCTTTAAGTAACCCTATTTTTACACTTATTTTAGCTATCTTTTATTTTGAGGCAAAATTATAATGCCAAGGAGAGTAGCTATGTTATACAATTTAAGGTTTTGTGGTTTAATCGATAAATTTGATGAAATTAGTGTTTATATTTACTTCACTGAGCGAATAAGAGTTGGTCCTAAGGTAAGTCACTATTTTTTTTTATTGGTATTTACTATATTTTTAAGTATTTTTCACATGACCATAGTACCTTCTAGCAAATAATGCTATTATGTCAAGTATTTTCCAAGATTTGAGGATAATAGGAGGCATTTTAGTATGGTGACTAAGCGGTCATTCGATGTTGTAAATAAGTATTTAGGTCTCGAGGAAGCATTTGAATGCATTTTTGGTGAAGAGGATGTTCCTGATGCTAATTATGATATAGTGGTCATTCCTCCAGACCAGAGTGTTTTCACGGACAACGAAGATGATGTGCAGCAAAACATTCTTCCGCGTGATGTCCCAGGTAGAGTGGAAGTGTTTGAATCTGAGAACAACGTTGAATGGGATAGCAGTGATGATGAACCGGTACAATGATACTGGAGAGTTGAAATCCAGGAACCACTTTGGCGTAAATGTGTTTTGGTTCTCACCGGGCAAGATAAAAAGATGGAACTCTGCAGAAGGAAAACAGTTGACCCTTTTGTCTTCCAGAACTAAAACAATGTGCCTGGGCAGAGTTGATCAAGCTGACCAATCAATCCCAGTAAAGCAGCATACAGAACAGCTATACGAGGCAAAAAATAGTGGTAGGTTCTATGTACCTACATGCTTTATTTGGCTGTAGCTAATGCTTGGCGTCTCCATGTCCTGACCGCTGAAGTCAAGCTAGACCAGGTCCAGTTTCACCGAAGTATCGCCCGTAGTATAGTATTTGAGGAGTGTAGGCACTGAAAGTATCGATGGAAGGCGTCGTAGACCTTCTTCAGTGGTGACAAGTATGAGTCTAGATGGCGTTGTACATTTACTCCAGAAACTGCCAAGCCAGCTACGATGCATCGAATGCCACAGGAAAGCACATTGGCAATGTAAAAAATGTATCAAAACATTGTGCATTGAAAAAATATATTTTCAATAATACCACACATAAGCCCATTTTTTTTAGATTTTTGTTATAAAGTGTCTTCCTAGTCTCTAATAGTTACGTCAAAATTTTACTGCTAGTTTATATTTGGGTCCAAATGGGTTATTAATTTGTCAACACAATGAAACACGTAATGTCGGTGTTTTTCGAAATTCTTACCCTAATGGGGTGCAAAAGTTTTGTGGAACGACAATTTTTGGAATGGAGTAAGGAGGTACAGTTTGTCGGGATATTTGGGCTCCTGGCTAGAACCAAGGAAAATGTTTTGTAGAATTAATCGGGGGAAATGTATTTTGTAAGTGTCTTTATTGTGGAAAGTAGTTGGATTACGAATCTTGCATAAATATTGCTCAGAGCAGATTATTAGGGTTATTATTATTATCATCTCTCCCTTTTCACCCGAAAAGGTGCGCAAAAGTGTGTATGGCAAAACATTTTTTTTCAGGGTAGGTATGTATGTGAAAAAAATATGTTTGGAGGTACACTTTGTGTAGGTATACGGATTAGGGCTTATAATGTAGGGGTGTACTAAGAATGTTTTGTGGGGGATCGCGGGTGAAACCGCGGGGCGGAAAGCTATCTATACATATAGGTAATTTCTGTACATTGAAGAAAAGTAATCATATCCGTCTCTCTGATTATTTGTTAACGCACATTTCCAGAACTACTGAACGGATTTTCATGTAGATTTCACAGATAGACTGAGATTAATTAATAAAGGAGCAGAATATAGGCTTTATTTACATAAAATCGATGTTTAAAAAAAGTAATCGTCATTCAATGATTTTTGGAATTTATTTTGTACCTACTGTTCGAAAGTTATCTGGAACCCGCGTGTATCTACATTATTTTTTAATTGGAATGGAGTGTGTTTGTAGGAAGAGTCAAATTGCAAAGAAACCATTGATTTTTGTCTGTCTGTCCATCTGTTTGAACACGCTAATCTCCGAAACCATCGAACGGATTTTCGTGGGTTTTTCACAGTTTAATTAGGCTTAACTTGGCGCTTCGAATAAATAGGCTTTGTTTCGTCGAAATTGGCTAACGGGGAAAAACTTATAGACATTTCATAAAGTCTGCGCGAGCGAAGCCGCGGGCGAAAAGCTAGTATTTATATATTCGTTTAGGATAGGGTAGTATCTCGAAAGTATCAAAAATATACGGTCTAAGAATATAGGTCAGAACGAAGAATATGGATTGTTGATGGCTACGAGGTGCTACAGAATGCTACGTTGTGCTACGAGCTAAGATAATTGAAAAATGAGGAACCTCCCTCCTACGTTACAAAATGCTACATTTGTAATAAAGTAACGTGGATAATTCGTCCATGAAAGTAACGCACCTATACCTATAATGACGTGTTTGTCGGACTTTTAGTGGTATGAGGCTATGCTGTTATAGTATGCGTTAAGGTACAATTGCGACACTAACTGCAGCGACCGACCGCAGGTGACGGCAGAAAATGTATAGGAGCCACAGCGTCGCTTGCAGTCGGCGACAGCTATGCCTGCCTATGAAGTAACTGCTGCTTGCAGCTGCGGTCGAACGCTGCAATCGGTGTCGGAATTGTACCTTTATGTGTACGCACCGTGCGTGCGTCCCTGAAATTTGCACAAATTTCTGTAAATAAAATTATATCCTGGGACATTCATGACACAGAGCCATCTGATCCCGAACTAAGCTGTTATATTTGGATTATATCAATGCTTTTGATCACTACCATCTTTTATACACTAGTCCCTAGTGCAGAAACGTAACACATACATATATATACATACATAACTTATTTACTTAGTTTCCTTATTTAGATAATGGTGTTTTTAGTTTATGACCTTCATAATTGTAATTTTATTTAACTTCCATTAAATTGTCAAGAATACAAATTAAATACCTTATTTTTATGAGATTTATTCGATTAACAATAAACCAGCTTACACAAATAAGTTGTAAGTAATATGTTTTATAAAATACTATTAATTATATGCAGGCAATTATTTGTAGTACTGAAAACAATAAAGGAATTACTTATTATGTTTAATGTAAATATTAATTGACTATAACCGTATGCGTTTTACAATAAGTTATTAAAATGGTGTCAAATATACAAACAGAATGGATTCAATATCAATTAAGTAAGTACATACCTACTATGAATGGAATTTGATCATTAAAAAAACTAATATTTGATTTGATATATTTGATCCACAGCGTAAGCCTATTTTAATTACATTAGCATACTATATTACACATTGTTAGAGGTACCTATTAAGAATTTTGTGAAATAAAGTACAAAATATACATTAAAAAATAATAATAAATGTAGTCACTAGATTTGACAGTCATAAAAAAATGTTAACATATAAATTACACTTATAAATAGTCGAAGAGTTTAATTCCGACAGCTTGTTCCCTAGTGCTGTATCCGGGAGCTAATAAAACGTAATAAAACACCGCCCGCCCACCGCGCACCGCAGTTCTAAATCTACTCTAAACCGGGAACAATTCCCCTTTACCGCGTCTCGGAATGCCTCTTACATTTCTCACGAACCGACATTTTCACCCTGTGCCCCACCGCCTATAAATTTTTTACTTTTTATTTGTAAAGGCAACCGATATATTGAAAAATGCAGCAATAGCCACAGTTTAATCCCAAAACAATTATATATTCGTACCTAGTGCTGGATTTCTTCAAGACTCCAATTACCAAAAAGTTACTTTGATTTTTGCCTTTTCATATTTTAAAAGCTTTTATTTTTTTAACTTGCAATGTATGTATGTAACTATGTTTGTTAAGGTGGAATCTTGTAAGTCGAATTTCACCTACTTCCTGTGGTCGGATTGACTTGATATTTGGTATGCATTAGTATATTGGAAGACAATACAAGTACAGTCAACAAAAAGTACAGTCACCAAAAAGAGCTTGTACCTATTAAAAATGTTTTTTAACAAAAACTTATTTTACTATAGTTTTTACGTGAAGTTACTCCTTGCTACACATGTATAACTTGGCTATGCCCTTGGCTCCACCCGCATGATTATTGTGTCTCCGACTTATTACACTGTTACGGTCACTGTGCAGCTATATCAACCCCAAGTTCTAGAAGCCTCATCAATGTTAATCTCTTGGTAAAAGTATACCTGTCAGTGTCGATGTCATAAATAATGAAAAAGACGGCAATAGTTTTGATCATAGATTAACTTTGGGTTTTCAGAAACAGTTGATTAGTCACATCACAACGATATACCATGACATACCGACGTTTTGTTTTATTATATAAAAGGTCCTTAAAAGGATGTACCTACTCTCTTAGCAACAGTTGATTCTTTTTCATGGGGATTAATGTGAGCTACTATTTTGCTTAAATTTTTATACATATATTATTGGATGTGTATTTAGTTAAAATGTAACATATCTCCAGCTAGAGCGTGTGACCTAGTTGGCGTATTAACAACGTTAACTACAGACTACAGCATGCAAACGTAACTTCATTGCAACTATGTGAGAAGAGAATTCTGGAGAATCCTTACCTACCTATCTATCAAATTAAATTATTACTTTTGGTGCCTTTTTGGTACTCCTTCTCTTATGATCAAAATAAACTACGCGTTATATTTTTCCCGGAAAATTTTAAGTTGGAAGCAATTTCTTAAGAATCAACAAATTCGCAGAATTTCAGCGTATTTTTCATTTGCTATTAATAAATGTCGATACAATAGGCATCTTAATCCGAAACGTAAACATGTTTTCAACATATTTGACATAAAAATATGACAGCAAAGTCTTACGCGTCTGTTTCAATAAAGTTATCCGTTGATATAATATATTTGTGAGGAGGTAGGTACTTTATTGGAGCGGTGTGTAAGTATTATTTAAAGCTAAACACGTGCCAATGTCCGTAATATTCGCTACGTGAGTGAATTTCATATGATAACGCTCAAGACTCGCTCGACCAGCGCTCAATCTATTATAAAATCAATTGGTTCTTTATATTTCTAAATAGTTGAGACGGCTTTTATCCGCTAATACATTACCTGTATTTAGGTCATCGAAGCCTATAATATGAAACAAACTTGTACAAAAAATAGAAATCTTGTCTCGACATGATGATCGGTGCTACAAATTCTGAGGGACACACCTTTATCGTGTATTCTAACCTTATCCTAACCCACGTTGATATTTTTTCTAGATATCAAAGGTCTATTCAATCAAAGGATTTAAGGTAAATCGTGGATAATCCCAGACCTTCCGATCTATTGGTTTTCAATGGTGGGACATTTTTTCACTGGACGTTACCTACATTTGTAGGTAATCCTTTCTCGAATCGATGTCGGTTACGAAAGATAAGATATAAAATAAAAATAAAATAAAATAAATATTCTGGGACATTATTTAATTTAATACCTACTTACCTATACTACTAAATAAATAAAACTTCCACGCCACGATACGATCAAGTCGAGTTTTTTTTTCATATGAATAATAAGAATGGACATCTTTCATCACAAAATATTTATCCTAAGTACTAATATTATAAATGTGAAAGTTTGGATGTATGGATGTTTGTGACTAAATCACGCATAAACGGCTGAATAGATTTGGATTAAACTTGCCACAATGGTAAGTCAGTGGCTTTTTTGATTTCGCAGAAAGCGTTTTTGAAAAATTTTGAAAGATTTGATTTAACGTTTTGGTTGTGGGTCCTAATAATGTGAATTCGTTGATGGTTTAAATTTTTGTGTTTAATTTATATCTCACTATGCTAAGTGATGATTTGGCTGAAGGTGGTAAGCACAAGCCTAGAAGGAACTGACTCTCAAGTGCAGCTGCCGGAATACACTAATAGGTGTTTGGCGACAGTTTTTCAACTTGGGGGTGGTAGCCAGCCGGGCGGGTACTACAATGTACTCTACCACCGTGCTATGGTTTCCTCACGATATTTTCCTTCACAGAAAGCTCAAGCTCATTTTAGGATTCGAGCCCACGACCTTTATTTATTTTCATTCAAATCATCAGTTTCATTCAAATCTTGTAGTTTCGTGTGAAGCGCGGTCAAGATCGTTTTCCAATTATAATAATTCACAATAAAAATTACGACATTTCTCTACCTATAGGACAATATCCTATAGATAGAGAAATGTCGTAATGTCAATACTACTAGTTTCTTCATAGAAAATTTTGGTAAGGCAAAGGCGATACTAATCGTTTAGGTACTAAAGATAATTCTGTACACTCAGGGCATAAATAGACAGACAGATGCGGTAGGTAGCGGACTTCGATTTAGTTATTCTAATTATACTATACAGTGAAGAGATGTAAGTATAAAAAACATCTTTTACTATGTGACCAACTAAAATATCTGGTGCTCCATTATTTTTACTTGCAAAGGAATAAATTTTTGTATCGAACATGTTTCATTTCGCACTTTCACAGTTGGTCACATTGTAAATCGATACCTTGTCCCACGCCTTGTCCACACTCGTACTAATGACAAAAAAATCTAATTTTACTTTTTTATTGCCATTATTTTTTATTATCGTTTGCTCTTCTCAGAAATCTGTAAAGCCTTCTCCTTCTATTAAAAACAATGTGACACCATAATACTAACTGCGGCGGATGGGTGTAATCTATACTACAAATATTATAAAGCTGAAGAGTTTGTTTGTTTGTTTGAACGCGCTAATCTCAGGAACTACTGGTTCGAATTGAAAAATTCTTTCTGTGTTGGATAGCCCATGTATCGAGGAAGGCTATAGGCTTTTTATCCCGGGAAAAAACAAGATAATTCGGGATCGCGGGTGAAACCGCGGCGGGGCGGAAGCTAGTATTATGCTAAAATCCATTTTTTTTCAAATGTTATGAACGTATACTATAATGATTTAAGGTTAATAGACTCATGATGCAATAATTTCATACTTTTGACGTGCACATTTGTATTAATTGAGGGGGCCGGCTACTTAAACATCAATTTTCAGTGTAAACACTTTGAAATTGTAAATACATATTTGACATTAATATAATCTCAAAGACCTATACAAAGTCATAAATTGATTTTTTTTCCCACCATTGATAAGATATTCATGTAGGTACAAACATAAAAAATGCTCTCCTGTAAAATTTGCAAAACTGTAATTAGTACGAGTGTGAACTAAGGTATCGAAATGTTGTTTGTATTAATAAGTAGATATACTTTCGACCTGAATAAAAGTTTAGCTAAACGATTAAAAATAGCTCTGTATTTGAGTCATAGTAGATACTTTCATCTATTATTATCAGTCTATCATCAGTGGCGGTAATCTCACTTTCAGCGTAATTAGTATATCTGTATAATCTGCAAACATTGCTAATAATGGAACAATACTTGACATTATAATATTTCAATCGATTTAGAGCTTGAAAGTATTGAAACTGATTAAAACTCATTGCAACAATGTTACGTAGTACACGTACCGTTCTTTTATTTGCTGTACTCGGTAATTTTATTGTATTCAGTTTTATTTTTAAACAACCTCTAGAGCCGTGGTTTTTAACCGGTGGTCCCTGGTAACACCCGAAGTAGTCCGCGAAGCCATTAAAAATATATTAAATCTTAAAATAAATAAAAATATGTTGGCTTTGGAACAACCCCTTATTCATTTACATTTACTGTATACTACCTCCAAACAGTAGGTGGTAAATGACACGGAAAGATAGAAATTTTGTCAAATGGTCCGTCATCACTAAAAAGTTAAGAACCACTGCTTTAGAGCAATGGATGGAAATACATGCAGCTAACAGTAGCTCATAGCAAAACCGCTATATTTCCACCTTTTTCAGACCTGCTCGGTTGCGGTACCGATCGGGTAGACAAACCGATTGAGTTGTCTACTGAATGAATAGGATGGCTCCTATTTTGTCATTTCAGACTGCCATTTGGAATGAGGCAATCGATCGGTACACGATCGTGGGAAATGAATTCTGCGACTAACACAGCATAAGCCTAAATGTAACAAACCAAATCGTCCTGTCCGATCGGAATGGCAACCGAGGGGATTATAAGAAGTAGCGATGGGCGATTATTACTAAAATTAATCGAAGCATTCGAATTTCCGGCTTATTCGTACGTATTTGAATGATAATCTGTATTATTCGATTGTCATCAACTTATGCAAGGTTGGCGGGGTTGGGGGGGGGAATAGTTTAATCGTTTAGTATTTAGTACACGAAAGTCGATTGTCGATTGTTTATTATTTATCAGTCGAATGATTTTTGTATGTTTGTAACGAATAAACTCCAGTCAACGGGACCGATTTCAAAAGTTCTTTCACCATTAGAATGCTACATTATCCCTGAGTAACATGGGCTATATTTTATCATCGGAAAACCTAGTCGCTAATAAAGAATGTGTAGGTAATCACTACGTTCTACCATAAAATAAACCGGTTTCTTTTAACTGTCTGACTGATTGCGTTCCAACCTTCCAACAAAGTTACATAATAAGCTCCTTAGTCTATAATCTGTGCTGCGCTGTTTATAGTAAGTATTCGTTCCGTTTATAGTAAGTAAACTATTTTCAACATGATTGAAATAGGTAGGTACATTTTCAATTTGTTAGAGTGAGAAAATAGATTGCTGAAATTGACATTTAAGACTTAATAAAAATATAAGTGCGGAACGCGATAAATACGATGGATTGATAAAAATTGGTGATGCGATGTTATTATAATCATTCAGATTTCCTTTGATACTTTTCTGTTGGGATAATAACGTACAAAAATGACATCTGTATCGTTGATTTTCGTCTAATTATGTCAGAAGCTAAGGGGCCATCGGATAATACCTGCATTGAGTTCGACCCTATTTTACCTGATACAGGAGTGTTATTTTACGAAGAATGTCCAGCGGAGTATGAGATCGAGCGGCCTAGACTGTTGCCTTTGAAAACAAACACGCAAATACGCTTTGAACAGCTTCAACACGAGGCTGCAAGAGTGTGGAGAGAGAATCAGAAAACTGCAAAGAAAAACTAACCCAGAATTTTCACGAAAAACTGTCAATATGGTTTACACATTGTTTGTGATAGAGATAATATCGGCGTTCGTCCTGGCAGCTACGTTACTGTACCGATATGGAGATTGTTATAGGAACCACATACTTGTAACAGTGTCTGTATTGACAGCATGGTATTTCTCGTTTGTTATTATGTTCATTTTGCCATTGGATGTGTCCTCAGTGAGTAATTTTAAAAATATTTGGTCAGTAGTAATAAGATTCCCTAGTGAGACTCAATGAATATTGTGCACCAATCAGAAGCACTGGCAGTCAATGCTAATAAGATTCAAGCTAAATTGTTCCGAATTAGATTTAGGGCAAAGTAAAAACTTGCTCAATGTCTGGTTGACTTAAATTCTAGTTGCAGATTCACAACAGGTACAAACCGTCCAACTTGAAATACTGTTACGGGTATACGGGAGGTTAAATACCTTTTGGATCATGCACTTACTTACAATAGTTTCTCATAAAGTTCTTCTAATATGTTCATGTCTTAATCTTATTGTAAATTAAACAAATTAAAAATAAAATTATGATTATAAGTTTCAATAAATTCACTATGAAAATAAATACCTTGATAATTTTACTTGTTATAGGTCATTATTAATAATTCAAAGTATACAGCTAATCTATTATAATAATATATGTATATTACTATTATCCGTCAGCATCTTACATCTGTATTATGTATCTCAAATCAGTATACAATAGTCAAGGAGACAAGTGTATGACTTGTGTAACTATTTCTTTAACAGACTGTTTACCGTCAATGTCTACAAGAAAACACAACAACCACCACTGAATCACAGATACTACAGGGCAATGCGTCAAGTACAGTTGCACCTCCCAGCCATTGCCAGCAACCATGGAGTTATGTGCCCGATTCAGTGTTCCCTAACCTGTGGCGGGTTGTGTACTGGACATCACAGTGTTTAACTTGGTAAGATTTAGTGTAACTTGCTATAAATACCAGCAAAACTGCATACTATTCTAGGTCACAACCATTTCCAGTATACTGTTATGTTGGGCCTACATTATTGGGTTTCAAGGAAGTTTATATATATATCCCTCTCTCTCTACAATGTAAGTGGAAAAGAAATAGTAATAGAAAGCTAGTACAGAAGAATGTGGCCCCAGCATAAGATTATCTTGTTTTATTTACAAGGCTCAGTAAATAATCTCAAGGTCATCAGGTGTAATTTACAACTAAAATTCTTAATTTGTTTAAAACTAATACATTCACATTACCCTCATTACACATTACATTAAGTTTTGTTTTTCTTCCAGGTTAATAATGCCTATGATGCAGTCATACAGCAAAGCAGGGGACTTTACTGTCAAAGGAAAATTAAAATCTGCATTAGTTGACAATGCAATTTACTATGGGTCATATCTATTCATATGTGGCATACTCCTCATATACATTGCATTAAAACCAGACGTTTACTTAGATGGGTCCAAAATAAAGGCTATAGCGTCATCTGCAAGTAACACATGGGGTCTTTTTCTATTGATTCTTCTACTTGGATATGCATTGGTTGAAGTACCGAGAAATTTATGGAATAACTCAAAGAAAAACTATACTCTGACATATAGTTACTTTAAAATAGCTAAGCTAAGCACAGATAAGTTTGAAGCGGAGGATACAGTGGACTCCATTTTAGATGTAAGTATAATATTGTCATGAACTAATAAATACCTTGGGTATCCAAAATATCTTGTTTTTTATGTCAGTAGGTTGACAAGCAGGCAGATGGACCACCTAATGGTAAGTGGTCACCGCTGCTTATTGATAGAAATCCCAGGTAGATTGCAAAGATAAAATTGTATTCTTGTTAGCAAGACTTAAATGTATGTGCAATTGCTTTTATTCAGTAGCTTTGAAGGCAGAGCATAGATATTCCTTCCTGTAATCATGTAGAGTGTATGAAATACTCCTGTATTTTTTTTTGTGCTCATAATGTTTGCTTTTTTTTTTAACTAGCTGTCCCCCGCAGTTTCAACCGCGGTCCTGAAAAAAAAGTAATCTATGTCCCTTACCATAGGCTATCTGTGTGCCAAATTTCAACGCGATCGGTTCAGCAGTTTAGGCGTGAAAAGGTAACAAATAAACAAACAAACTCACATTCGCATTTATAATATTAGGATAGGATTAGGATGATATCATAATTTTAATAGTAATAAAATATTATGTATAAATAATACAGTCAGCCCCAAAAGTGCCCTTTCATAATAATCTTTTGATATTTTCTTGTATTTACACTGTGACACACTACTAAAGTTCTACTTTTGGGGCTGACCATACCTTGGCGGTATTAATTATAATAATTACAACTCTCGTTCATTGAAATAGAGTGCATTATTGTATAAAGCTGCCTTTCATGTATTGATAATAATACTGAAGGCGGTATATAAAATATTCAAAGGTATGTATTAATAGATTACTTTATCTTTAATTATATGAGGTGATTAAATCAAACGATATTAACGCTTGATAATCAACATAAGCAAACATTCATAAGGCCCTTGAAATATTCACGATTCGAGTAAATATAAACCCTATTACACATCAACAGAGTCTAAACTCGGTAAATGCAGCAGTTGGAGCAGGACACCCATTGCACCGACATGTGGAAACCATAGTACAAAAGCTGCCCATACAACTGAGGGACAAACTCAATAGTCGGGCCCCGCCCGAGCGGCCCACCCCTCCGTCATTGAAATCACTCGTCAATTTACATAAAAAAGTAAGTACATCTTCATCACTAGCCTATAAATATTTGATGCCGGACATATAGCCCCATAATAATAACATGAATTACAAAAGTAAATTAAATAAAATTAATTAGCGCTGAAAGTAATCTAACGCAGATTAAAAACGATTGTAAACACCAATTAAATACAGACCTTGCTGCTTTACTTTAAGATTAGAAATACAATTACAACAAGAGAATTATGCTATCTCGCTCATAGCATTTGTACACTGTTTGACAACCAATATAGCGGATGAAATATTTTCGCGCCTCCCAAAAAGAGTGTCATATATTAAATTAGCTCGTAAAGATCCTGTGCTACGCTATCCGAATACTTAATTGAACCTCTAAGCTAGGTACTCATACTTTGTTCAAATTAATTCAATTGTAAATAGACAATAAAAGCCCTCCACGTGCTGCAACGCACGGAGACGCAGTGGGGCCTGATGCTGGAGCGCATCTTCCACCTGGAGGACGTGGCCTCGAACCAGCGCTCGCCCGACCACCGCTTCCAGCACACCTTCCACACGCCGCGCCCGAGGCTGCAGAGGGTATTCTACCCGCCTATTATAGGTGACATTCTGATTGTTTTGATGTTTTAGCTTGTCGTTTTATTGTAATTCGATTTAATTCCCCATTATTTTGATCCAATGTATTTCTTAAAATTTAATTTTGGATAATTTTGCTTCGTGTGTCCGATCGTTTTATACCTTCCAGTCCTAAACATAGAGCTCACTCTCTTTCAGAATGGTACTGGGAATGCTTTATGAAGCAGTACTTCCTCAAGACCATGGCAGTGATTACCTGCATCATGTCCGTAGCGGTGGTGTGGTCAGAGATGACCTTCTTCTCCAAGAAGCCTGTGCTCTCTATATTCGCTCACATTGTCACTACTGCTAACCATAACTATAATTATGCTGCTATTGTCGTAAGTCTATTTTATTTAATAAGTATCATAAGGGAAATAGGTCTGTGTTTAACTACAATATCACAATGATAAGTGATGATTTGATGTGGCCGAAGGTGGTAAGCATACAAAGCCTTGGCTCTCATGTGCAGCTTGATGTTTGTCATCTTGAGAGTGATAGCCAGCTAGGCAGGTATTCAGGCGGGGATCCAGCCCTCAAAAAAGAGTTCCGAAAATCGGCCAAGGGTGAGTCGGACTACTGACTCGCTCACGATCCATACATTGCGTTCCTACAATGGAGACGTTTACAAAATGTATGACTTGTTTCGAATCACGCACGGTTATTTTTTTTTCTTTTCTAATTTTACTGAGGCATTGAATATAACATCAGCGTACCGACTTCAATTAGGCTTGTGGGCATGCCCACCGTGCCCACAACGGTGGATCTGCGCTTGAAGGTACTACAAAATCCTTCATCGAAAGCTCAAGCTCATTGTAGGATTCGAACCCACAACCGTCAAGGCATTCGACGTCACTACCACCAAACTGAACACATTTTGAAAAATTTAAGTGAAATAATAGATTGATTGATTTAAGTTTCAATAGTTTATTTTTAGTAACGTTAATGTAAGAAAGAGACAAATAATAAATTGCATCTTTTGTCATAGTGATTATGCATTTCAAATTCTTTTTAAATACACATTATTTTCTTTCCAGACAATATCAACAATAGTGATAGGGTACATGTTCTATTGCGCTTACTCAACCGTACTTAAGATCCGTCTCCTCAACCTATATTACCTGGCCCCTCATCATCAAACAAATGAATACAGTCTGATATTCTCCGGTATGATGGTTTGCCGACTGACGCCTGCTATGTGCCTTAACTTCCTTAGCCTTGTGCATATGGACTCGCATGTTATTAAGGAGAGAGTTATGGAGACGTATTATACGCAGGTATTTTTTTTTATATAAGATTGATGAGAGATTACCAAAGTTAGAGTTAAGAAGAGTTATTGATTGGGTAACTCAAAAAAGTACAGTCATCGTCATATTGATGTGACCATCCGATTTAGTAAACATTGTCCCTTGAATATTGGTTTTTATTTAATTTTGTCATAGGAAAACTTTTAATGAGTCAGTCAAAATTGTCCCCCATTTCGTAAAAAGTCGACCATTTTATTTAATTTATTTGTTTCTGCCCCGTTTTATGACTGTTTTACCAGGATTTGGCCTATTTATGTGTCAAATTTCATCTAATCCGTTAAGCTCAAGTACAATTTTCAGTACAAACTTTTTCATTTATAATTATTTATTAGTAGGATGATATTGGATAAATCATTCAACTTACTTGAGTTACAAATACTGTAACTTTTTGAAACCAACCATAGTCCCCGTGCTTAAAGCATATAATTGACTGACATATTCATATATATCTTTATTTCTAGATAATGGGCCACATGGACGTCCTAGGTATAATAGCGGAAGGTTTCAACATATATTTCCCAATGCTCGTGGTATTATTGTGCATGGCTACATACCTATCTCTGGGCAGTAGGTTACTGTCGCTATGCGGCTTCCAACAGTTTGTGGGTGACGACGAGCTAACCACCGATTTGGTTGATGAAGGCAGGGAAATTGTTAAACGAGGTAACATTATTAATGATTCTTATTTTTAAAAAAATGTAAGAATGTTTGTGAATACATTTTATTTCATCTAATACTAAAAGAATTTAGAACAATAGCACAGAATACCTAATAGTACTACGTACAATAGTAAAATGCCATAAGAATCAACTTCTATAAAGATTAAAGAAAAATTATGTAATGATTTGACATTCATTACTATTTCTTATATTGAAAAACTAGTAGAGTATATAAGTCTCATTATATGAACCTAGGGTTGTCTCCCATAGGTTTAGTAATTTCCTAAAACCTATGTTAAGAGAACAACGAAATGACGAAACGAAATATTCCAGAGAAACGCAAGCGCCAACGAGCGGAGGAGTCCCTCACCCGCCGCCGCGACTACAGCGAGCGATACAACTACCGCACCCCGAGGGATAACCAGGATGGAGGTAATACCGTTATAGGGTAAACCGTAGTATTGTTGCAAACCCACCCCCCTCCCTCCCCGGTTTGGCACTTTTCAATTTTTTCCCACGATAATACAACTAATTTCACGCTATTTTTAATGGTAGCATTGGTTTTTTAGTTTAAAACATTTTATGTCACAATAACAGTAGACAGTCCCTAACTTTATGTGACGAGGCTGTATGGGCTAGAACCCTTTGCCTCAATAAAGGAACAAGGACAATGATTAGACTCTCATTATTAGAGGTTTTTTTTAGTAGTAGAGGTTCTTTATATTGATTAACAATAATCATCCAAGCCGCAACACCAAAAATATCGGCACCACATTTACTTTACCCAACATATTTCATATTGAATGACATTGTCAACATTGCCAATCATAAATTAGTGTTGGGTTATATATTCTTCTATTGGTAATGACGTACTGGATTAGACAAAGCACGACTAAGAACTATTTTTTTAATTAATAAACTACGGGTTGACCACTATTTCAATATCATAATGGTAAAATGCTAGACGGGGACAAGCTCGACTTGCATACTTGTTTATTACATGATATTCGTGTCGAAACATAATAATATGAAGTGGACAGCCCATAGCATGAAAATATCACCTTTCTAATATCATAAGCACCATAATATTTCATTATTGCACCACTGTTAATCATCTTCAATTTCTCTCACAACATAATTTTATCCGGTTATTGTGCATGTGGCTCACATTTCAGCCCACACCGGGCTTCTAAACGACGTGGACTCAGATTACTACGTGACCCCGAGTCCCGAACGTAACCACCACGTTTCGGGGGGCTACCAGCGCAACGAGCCACCATACAATAGACCAAACGTAACGTTAGAAGATGAACTAGACCAACGCTTCGGTGAGAGCACAATACCCACGCTTAGGACGGAGATAGATGAGAGAAGAAGAGACAAGATGACGATGCCTCCTAGAGGTTTATTCGACGATGTATAGTTGTGCAATAATTAGGTAAGTAGATACGTTTTTGTGAAGGTACATTATGTTCTAGTAGCGGGTAGTGGGGATACTGTTTCTAGACAATTATTTGTGGTAGTGAATTCCATTATAAAAACTAAAGATCATCGTATTTCTTTGGCTTAACCATCATCTCAGCCGCAAGACGTCCACTGCTGGACATAGGCCTCCCCTAAGGATCTTCAATAGGACCGGTCTTGGGCGGCCTGCATCCAGCATTTTCCGACGACCTTTACAAGGTCGTGCGTCCACCTTGCAAGTGGACGTCCTACGCTGCGCTTGCCGGTCCGTGGTCTCCACTCCAGAACTCTTCGGCCCCATCGGCCATCTGTTCTGCGCACTATGTGCCCTGCCCATTGCCAATCCGCTGGACTATGTCGGTGACCCCTGTTCGTCTACGAATCTCCTAATTTCTGATTCGATCGCGTAACGCCATTTAAAAAATTTGTGAGATCACAACCAATGAATGATTAAAAACAGTAAATCGATAGAGGTCTTCAATACAAACAAAACACGTCATGTATATATGGGACCACACAGTGTTCGGTCGGTTCCAAAATATATAAGGTTAAAACTACAAAAATCAGGCATTAAAAAATCGTACCTAGACGATTTGAGGTGTATACTTACTTGAAAAGTGGCATTTGCTATTGAATAACATTCTATCGTTTGAACCAGTTAGTATTTTCATGTCTAAAATACTCTACCTTAGCATTGTTCTCTACATAACAAAAGAACTAGATGGTCGTGTCAATGTAAAGTTACAACCTTCACAAAAACATTTATATAGAAGCTAAGTAATGTATAATAGCAAAATGTATTTAATATGAGTGTAAGACGAATGTTTGTATTGCACAGTGATAGATATTGAGGTGTGTAAAGTATTTATTTACTATAAAAAATGTTAGATAAAATGTAAACAAAGACAGCACTCTACACAATAAGGAGAAAAAAAATATTTTTACTGTTTGTTTTTGCTTTTAAATAAAATTACTTCTTAACCATGCCATAGTTACCATTTATTGACTTTCTAGTAAATAATATGTTTTCATATGTTGTATGTATACATTTTTTCTAACGTTTACGTAATTAATAATAAGTGATTATGTTTATGTACAAATCTATTCTTGCTTCGTCCGTTATATTGTTTTAATAAAAACTACTGTTAAGTAATTAGTTAGTAGTCACATTATTAGTATAAATCACTATTAATATATTTTGTAATATAATTTTATATGCAATGCAAGCTTTAGAATATCGCATCTGTGTTGATTGTGTTTGATATAAAGCCACAGATGTTATTAACTCCAAAACATAGTGTATATAGACATATTAAACACACACTTTTCCGGTTATTAATGTACCTATGTCAGTTATGTGCGAGTAGGAAACTAATAAATTTCATTATATTATACTAATAATTAAATAAGTAAATACATAATATTGCAGATATAATTTATACCGAGATTATTGTGTATTATAAAAATGTGTGCGAATAATATTTGTTGTCTGTGAAAATGGTATGTTACAAGGTTTTGTAGAACCCACCCTAAACAAGATGTATGTCGACAATTGTTTATTTTTTATGAAAAAAAACCTCTTCTATATTGGACTAAGAGCACGATCAGAAAGTAATAAAATGGATAAGTAATAAGAGGGACAGTTACTTTACCACTAAAAATGAAAATATTTTTATTCAAATAGGCCTTCACAAGCATTTATGAATATTCGACTCTAACGCACGGTTCGGAAGGTTGCTTTTGCTGAGAACCGGAAATAAACTCAGCAATTAAATAAAAAATATAATACATACATTTTCTAATGTTGCAGATAATTTGCACCCTGTAAACTGTCAGAATAATAATAATTATATTATTCGTTTGTAGAATGAATGCCTATAAGATTTTGTTACATACCTAATATAGAATTTACTAGCTTCGCCAAGCTAAAATTACTAAATTAATTTATTATTATTTAAATTCATTCCATAGATGTATTGAATGCAATTGCATTAAAATGATGTGATATTGTTCATTATTGCGTTTTATTTACCGAAATAATGCATTGTTTTGTATCTATCTTTATCGGCTTTATTGTAAATAACTGTTACTGTAAGGAGGGCCCTTACAGTTACATGGTAATAGCCTGGAACATTCATCACGGTCACTTCTTGTACTATGGAAACCAGATAACTAATAATTATATTACTTCCTAAATAAAGGTTATTCATTTTCCAGAAATTACTTTGCTCAGGATCATCAGTAGAATCTGTGGGATTCATCAGAGTTTTACCATGTTATTCTGTCACGAACTCGTCAAAAGGAGACATTGCTGCCGGGTCGCTCGGGAGCGCGGGCGCCTAGGTGAGACGGCAATCGTTTTTAGGAATAGTTTATAATATTTTAGATTTTATGTAATTAAAATAACATCATAGATAATGATGATAAATCTTTTTAACAAAGATCTATAGAAAAATTATATTTATCCTTGAAATACAACTTGAAGCCGAGTCCTTTTCGGACCAAAATTGAGAGATTTTAAGCCTTTGTAATTTTGAAACTATAACCTAGCGGGAATCTAACTTTCCACATTTCATTGAGTTTAATTTGTTGATATCTAAAATAGGAACATACTTTTTTTCATATGGAGCTTGCTTTCGATGTCCTTTTAAAATGAAAAAAAAGTAATTTTAAAATGACTAACTCAAACTTATTTTCATTTTAAAATCTTGTAGAGGTTTACCGGTTCTCTGGTATACAACATAATCTAGTCATCATCATCATCATCTCAGCCGCAAGACGTCCACTGCTGAACATAGGCCTCCCCTAAGGATCTCCAATAGTATTTACTACTAATTATTAATTACCTTCGACATAGCGCGCTTACCCAGAGAATACCTATTCATTCTAGCCATGTAAATATTGAATTTCACTTAATGATAATCCTTACAATTATAAATACGAAAGTGTGTGTTGGTTTGTCCTTTTTCACGCAGCAACTGATTGACGTGAAATGTAGCCTATATTTCATATCAGGAACGCGGGTGAAACCGGGGGTTGAAAGCTAGTAAAACTATAAATGAGTGTCACTGTTTATTACAAGTCGTGAACTTCATACATTTCAATAAATACTGAGAGTTACTACTACTTAAAATAAACTTGAATGTTTTCTACTTTTGTTCTGATTTCGTGTGACGAATCTTTCGACAGATCTTGTGCGTATATCAGGTAGATATTTTTCAATTTGCTTAACTCGTCTGTTTTGTTGAGATCTGAAAGAATTATATCTTTATTTAAAATCTTTAGTTGCTTTGCGAATTTATGAAGTCTTGCATCATAGAAATTATAACATTATTTTGAAAATAAAACGACATTTACCTTTTAATTGTTTGATTAGTATTTCCATGATATTTAGAGCGTCTCTCCTGTGCCTCACTTGGTTGCTGTTTTCTATACAAATAACATGAACAAATCAAATTATCATATCTTAAACCATTCCAAGACAGAAATATTACAATTTACATTTTTAGGGTCAATTTCCTTTAAGTGACGACATCCTTAAACAGCACATTTGTTCAAAGGAAATGCACCCTTTTGAATAAATTCTCAATACTTACTGAGCGTATAATCCACAACGGACAATACGTGTGTGGTAACATTACATATCGCCTTGTCGTTATTCGGAGCGGACATGTTGTCAGTTTCCATTGGCTCCCCAGTATTGCTCAGTACTGTAAGTCTCTCTATTACACGAGCAATGGACGTTAATATAGCCAGTTGTGTCGACCGCGAGCTCGATGGGTACGATTGTGAACAATGCTCGAAGAATACGTCTTGGTATTTCTCTGTAATAAAAGTAAAGAGGTCATTTGTAAGTGTTAGATACTCTCACTGTCATGCCAGAAAATTTATCCTTTTTTCAGGGTAATGAACCTTGAGTCTCAGGATCCTTAGGCCACGCTTTGCCCAACAGGTCGTAGGCGGCCTCCTTTAACGCTGTCAACTGCTCCCGCCGCTGTCTCGCTCCTTCGTTGTCTTCTTCGTCAGAATCTTTGTCCACTGAGTGCTCATCCTGCATCATAAATAAATAAATTACATTTTGTAAGTTTGGCTTCTTGATTTCAAAGGATAAATATCCCAACAAAATTCTTATTAAATCCTGTGAAATATAGATGAATGAGCATGAAATTATTTGTTCAAATCTTTAATTGTTTTGTTTATATAATTATGAAATCGCTTTGGACCCCAATTATAATAATCTCCATTAAAATGGGCGATTTATATATATAATAACTATAATATTATATTACAAAAAGCTATTTTATTTCAAAAAGCTTATTATCGTCGGCGGACTATGAAAACCTCGCAAGTTCATTGTCCCAAATTTTACAGGAGAAGGAAAAACCTATCTAACCTGTATATTAAACAGTTTTTCACTAAAGTTATTTACGAGCTTTACACAGCCCGCAGACGTTATGTTTCATATTATGTAACATAGGGTATATTTTCTAAATACAAATTAGTATAGCATAGGGTAGCCGAACGACATTAATACCTATGTTTTTTTACTATGTATAGGTCTGTGTTTGACCACAATCTCACTATGATGAGTGATGATATGGCCGAAGGTGGTAAGCACACAAAGCCTATAAAGGATATGGGTGTCAAGCGCCCCTTCCCCGAACACACTGGTAAGTGTTTGAAACACATTTTCAATATGAATATGCTATGGTTTCCTCACGATGTTTTCCTTCACCAAAACCTCAAGCTCAGTATAGAATTCGAACCCACGGCACTCAACATTACTACCACTGAGTTATCATCGCCTCTTGTTAATGACTAAGTTATCTCACCTTGGACAAAATAAGTTTAACGATGTCATATACTTGGTTGAACCGGTCGCAGTGCGTGGCCGCCAGCGCGCGGCCGAGCGCCGTGATCGCATGTCTCTTGTACACCATCTCTTGCTTACGACACTCCACTAGCAACGCGTTCAGACATTCTGTAGCCAGTGTCGGGGATATTGGAGATTCACCCTCTTTTACGCTGGATGGAAAATATAAGAGCATTTAAAAAAAAAAACATGCTTTTCTGTGGTAAGAATGATACCTTAACAATCTCGTTAACTAATGGAGTGATATGTCTCCCTCCAGAACGGCTGAATGGATCAAGATACTTTGATAGTTGAATAGTTTAAGAGTAATACCTCCCATAGAGTCGGTATAAAATAAAAGATAAAACGAAGTGAAAACTTTTTTTTGAGAGATTGAGAAAAGAAACTAAACGTCAACTGCGTCTCGCTCGTAACGGTGTCGCGAGTCCAGAGGTTTTACCTCATCTAAAAAGAAACTAAACGTCAAACTGCGTCTCATCATAACGGTGTCGCGAGTCCAGAGGTTTTACCTCATCTAAAAATATGCGTACCGCGCTAAAAGAAGTTTACACTTCAAAAATATTGTATATATAAAAAAACAACCGAATTGAGAACCTCCTCCTTTTTTTTTAATCAGTTAAAAATGATGACTGATCTAAACAAGTTAATTCACCTATACGGCCATTAAAAGGATGTATCAGGAAACAGCTTCTAAAACATTAAATGGAGTACTCACGCGCAGATTTCAGCCAAAGCCTCAACAACGTATTGTTTCCCATCAAACGTCTTCCCGTGCACGGCGGCTAACAACGCCCGAACTAACTGTTCTCTCTGATCTCCCAGACCAGCTGATAACTCCTTGCATATCGTCTTTATTGCATTTGCACCCTTATTGAGATGAACAAATGGTTTAAATTAGAATACAAAATATATGGACCAGATACGAGAATAATTTACCAGTAAAGTTCAAATTTTAACTATATCAATTAGTAGTTCGAGTTTGTTGTAACTCCAGTAGCTGCATGAAATCTATGTGATTAAGGAATGTAATAGTTTATTAAGAAGAGTTTAAAGGAAAAAAATGTTAGCTTTAACTTGTCCCAATAAATAAAGGAAAGGTAATAGAAACAGGAATACCAAAATAACTTACCTGGACTTTTTTAGTCCAACTGCTTGAGTTGAGCGCATTCTCAATTTCAGTCCTTATTGCAGGCAGATGTTGTTTGATACCACTCTCACGCCCCGGACTTATGTCCGTCCATATCTCTTCGAACATTTCCACTGTTGATGAATCTGAAATTTTTATGACAAACCATTTTATGAATGCTTACTGCAAAATAACTCATTCCTGACAAAATATTTAGTAAAAGAAATAAAATAAATTTTATTAGCCTTTTTTTTGTTGTAGATAGGTATGTTGATTTTGAAATGGAATTGTTTTTTTAGATGAATTTTAGTTCGGCAACGCACGAGTGATATCCCTGGTGTTGCATAAAAATATAATATTCATGAAATTTATACCGGGGGCCTTGTAAAAATCGATTCTTAAGGAGTAAACTCAAAAAAAAACTAATTATTGGCTAAAGTACCATCATCCTTAGGTCCGTGCATAGCCAAGAACACCATGGGCGCCAGTATACCCTCGTTGTCTTTGATGTGCTCTATCTTAGCCTTGGCTATGGCTTTGAGCGTGAGCGCAATTGCCGACCGCGACATGTCGTCTTCTTTTGTCTCGTATAGTGTTACCAGCTTCTTCATTAGTTTCTCTGCTGATTGTTCCTGTAATGTTATGATGTATTGTAAAGGATAATGGAGTATAGTTACAATTGAATTGAGGTAATTTTTATTAGAATTTATTTAATTAAAATCTAACAAGTTTTCCAATAGGGGTTGAAGAAATACCCGACAAATTTCGTGTTTCTAGGACTAACGGTTTAGACTCTGGGTTAATTATCACATGTCAGTCAGTCAGTCATGACTTCTTTCATATATTTATATTACCTACGTACTAAAATAGAAATAAAGTTCCCATTATTACATCAATAAATCTTTTGATTTGAAGTATATTTTAGAAAACACTAGAAAACACTATATAAATAAAATATGCCTTCTCACCTTAGCATGAGCCGATACCTGTCCCAACGCCTCAGCATAATTCTTCCTGACAGTAGAATTTCTATCAAAGGTACCGTTCAATAGGTTCGACATAATCTTACCGGCCACTGGCTCTAATTCCGCCCTCAGGTAATGTGCGGCGAGCACTATGAAGTGGCAACAGGCCACCTTAGTGCCTAATTGTGGCGATTTTGTCAACTCTAAGATCTTTGGCAGCGTTTCCTTCATCACTTCTATGTCTATGTATGGCATGCACTGTGAAAGAATTGATTTATTTTTCAAGAGAGGTTATTTAAAATTTTTTGCTCACAGTATTACCGTATCACCTACTAATCAAACGTGTAAATGTGTGCAGTTAAAAACACTCAATATAATTAAATCCCAAGAAATAACCATTCGTTATATGTTGTTATATTTAAGATTTTTTTGGGAGTATTGAGCTTAATAAATGTTTTTCTATTCTATTCTATTAGTCGGCCATTATCGCTGTACCCAATAAAAAATAAAGTGTCCATGAATCGGTTTTTGTGAGATACACCTCCAAAAATACAAATGAAGTCCTAGCGAGTACTTCGGCCTTGATTTTTACCGTTTCAAAAGTGACGCTTACTTCTCTATTACTACTATAACCAAATGACAAACTGTCGACTCTAACGAGATCTGGAGACAGCTGTGTAACTATACTGTCTGAATACACGAACCCACTCGAAAACAAATTTATCTAGGATACATACCTTAACAACAGTATCAGTAGTATAGTGTTGTTTGGCGGCGTTGGCTCGCATGTCATCTAGCATCTCTCTGGTGCCGGTGTCTGTGAGAGCGGTACTCAAGTACGACAGTTTAGCGGACTCTAGCTCGCCCGCAGCACCCACTAGTGCCGGTATTAACTTAGCTAGGAAAGGTTTCAGACTGTCGCCTGCAGCTGACACTAGTTTTGATACTGTTTGTAAGCTGGAATTATAAATAAATAATGTTATGAACGCTTGCAACACCAGGTGTATCACTCGCGCGTTGCCGATCCTTCCCCCATCCCCGGTGAGCTCTGGCGACCTTACTCACGCGCAGGAACACAACTATAAATATATGTATTTTAAATGTCATATTTAACACTGGATTTTAACTATTATGACATGGCTTATTTATTGTAAGAATTTGTATGAGCTTGCAGCTCAGTATAAGATGGACGACTAATTGTTCGATATCATAAAAAAGACGGTTATTGAAATCGACTTTTTTATTAATTAAATTGAGCGAGCACATGCTTAGGTCAATACTCGCCTCATAACAAGAGCTCTTATGATCCTTATTCTTATAGCAATAACGTTGAATATGGTTCGTCTGGCGACTAACGATTTCAGTTGTCATATTTACCTTACGCTCCTTACTTCCTTCACTATGTTTGTGATACCGGTATCTAAGAGCACTGGAAGTATCACAGATACTATCTCCTTGCCATCTTTGCCTTGACTTACGTCTGACGCACGAATACATAGCTGAAAAAATAAATAATCGATTTCGATGTTGAATGTATCGATGACGTTGGCTTGTATTTAAAACGATACGTAAATCGAGTCTAATTTCTTCCAATTTCAAAGTTATATCTCAAGATACTCTATAGCTGATTTTTCTGCCAAAATTTTTTTTTACCCCATTGACTAACATGACATTTACCTTAGACAGTACGGTAGCGGTGTTAGTAGCCGCCTGCCTCGTACCTTCGTGCACATCATCCATAACTCGGAACAACTGCGTCCATATCGTGGGCAGCTGGTGCAGGGACACGTGAAGATTTTGTGCACCACTGTACATTACACATTTTTAAAATATATGTAAAGAAAGTTTTCATTAAGATATCTTCATGTTTATATTTACCGTAATAAATCTCCGAGTGCATTACAACAGGACATTCTGACTCGCCATTGATTTGATGTTAAATTAGCCACTAAATCGTCTAAGATCTCTTTGTGATACTTTTGAACCTGAAAATAATACATGTAAGTTAACAATCTATACAAATAAATAAAGTTGAAGTGTCTGTTTGTAATGTCAAAATAACAACTTTTAGTTAAATGCATATGAAAGTATATACGGCACTCATAGCAAAAGAACATTTTTTAAAGGTTTTGTCTGTCAGTCTGTCTTTAAATTCTGTCTGTAAATTTAATGGTAACCTCAGTAAATTCGACCTTCATAAGTGCCCTCCTAGGGCCTAAACTGAATAAATGACTTTGACATTAGCTGACTCATTATTTACATCGTAAGTTATTGGACCGGAGTATATCATCAAAGATACAAGCTATACTAATATTATAAAGCTGAAGAGTTTGTTTGTTTGGTTGAACACGCTAAGCTCAGGAACTACTGGTTCGAATTGAAAAAATATTTTTGTGTTGGATAGCCCATTTTTCGCGGAAGGCTACTTTTTATCCCGGGAAAACATAAGATCCCTAGGGATCGCGGGTTTTAAAACTTACAGTAGCTTGAGTATTAGGCACCAAAGCCTGCCATATGCTCGACATAGAGTTCTGTATGCGCGGCGTGGGATCGAACCTGTACCGGTACAGTCGGGGGACGATCTTTGGCAAGTGGTCTGCTAATTGTGCACCAGCTTGTAGTGCTATAGAATGGAAGCCGAAGGCGGCACCTGGTGGAGATTATGACATTAAAATAATGTTCGTCGTTACACTCAAAACAATTTAAAAAAGGTAACTTGTATATCATTTATAAATTATTTACCTTTCTTAGAATTCCACATGGAGTTGTGATGAGCGAGATGCATGAACTTGTATAACAAATCTGGTTGATTCAGATCCGATGCGAGGGAGCACAGTTCCTTATACGTAGAAAGATTCCCTCTGGAAAAATAACAAACACGAATGAAACAAATGCTGGTGGAGCTGTTGTTCAGGCATTACTTTATGCAGCTGCTATTATACATTGAAAATGGAGTTCATGAAATCAATAAATGTGTCCCAAGTTAAAGTTCGGAAGTCAGCCTTCCACTGAGAAGAACCGGCAAGAATACATTTTTATGTATATTTATTTATATTTTTTCGACAGTCTCAGGTTGGTTGTTTTGCTTTTAAAAAAGTATTTATATACAAAAGAAGAAGTTAATATGCATATCCTATAATCTTGGATAATTAAAATCCACAATCAAAATAATTATTTATGGTATCTTTTCTACCGTCGCGTCGTATAATGTTTACATAGAATTTCATGTTTATATTCTGGGCTTACAAAATTATTTCGAAAAAACGAACGACAGAAAGAATTTCTTCAAACGCCTCAAGCTAAGCAAGAAGTACATAAAATTTTCTTCCGATTTCATACCTAAGACATATTCTTTCACAATAATTATGATGATAAATAATGTTGTGTCCACGTACCCGGTGGGTGCGGACCCCAGCTGTCCCTCTTCAAATATCTTAGTGTCCTCTGTGACCTGCGCGACGGATCGCTTGCCGCTCGTCAGCTGTTCTATGATCTGCGCGACCAGCGCTTGTTTCTGTGTCTCGTCCGAGTTCTGGTACACGAGACTTAGGCCTTTGCTTGCTACGTCTTGGACTATATCTGTTTGTTAAATATTAATACAACATATTAATAAATTTGCATTTACAAATAATTGCTTGGTCACTAAAGGACACACGTTCACTTTTAGACATTTTCCAAAATTGTGGTACAATTACATAATGTTTGACCACGATCTCACCATAAGTGACTAGAAAGAATCTGGTAAAAACTATAACTTGATACATCTCAAGAGTCATGTGAAAAAAAAAATTAAGCAATTTAGTGTAAAAGTTGTTATATATACGCTTCTCATCGAAACACCTCTGAAGTTTGGTTTTGAATGAGTTTTATGTTTTTTTTTATACATTAATATTCGTTAAACGATACCTTATAATATCCGCAATTATCTGGCATTATTACTGTTTTTGTTTAATGTAAAAATAAAACATAAAATTCATTTAAAACCAAACTTCAGAGGTGTTGTTGCAGTACCGTTTCGATTTTTCTGATGAGAAGTGTAATTAACATGAGTTACGTACCGCTATTTTCTGATAAGAAATCCATGAATACATTCTGCAATGTGGTCAATTTACTCTTAATCGGTTCCCGCTCGGGGCAATTCTTCAACAACGCCAACAACCAAATACTTGTTGCCTAATAAAGATACAAGAAAACAATTGAATATTTTAATATTATGTATTAGTATCTATCTCCCGCGGTTTTACCCGCGTTCCAGGGATGAAAAGTAGCCTGTTCCATCTCCAGGTCCCAAGCTACATCTTTTCCAAATTTCAATACAATCGGTTCAAAGGTAACAAACAGACTAACTTTCGCATTTATAATATCAGTATGGATTTATATCAAATCAGACAATATATATCCACATTTTAGAAGAAGCAAATGATTAGTCCTTTGACCTTCTTTTTCTTTTCTGTCAAAAATATTTTAATAGGTATATAGACTTGTGTTTGACCGCAATCTCATAGTGGTAAGTAATCAAGAGAGAAACCGGCTGTCAAGTGCAGCTGAGTGAGAGTTAATGAGTAAGGCATGGTAACATTACAAACAAACACCTACCTGTCTGGAATGTGGATGAGGGTGTTTCCCAATCTTAAACAATTCCTTCAGCAACCATTCAAGTAAGTCATCGTTTTCTTTCAACGCATCTGTATTTTTGATCTTAGCTGAACCCTGATAATCAAAATACATGTGTTATAAAGTCAATATAGTTATATATTTGACGGACCGTTTGGCGTGTTTGGTAAGATACCCTATCGATCATGTCACAGGTCGTGGGTTCGATTCTCACTTAGAACAGACATTTGTGCGCATGAACATGTCGGTTTGTCCTGAGTCTGGGTGTAATTATCAATATAAGTATATATGTACAAAAGAAAAGTAGTATATATCTAGTATACCAGTTATCTGGCTTCCACAGCACAAGTTTAGTTTGAGGTCAGATGGCCGTGTGTGAGGAATAATGTCCCAGAATATTTATTTATTTATTATATTTATACTAGCTGTTCCCGCGGTATCACCCGCGGGGAACAGCGGTATATAAAATAGTTTACGACCGATTCTCAGACTTTCCAAATATGTATGCACAAAATTCATAAGAATCGGTCAAGTTGTTTCGGAGGAGTTTGCAGACAAACACTGTGACACGAGAATTTTATATAATAGATTTTGTTCGGTTAATGTTGTTTTACCTCTTTTGGTAGTTCGGTCCATAGATCACGGTTTTCGTTAGAGTTGACGCCCTCCACGCACAAAACTAATGACTCGCCTATTTGCAAGTGTATTTCAAATTCTTTGCTCTGTAAAGTGGTTACAAAATATTATATCTTACATCATTTTCAAATATTGAATAAGTGTTAATTAACTGACAAAAAGACGACGTATATGAAAATATTTTCTTATATCGATATAGATAAACAACTTTAACAATATGAACAACTTTTACTATGGAGGCAACAAAATGATCTTAATATATATGTTGCTTTACACACATATTTTAATCAAGTAGTAAATGCAGTACCCTGGTCAGTTTATCGATTCCATAAAAAGTCCCAGAATATTTATTACATGTAACTAATGAACATTAAAATAAAACAGTGTATATAAACTTACATCCTTAGCCATCTGCAAGAATCCCATGACGATCTGCTTCGCGTACGGAAACCTTTCCCCACAGCACAACAACCCGAGCGTATACAACGCCCTCTCCTTTACTTTCGAGGGTAGTTTCGCATTACCCACAATTCTGAACAGCCTATCAGCTACCGTGAACTTGCTGATGGCGTCACATTCTACTGCCGTCTCGCTCTTGTTGATATTGAAGGGATTATCGGTTTGTATGAGTTGTTCTTGTTTTGGTGATGAATTGGGGAGGGGAAGACCGCCGCAACGCGCTAGTAGCGATATGGCTGAGCAAGATGTCGATACAAGAAGTGTTTGTGGACTTATTAGGAAGTTTGCTGTAATGGAAAGATTTTGTAAGAGAAAAAGATGTTAACGTAATGTTATATGTAGATGAAATTGAATTAACATAAATTACTCTCAGAACTTCATCTAGCCGTCAACATGTTTAACAAGTTGAAATGTAGTGAAGAAAATGAGTGATTATTTATTAGTAATGTTTCAGGAATCAGCTCTAACTGTTTTGAATTAATCTTGCTTTTCTTTCTATGAAGTTTCACATTTTTTATCAATGAAATATTAAAATACATATAGATATAGCTAATGCATAACGACCAATCACAATAAGATTGGATATATTGGATTGAGTTCGACACAAGACTATCCAAAATTAATAAAATCTTACCTAAACACAGCGCGCCCTCTTGATACGGCTTCCAAAGGGCCGCACTAAAACCTTTACCACCAAACTTCCCTCTCTTCGACATAGCAACACACCTTTCGCACATATGCGCAAACGCAGTTATATAACCGCATTGACTCTCCAAGTTCTTATTCCCCCCACCTTGTACCACGAACTCTTTAATCTCCTTATCTATCGCAGATTTCTCGCTAGTATGTATTGTGATGATCGCATAAATGACCGCGGCGGTATCTCTTATGTCTTCCTTGGTACTGGTCGTGAAGAGGTTTCGTAAGAATGGTAGGAGACTTGTGTATTTGGCAGCCATTTTTTCGGGTACACATCCCACGATGTCCAAGAAACATGTTAGGGACATTACATCTGCAATAATATCTTGACGCTAATTTCTTTTTATTTAAATATGCTATTCTAAGTTTCCTTAGCCATAGATTGCTTTGAATTATAAAGAAAGAAAAAGGAACTTTAAAAAGAATACAAAATGGAATAAATTAGCTAGATTGTTTTGTCACGTTAAATAAAAGCTTGTAAAAATATTGTACAGTTTACAGACAAATAAGTATGTCTGTCTAACTTTATTTGTTTACAAAATAGCACGAAAATACTTTACCTGGACTAGCATTGAGCAAGGAAGTAATCATAGTGAGGTATCTCTCAAGAACTTCAGTTTCGAGCAAGTTATCGTAGAAATATCTGGCAAGAAGTGGTGACGTTGCATTTGGATGGTTCGAACAATCTTTGAGGTCGGCGTCTTTGTTCAAACACATTCGCAAGTATCTCAAAATCTGGAGAAATATAAGAATTTAAATATTTAAAAAAATTGGGAAGGTTGGAAATAAATATTTGATCTCAATTGCTCAACGGTTGAGGGATTTACAATGTTTACTAAAACAATCAAGTTATTTGACGAGCCGGTTGGCGTGGTTGGTAAGATACCCTATCTATCAAGCCACAGGTCGTGGGTTCGATTACCACTCAGGACAAACATTTGTGTGCATGAACATGTTTTTTTGTCCTGTGTCTGGTGTAATTATCTATATATGTATGTATTTACAAAAGAAAAGTAGTATATGTAGTATATCAGTTATCTGACTTCCATAGTACAAGCTCTGCTTAGTTTGGGGTCAGATAGCCATGTGTGAGGAATAATGTCCCAGAATATTTATTTATTTATTTATATTTATTCGAAATTGAACTTTATGACAATTGAATATAGATTTCACACTGATATAAATAAAAAAAACTTTTTTTGTAATTTCCCGTACATGCTAACATTGTGAACACGAAGTCTGTTAGTGTGTTCGGAACTTAAGTTGCTACATAAAAAATATTTACCTCCTGAAAAGTCAAAGGATGAAACTGTAGCACTTGGTTACTGATCACAAACCTATGTTTCGCATTCGAACCCTTCTTTCTCTTTTGCATTTGATCCCACACGTAATTAACCACATCTTTGAACTTTGGCACTATCAATTCAGTCTCCTGTGTTTTGTCCTTGTCTTTCTTTGAGGTATCCTCGTCTATATTGACTACTGCTGTCTCTTTCCTCGATACGTTATTGACCACATCCTCTATTTCTGATGGACGGGATGTGCCGTATAGGCATTTGAGCGCTTCTGTTGAAACTTCGTCTTGACTAGGAAAGAACAATGTATGAAGTAACGAGCAAAATTATCATTTTAATATAAAGATATAGTTTTATAAACATCCACATACAGAAACGAATGCTTTAAATTACACTATTAATATATTTACCTGTCCCCGCTGGCCATAAGCAATAGATATCTGGATGGTACATAATCCTGCGGGAACACGGTCGCAGAGTACCGCATCGCTATGTACCGGATCATTGGTTCCTCGCTGTGCATGTATCTGTTGAATAATTATCATTTATATCATCAGGATTGTATAACAAAATGACGAATTAAGCAGTATGAAACCATGTAGAAGGCTTACGGCCAGTTCCTTAAAGTTCAATCAAAGTTAATCTATGATCAAAACGATTGCCATCTATGTCATTTTGTACATCATTGACAGTAACAGATATAGTAATATAGTATAGTTACTTCGGGTGCTCATTGCACCCGAAGCTACTATTACTACCTGGACCAAAAAAATACGTAATATAGAACAAAAACTGAAGTAAAATAAAAATAAGATGTATTATACATACTGGTCGAGCAAAGCGAATAGAGCAAGCGCCTGCGGTTCGTCGAAAGGATTCAGTTTGGCTTTATTATCTTGCGCCCCGTCTACTTCCATCTTGGAGTTTTTGGACGTCCCTGCTCTTTGTGAGGGTACTGCCTCTTTTGGTTGAAGTTTTTCTATGAGAATTTTATTAAATTTAAAAGTGTTTCTAAAAGAACAAGGCCTAACTGATTGATAATGAAAGATACGCAGAACCTAAGCCAGTGGTCATAGAACCATATAATTTGGAAGACAGTTTCTTTTCATATATGGCGGGATGCCTTTAAAAAAAGGATTTTCCGAAATTCAAACCCTAAATACTCCCTTAATAGTTAATATTATAATAACTGGATCTTTGAATCACATATGAACCATAAAATGGCTGCAACATACTATGTCAAAATTAAATAGTAACATAAACGACTAACACTTTAAAAACTTACAACGAATTAGAATATTACTGAAAAATAGTATCATAAATGGAGAATTTGATATTTATCGCAATAAAATTTTATAAAGTTATTCTTATTAATCAATATTAATACCTTCACAACATGGTCCTAACAAATTACTTACCATCAGACTTGATTTTATAAGCGACAGCCATTTCTAAAAGCGCATCTCTAAGCGCTGTCTTCATTTCGGGCGTCGCTTCGGGAATTCTCTTCACCAATTCCTCAAGCAGCGCAAATTGATTAACAATGCAGTCGGGTATCTTCATAGCGATTCGCCCTGATAAGATAAATTCAAAGATTATGAATAGATCTTTAGTTGCCAAATCAAATTTATAAATCAAAAGTCTAACTCCTAGTTTCTAGAAGCTCGTATCTTCAAATGATACCGTATTTTAAGTTAGTGCGAACTAGAGAGGTGTTTAAAAGAGATGAAGCATCTTGAAAATTAAATGTCACGACGCATGACATCTATATCCTACTACCAAAAAGATTAAGGATGTATATATTGCATTGAATTATAGGCAATATATTATAGTTATCCTCAGATGGTCTTTCCACTGTGCGTATGCGCTCACAATGTAGATTTATGAACGCGAGATTGTGATTAATAACTCAGCGCGCACCACAGATTGGCTTTGTTAAACAGTATAATACCTTTATAAGTACCTTTAAATATCGACACTTCGGATTACAAAGGGCGTAAAGGACATTTTAGCGAAAATGACTTGTTAATTTGTTATACTCAGCTTTTTAAGCTATTTCTAAATGTCTTATCGATGTTGCGATATTTGCAAAAACTACTTAGATACAAATTAATGCTATTTTATACAAACCTAAGCACATCAACGCTTTGGGTTGATGTTCCGCATGCTCATCACACCTTATTAGCTTCAATAGACCCTGTAGAAATACTGTGGATACTTTCTTCAATTGCTTCTCTTCCCCGCTGAAAATACATTAGCATTTATACTTCATCACAAAAGAACATACAGTGGTCTATCGCGTTTGAAGTCACGCGAAATGCAGCATTTGTAGTGAATTTAAAAAGTCAAAAGAAAAGGTAACAGTCTAGTTTTTTTTAAACATTAAAAAAGTTAAAAAAACAACCAAATTTTTTCACACTTTTTACGTTTCAAGTATTTTTTAAAGGTTTTAATGGGAGTTTTTGATAAAACTTTTAATGTCAACTTATTGCCTACTTTTGTACCTGTCGAACGAAATCACTTTTATGCCTGTAAGACGTCTATATCAGTTGATATTGCAAATTAAATGAACCCATACACACTTAGTTTAAAAGAAAATTAAAATGGCTGCCATTTCAAAACAGTAGAGACAAGATGCCTTATATCGTGGATTTGTCGATAAAATTGATCATATTGCTTCGCCTTAACGGGTCGGACACCGGTGATCAGCCACACTGTATAAAAGGATAAACTGTCTAACCTCAAATTCTACACTAGTTTGTAAAAATAATATAGTGTGAAAAAACCGCAGGTGAACGCTGCAGCGTGGAAATTTTGTTACACTACTTACCCATTTATAACGTTGAGCAAAAACATAAGCGCCAAATTGCGCAGTCGTGAATTAGTGTTCGGATCGAAAAGGGACGAAAACACAACCTGCAACCAAATTCAACACGTAAGAAAATGGAATAAGGCTTAAATTATATTAACAAAATTAAAGTAGCTTATGTACGTCCGCGCTGATTGTTGGATATTGGCGAGGCTATACAAGTTGTAACGAAAGGAGGATTGGCTACCGAGTCGATTTCAAACATTTTCAATATAGGTATTTTTTAACCTAAAAATAAATTAAAACAAAGTAAATTACCACCCTTTCAAACATTAACCTTATTCCAAGGAGAATAAAGTTTATCCTTCCTTACCATTCGCCCGCCCACACAGTACTTTCAGTGACTGAAATCAACGCAGTAGCCGATTCTTAACACTTTCAGGGTGCATTTAATTTTGTTACATGCTGTAGAAGCCAGTGAATGACGTTAGCGCGACAGTAAAATAGTACTGTTGTTAATTCTACATACATGTTGTAGCAGTTTTAAGGTTGATAATTAAAATAATATATTCCATGAGTTTTACAGGAACTGTTTGTTGAAGATTTATGTAAGACAATAAAAGTATTTCATGCCACAAATGAAGGTTACCTGCACACAATGTGGAAACATAATGGCCCGGTTCGTCGCTTTATTTAAATACTGTATCAGTTTCAATCGCAATCTTGTACAGGCAGGTATCTAAAACGAAATCGTAGATGAATATTTATAATTATAACGATATAATAATAATATCCTGTATAATATTAATATTTATATTACCTTGCGTTCATCTGGCGGTATCCTCAAACCACCCCAAGTGCCTAAATATAGGTGGTATAAAGGTGCTACTAATCCAGGCTGTGACCAATCTATAGAGCTATGAAAAAAAAATACATTGACATTAATTGAATTATATGTAACTATTTTTTACAATTCTTTTATGTCAGAAGGGGGACAAACAGTACGTATGGTCCACGTGATAGTAAGCGAAAGGAAAGCATGTGTTCCAGAATCTCAAATTCTTTTGCTGACTTCAAAACAAATTCTAACATGGTTATTTTGTGCAAACCCACTTTGAAGTCGGTTTTACTTTTTGTTAATATATAGTATACAATTACATAAAAACATATTGTCATATTAAATGACAATCGCATATGCCTCTATACACATCCATAAAATCAATCATACAAAATCTTGACATAATCTAAAATGGTGGGCAGAATCTACTTTTAAATATTTCTAAATAAATGCAAATAAAAGATTAATACCTGTTAACCCTTATAAGTGGGCTGTTCGCATGGTTGGCAACACTGAATCGCGAGTCCGCAGCGGCGACGATCAGCGTCAACAGAATGTCATCATTACTGAAAATGTCCTTGCTTATGAAGTTTACAATGGATAGCTTAATCTGAAAGAAAATAAAATGTTTTAAAATAGGGATTCAGTTATGTTACTCCAAATGGTCCAAACCAGACCCCCTCAGTTTTAACCAAGTTTCCGAGGGATCTAATGTTTTTCTTGGGTAAAAAAGTATATTTTCTTTTATTCCATGCAATGTTTGTTGATAAATTACCTCTTCTAATTGATTAGGATTAAGTTGGTTCTTATCTACAATCCGCTTGTATGTTTTCATGCTCATGCCGGGCGGCACTTGGAAGTCACTCTCACCTGCATTTGGTAATGCTCTGAAACAACAATAACTTATATTTTCCTATACATTTATTAGTTTAATTATTTATTCAGTGATGCAATTTTAGAGGGCCAAGATCTCGGAAAACATTAAGTAACCTGTAATGTTACAGTACTGATTACAACAAAGGACAACGTCAAAAGCGGTCCTCAATTTATGAAAATATAATGTTCATACGTAAAAATATAGAAATGTTTAAATCAAAAATGGAGATACATAATATTAATACAAGACAAAAAGATAAATTAGTAGTTCCGTATTTTAGATTAGCTAAAGTTAAAAAGTAATTTCTTGGATGTAGTGTTCGCTTTTATAATAAAATACCTATCTCAGTTACAAAAATGACTGATTTTAAATTCATATCATACATAAAGAAAGTTTTAAAAGAAAAATCCTATTACAAGGTAGCTCATTACATTGAGGATAAAGATGTCTGGAAGTAGCTGCACTCTACACAAGTGCATCTTGTACATACTTTTATACAAAAGCCAGTAGGTACTTACTTAGTATTAGAGATACTAATTTTAGTAAAAAGTTAAGGTTATTATTTTATATTTATTTTTCTTGTTATTTTTTTTTTCATTTTCGTGTTTATGCGTATTATATTTCTTTAATAATTGTAAAACATTTAATGGAAAAAAGCCAATATTGTCAGATTGTCCAAACAAAAAACTAAATATATGAAAAATGTAACCTTGTTGAGTTTCTTGCCGGTTCTTCTCAGTTGAAGGCGAATTCAATATAATTTATTGTGGACCATAGGTTATACAATGAAAATACAGATGTCATGTATATGTTAAGGTTCACTATGTCCCGCCTCTAAGGCATACAACATTTGATTATTCACATTTAAATATAAGCTATATACCTATTTAGAGAATTTGCAAAAATAACAGAACACTCAAAAAAATAATAATAATAATTCAGATCAATGTAGGTCAACGGACTTTTCAACAAAACAGCCTATGCCATCTTGTCATTTAAAAAATCATTCAACGTGTAATAACACTTCTCATTGAGGAAATCGTGGAGTCGCTTTTTAAAAGTATTAATGTCTACAGACTTTCTAATAGATGTAGGTATTTTATTAAAAATATGTGGACCCTTACAAAATAGGCTTTTATGAATCAATTGCGTTTTGCTAGGCACTAAGCACAACTTATCCTCACTACGAGCCCGTGCTCTTGTTTTAAATAGGTCCATATTAGTTCTTACAAATATTGCACATTCATAAATATACAGACATGGCAGTGTCAAAATGGCCAAATTTTTTAAATGTGGTCTACATGACTCTGTCTGCCTGAGGTTGCAGATTGCCCGGGCACAACGTTTTTGGGCTTTAAAAGCCGCTTCCTTATCCGTAGAGTTACCCCAGAATATTAATCCATACCTTAAAGTGGAAGCAACATGTCCATGATATGCAGTAATTACGGTTGATTGATTTACATTTTTTTCTTAATTTCATGAGTGCGTACGAAAACTGACTTAATTTTTTACACACATGGTTAATGCGTACGTTCCACTTCATTCGGTTGTCTATATATATACCCAAAAACCTAGTTACATCGGTTTCACCAATTTCTTTGCCTCGATAATTTATATTGAGTTGAGTTGAATTATTTTGTACCTGTCTAAAATTCATTATTTTAGTTTTATCCAAATTAATTCTCAAATTATTAGAATTAAGCCAGTCAATAGTTGATGTCATAGAATTCTTTATGTCCGTTTTTAGTTCCGATACTGTTTTACCCGTGAATAGTATTGTGCTATCATCGGCAAATAGCGTCATTTCATAATTAGTTACCGTGGGCAGATCATTAATATATATGAGAAACAATAATGGACCCAAAACACTCCCCTGTGGGACACCATATTGTACATTTCTGTAGTTAGATATATAAGTAACCTCAGTTTTAGTTTTTAAGCATACTCTATTAATTTGTGTAGCTTGCCGTCTTCCTGTTAGATATGATTCAATGAGATCGAAAATATTACCCCTTACTCCGTATGCGTACATTTTACGAAGAAGAATATTATGGTCAACACAATCGAAAGCCTTGGTCATATCCATGTATAACGCAAAGGCCGGCATTCTGACATCCATACTATTCATTACTTTTAAAAGGAAGTTGTAAATTGCCATATTTATCGTTTTAGTTTTTCTGAATCCATATTGTTGTGGTGTGAGTAGATTTTGAGTTTCAAGGAATGAGTATAAGCTTTTATAAATAAGTTTTTCAATGATTTTAGACATTATTGGGATTAAAGCTACGGGGCGGTAATTATTAATATTAGTTCTTTCATTATTTTTTAATAGTGGTTTTATAATAGAAATTTTTAGCATTTTTGGAAATACTCCATTCTCTATACACACATTTAATATATGTCTTAATACAGGTGCAATAATTACGCTCACATCTTTGATAACTTTTGTAATTATTCCATCATAGCCCACACTGTTTGTGTTTTTTAATGAATTTATAATTTTATGAGGAACTGTAGGTATCATAAATATTGAATTTGGATTTTGAGATTTTACGTTAAAGGAATTATTATTATTAATTATACTATTACTATTATTATTCATCACATTATCTACAAAGTAGTCGTTAAAAGCATTTGCAATGTCTATTGGTTCCAATAAAATATTATTATTTAGTTCTAATTTAGTTATGCCTTCCATAGGTAAGTTAGTTTTACTGTTATTTCGTTAATCGGAGGTAACTTCAGTAGTTTCGACATTCATAAGTGCCCTCTTAGGGCCTAAACTAAATAAATGGCTTTGACTTTGAATCACCGGCAGATACAATTTATATATTATTGGAATGCTTATTTATTATGGTTCTTAAAAATATATATTCAATATTTTTTGTACCGCCATTTTCATTTTAAAATTGTTTAAATAGTTTTAAGTACGGCAACCAAATCTGGCCAGTGTCGAGACGTAGCTACATAATATAGTAATAATAGTAATCTGTGGTCGAGTTATTGTATAATATTTTTTTCGCCATCTCCAATCTAGCTATCTGTATATTATTCTTATCTATATACTTAATAAGGCTCCAGTCTCCCTAAAATCAGTGTTCTTGCGGAATTTATCAGAAAAGAAATATTGTTTTTATAAATAAAACATAAAACGCATCAAAATTCCATTCAATTCCGCTGGGAATTGACAGCGTTCGTTGTGTTATATGTTTAGTCTTGGTAAATTTATTTCAAATGATTTTTTGAATGCATATATTTTTTATTCGACAGATAAGTAGTTGCTTTCGGAGTGGTTAAAGTTTGATTTCTCTAAACCATTACTTTGTAATAGAAAAAAATATATGTAGCAAGGGTCAAATTCAGAAATTTATAACTTTTTAAAGCAGTTTAAATAAGAAATTGAGACGATTTTGAAAAAAAGTAACTATATAAGATTATTGTAGAGGATTTGCCGACAAATGTAATCTGAATACATTTCTTGTTTTTGTTATATTTTTTTCGTGGCGTGTGCATGAATGAGACCCTCTACGCGTGGGACGTAAATAGAGGTATGTTTAAAGCCTCACAAAGCTAATAAAACTGGCGTCAAATTGGAAAATAAAATATGTATTGGAAACTTCAAATCTCACACTTTAAAATATATTTCATTTATTGCTTTTCTGATGACTAAAAAACAATATTTCTTTTCTGATAAATTCCGCAAGAACACTGATTTTAGGGAGACTGGAGCCTTAATATTATAAAGCTGAAGAGTTTGTTTCTTTGTTTGAACGCGCTAATCTCAGGAACTACTTGTCCGAATTGAAAAATTATTTTAGTGTTGAATAGCCCATTTATCGAGAAAGGCTACTTTTTATCCCGGGAAAACATAAGATCTCTTGGGAATACGGGTGAAGCCGCGGGGCGGCAGCTATACTTAATAATCTTACAATAGGGTATTACACCCATTTTTGAAAAGTGTCTCAATTCGTTCCAAAGGTGCTAATAAGCCACCAAAAAAAACACATAAAAATTTTTCAATCGATAAGTGCCATAAAAATGCATTTAAATTTTACATTTTCAATTTTCGCGCGTAGTTTGACGAAAACGCTGGACGCCATGTTACTCTACGGTCATGACGTTATTTGATCTCTTGTAAGTAAATAAATGCGCTGATATTGGTCTCAATTGGACTTATAAAATTTTATAAATTAAAAATGAGCTATTATCCTTTTTATTAGTATGTTGTTCCTGAATGCATGTATACTATTGTAAAAATAATACTAATTATATACTTCAGTTGACACTTTTTAGTTTACATACAGCACCGTATGACGTCATTATAATGGCGGCTACTGTTTCGCTTGTTTAGAAACAGATTAAAAAAACTGAAAACGTTGAAATCAATTTTAAAATTAATTAAGTTATTTTATGAACTAAAACTAACATTTTCCGACTGCTTATTGCCTAAGCTATCTAAATTGCACATTTTTAGATTTTTTCTCATATCGAGTAAAATACCCTATTGCTGTCAGCTTCATTGAACACATTTGAACCTATCTTAGATCGTATCCATCTTCCAAAATGTTTGTCAGCATTTAAAGGTCTCGTCGAATATATTAGAAATTAAGGCAGATACTAAAACATGTTGATGGTGTGAAAATCACCCTAGACTTTCCTAAAAACTGGTTCTGTCGAGGTAATCATCTCCCCGTGTGAGATTGTAGGTACATGCATCTCTAGCAACACTACGCGGGAAAGTGGCTCCGCACCCCAAGATATTATAGTTATAACTTGTCCACATTAATTTTGTCAACTCTAATAGATTCATCAAAACACGCAATCGTTTTTTATTATTATTATTGGAAGTTGCAGGTATGTATAATAATAATATGGAAAAACAATCAAATTAGTTTAAATTGATTAAATAATCAATTGACTATGTCAGATCGATCTGCAAATGAATTTTTCAAAAAATCAATCTGAAAACCCCAACCCTAGCACTGTTTCGGGTGGGGTTGCCAAGTACATTTTAGAAATGCCAGTACATCTCAGTAATTGCCAGTACACTTCAGTTTTTAAATTAATTTTATAAAAAAAACGGCGGTAAAAAAAAAACATTTTCTGCGCTGAATAAAATCTAAAAATATTACACTACACAATAGTATAAATTGTATCAATGCCGGTTTCCAAGGACCACCTACCATGCAAAACCATCCTATCTCCTTTAAACAAAAAGAAGCAGTGTTCTAAATTTCATACATGTTATGGACAAAATTACAGGATTTACAAGTCTACAAGGAAATAATAGTATATAATAACAAACCTGTAAGGTAGCAGCAAGACATCAGTAGCAAATTTGAGAATGAGAGTGGTGATTGTCGATTTCTCCTTTAGATTCAGTTCTGTCTCCTTAATTTGACCCAACAAAGGCATGACTAGCATTAATATCCTGGAAAAGTGTAAAAAAATAACTAAATCTGTTTTTTCTTACAGTTTATTTTAAATGAATAAATGGTAAATTTTAGTGTCATGTAAGTAAGGTCAGGGTCCCTGAATCAGGGGTCCAACCAATATTATATAATATGTTGATACTATTGATACTACTCTTTGAAAAAAGGTACTTGTATTTTGTAAAGATCTACTAATTAACAGTTAAAAATAAAATAAATAAAATAAAAATAGCCTTTATTAGTACTACGGAAAAACTGATGAACAATAATAGCTTATAGAATGTCTCTAGTATCCGTGTGCCTTTTGGCAAAGGCCTCCTCCAACTGACGCCATTGGACTCTGTCAGTTGCTACTCTTCTCCAGTGAGGTCCCAATGTTAGGTAGAGTTCGTCTTCCCATCTTCTCGGCTGTCGACCTCTCCTGCGTTTGCCGTCTCTGGGATACCACTGCGTCACTCGCTTGCTCCATTTATCTAACCCGCATCTCAACATGTGACCCGTCCACCTCCATTTTAACTGATCAATACGCGTGAGTATATTGGTAATTTTGGTCTTTGATCTTATGTCCTCGTTTCGGATCTTATCTTTTAGCTTCGCGCCTAGCATGCAGCGTTCCATTGCACGCTGGCATTTTGCAAGCTTCTCTCTGTGGTACTTTGTTAGGGCCCAAGTCTCGCAGCCGTAGGTCAAGCACGGTAGGATGCATGTGTCGAAGGTCTTTCGCTTGATGTGCAAGCCTAACTCCTTGCTTTTCATGATTTCCTTCAGAGACCAGTATTTTTTCCAGCCATATGCTATTCTCTTGTTTATCTCTTTTGTCATCTGGTCTCTGGGGGACATTATTTGTCCTAGGTAGACATATTCGGTGACATATTCAAAGAGTTTTCCGTTGATACTTATTTCTACCTGTTTGGAGTTGGTCATCATCTTGGTTTTGCTTTCGTTTATTTCAAGCCCTACTTCCTTGCTTTTTATAACTAACTCTTTGATCATGAATTTTAGTTTTTTTGGGTCCTCTTCAAGCAAAACAATATCATCCGCGAATCGCAAATGGTTAAGGCGGCAGCCGTTTACATTTAAGCCGAAGTCTTCCCAGTCCAGCTTTCTAAAGATATTTTCTAGCGCCGCTGAGAAGAGCTTTGGAGATAATGGGTCTCCTTGTCTGACTCCCTTTTGGGTGGAAAATGGGTTACCAATTGATTCCAGTTTTACACTACTTTTGCTGTTTCCATAGATGTTTTGGATGATATTAATGTAAACTTCACTGATGCCTTGATGCCTCAGGCTTGACCATATGTAGTTATGGTTGAGTGAGTCAAACGCTTTAGAATAGTCAATGAATACAACATATAGGTGTTTTTGGTATTCATTGTACTTCTGAATAACCTGTTTCATAGTGTGGATGTGGTCAATGGTACTGAAGCTCTTTCTAAAACCAGCTTGCTCCACTGGTTGGTTCTCATCCAGCGTCTTCGAAAGTCTTTCTAGCAGCACTTTTGCGAACATTTTGTAGACATTTGACACAAGGCTTATCGGCCTATAATTGCCGATGTCATCCCTAGCACCTTTTTTGTACAGAAGGATAATATGGGATTCACCCCATTGGTTCGGGATTAGTTGTGTGCGTAGAATATCGTTGAATATTGCTGCTAAAATGGGGCTTAATTCCTCAATTGTTCCTCTCATTAACTCGTTAGGAATTCTATCAGGGCCTGGTGATTTATCTAGTTTGGGAGTTGATTGCTTTTTCCACTTCTGCTGGGAGTATGTCTGGCACTGATTCTTTGTTCCTAATCGATATTTGGGATAGGTCGTCAGCTATATCATGGTTACTGGAGTATAGTGAACGGTAAAAGTCTGTGGCAATTCTTTGAATTTCTTTGCGTTTTGTGTTAGTTACGTGGTTCTTTTTTAGTTTGGGAATCCAATCTTTTCCTTTTTCTCTTAATTATTTTAGTGCTTTCCTTACACCACCATTTCTTTGTATGTGTTTATCTAGAGTTAGTAGTCTTCTCGATTTCCTATCGTTATTCATGCTTTTCCTAATTTGTTTGCTCAGCTCTGAAATTTTGTGTCGATTCTTGCTTGCACTCTCCGTTAGTAGTGATTTTCTTTCGTCTAAAAGATTCGTTGTTTCTTCGCTATGCTTACTAGTTTTGGTTCCTCTTTTATTCATGTTCGTTAGTTTGATAAGTTTATCTTCGATCCTTTTGTATTTTTCTATTACGTTTATGTCGGACTCTACGATTTCTAGGAGCGGTTTAGTATCGGGTGGGTTTAGAATTTTAAAGTCTTGTTCATAGGATAGAAGGTTGCCATTTATTATGGTTTTCCTAGGGTTTTTTGGAGGCATACTTTTAAGGCAACAACGTACCATACGGTGATTAGTGTTAAAGTTCAAGCTTTTTATTACGTGTGTGTCGCTGAATAGTTTAGGTTTATTCATTAGTAAGAAATCAATTTCATTTTTGGTTTTCCTGTCCGGTGATAACCATGTCCATTTATTTTTAGGTTTTTTCTTGAACACCGAATTAAGTAGCATCAAGTTGTTTTCTAGAAGGAAATTTACCAGCTTGTGGCCATTGGTGCTTCTCTTGCCATGACCGAATCTCCCTATTATTTACTCTTCGCCTGTTTGACATGTGCCTACCTGCGCATTGAAATCTCCCATCACTATGAGATAATGGTTGGAGTATTTCTCCGCGACTTCAGTAAGAGTATCATAGAAATGTTGAAGGTCGCTCTCACTGGCTTGTTCTGTAGGTGCTTATACCTGGACGATGCTTAACTCCTTTTTGTAATTGGGGATGTTCGTGTGAATTAACAGTTAAGTAGTAGTACAAATTAAGTATGCAAATGCAAGTCCATTCACATAGACTGTCTCGGAGTGTTTTTTCATACTGAATGCATTAGTGAGGCTCACAAGCATCCCCTTGTCACAAAACATTTGAATGTAAAAATAAACCTTATTTAAATGTACTAAAACTTATATTTGCTCTGCTGGCCGGTCTATGTGAACAGAGGGTCTGTTAATATACATAAATACAGATTTATTATGAAAATGCCTACACATCTCTTTATGTTATAAATGTGAGTAGAAATTTAAGATGAACTTGCCCATTCTGATGTCCCTGCGGTTTATTGTCAATGGCTTTTATGAGAGTTGGAGCCAGGCTGAGTTGTTGTTCACGGGGCAGCCTTGGAAATCCCATAGTTATGTAAATAATTGTAAAGTTCTGTAAAGAAAAATGTAAGAACACTAAGTTTGAGGATAATAAACATAAGGGTAAAAGTATAATTTACACATTGTCAAAGATCAATAGATAAATATCTAGTAACAACTAATAGTGCAACAAAACAATATTTAATAATTACTTATATAATTAACAGAAAATTAATAATTCATTAAAACTAAAGCCTCTAAATCCTACTAATATTATAAACATGAAAGTTTGTATGTTTGTTACCACTCAACATTGCAACAGCTGAATGGATTTGGATGAAACTTGGCACACAGACAGAATATAAACTGGATACTTTTTATCTCGGGAAAACAAAATATCCCACAGGAACGTGGGTGCAACTGTGGGATGGAAGCTAACATCAAACTTACAGTAATGAAACTGTTGGAGGTTGGATCTTTATACAGCCCTAGCAGAGTCTGAACAGGCAGCTGGACATCTGCCCGGCACTTGACTCTCTTGTTCACATGCACCAGTAGCTCCATCACTTTTGTTCGCACCTGTTACAAAAAGGACAAAAGATAAAAGTTATAATATAAAATTATTGAAACATATGGACACAAGATTTTGCATCCTCATTACTTATAGGGACAGCAAAAGTATGGAACAGTCTTTTGGTATCTCAGTACTCTGACTCCATAACCTGCAGAGCTTCAAGGCTATGGTAAGTTACTGCTTCTTGGCTTCTTTATTCTCCATAAGTTCCCTATGGCTGCTTATATCATTATAAGCAGCCCATCAAAGAGACCTCCTCTTAAATTTGGCTTGGATCTTGAGGATTTTGGTCACAAGACAAAAATAAAAAAGGAAAAAAAAATGTTACGGATATAATATCTGTTTTTTTTTTATTTTTATTTTTTTTTTCCTTTACCAACAATCAAGGATAGCACAACACCTGTTCATGAGGCGATGATAGCTTCAGGATCGCAGGAGGTAGGAACCTGCCAAGGCAACTCTCCAGCTGTTCGTCGGAGTCCGCATTGCCAAGTCTCAGGAACACCCGGTCAAGGAGCACTGGAACGAACAGACCATATTATAATTCATGAAAACAGCCGGTAGGTTAGATGATTTGTTCACATAATTCATAAATTATTTCAACAAAAAACTCACGTAAATCATTTGAGCAATCACTCCCACTCGCCGTAACTTCCATTTCAGACATATTCGAGGCCTGAACTCTTGATTATTTTGAATAAATTCAGAATTTCAACATACGATGACAAACAAAATAAGTAATTTGACGATATCGATTGAAATTGATTTTTTTGACATTTCATTCCTTGACGTTTTAAGATTCCGTTTAGAAACCAATGTTCCTCTACTATTTTATTTATTTATTTTTAGGTAAGTAAATTGATAAAATTTAATAAAAGAAAACATAAAAGACTTGCTAAGTAACTACAAAGAGTAGAGTAACTATATCAAAAGAGTAACTAACTAACCAAAGAGAATATAACTATTACGTTCTACTAACTAGAGATCGTTTCACCAAAGAAGTTCCTTCCAAAGGTCCACCCCTATAAGGGAAGAAGATCAAATAAGTAGTAAGATCAAATTCCACTTTGGTGAAACGAACTCCACAAATCTCCACTACCACAGATGAATACAGATCACACGGCGCAGGTAAAATAATATTTTACGATCAACACTATACTACGGAATGGGTAATCTAACCTACATTCACTTTTATTTTAAAATTATGCCCGATCTATGAATATGAGGTTTAGCCGTTTAGTTCTGTACGCGGTATAATTTCTGATTTAAGCGGTTATTACACTATCCTATTTGTAGAAAGTCTAATTAGGAAATAGGAAGGTGTAATCATAGTTAGATTCCGATTTAGTGCGATTGGAAGATGCCAACCGCACTACTTCCTAAATTGTTTACAATTTAGAGTTTCTACAAATAGGATAGTGTAGTAACCGCTTTAGACGATAGAGAACTAAAGTGGCCGTATATTTTAAATAATAATAATTATTAGATTCCTCCACCCAACATTGCCCACCTGATTATATTGGCCCCATAAACATAAATAATCTGTTTGACCCTTACATAGTATGAATAAGTTTATTGTTGGCTCACAAAATATAGCAAACGAGTTCTTGAAAAGTATATTTTAGTATATAATAGATAGCACGATAGCACTACAGAAATGAGTCCGTAGTGATTACCTTCTCTCTGATGAGTCCAACCAATGTCGTGCCTCGATTTATCACATTTATGTGACATTAGTTACCTAGTACCATAGATTACTATTATACAGGTGATTTTGTTATCACTGGCAATACTTGCAGGGGTGGAAGTACTCATCGATGTGAACAACTTTTATTATAGGGCTAACTCTGATATCGCGTAAAATAATACGGTTGCTTCATACATTTTGGTCGAGAAGGTATTGAACTTTTGTATGGAACAGCTGATAATTTTTTCATGATTTCACAGTTAGTCCCATAATAAAAGTTGTTCATTTTGATGAGTACTTCCATCCTTGCAAGTATTGCCAGTGATAACAAAATCACCCAGTATATGCCTAGTACGTCGTCATTTGTAACCAATCGCGTCATTAGTTGACGTTATAACACAGTGGTGCCTCTAGCGGGAGAAATTGGTAGTAAGGCTCCTTCCGCATAATGTTTTGACCAAAGAACGTGAATGTGACCAGACAGGTTGAACATTATATTCCGTGATCCAATTCCATTTGTTACGCCTTTATACGGTCACTTTTGATTCGAATTAGCATCTACAAAACTTTTTTTTACATCCGTGCCACAAGATAACAAATTGTAGTGTATATAAAAAAAACAAGAATAAAAGTGATTCAGTATGTAATAAAATTAATTATATTTAAGATTGAGTTAGAATCTATGAATTGTATTGCCCATTACAGAATAACGAAAGGACACAGAAACCAAGTTAATAGAACATTGAAATAAAAAATTAACAGTCAAGAAAGGTAAACAGAGTTTACATAACAAATGACACACTATTTTATAAACATAACACAGCACTCAATCACTAAAATACAAATATAAAAAAACTTATATTAAAAAATTATTTTATTGGCATACCTATCTAAAATTTTAATACATCATGGAACCAACCAAAATAGATTTTTGTAAATATAAATTTCATTTAGTCGGAATGTTTAACTAATTTTTATAAAATACCTAAAAAAACTCAAACACACCTAAAAATACTTTATCAACACTTGTATCAAACAATATTGTACATCATTCATTGGTCTGTTGCCATTTTTGTAGTTAGCAACTCTATAAAGGCGGGTTTACACGATTTGTTGAGTTCGCGTTTGCCACTATGATCAAGTTCGTTATTGGTCCACTGTATCGCAGTGGGAGTCCGTGGGCTATTCGATGCCGTGGGCGAAGATCATAACAAGTCCAGGCTCCACCATCATGTGTTCATCAACATGAGTATTGTCGCAATGTAGCACGAGCACCGCTTGCTTCCCTGGCACTCTTTTGCATACATATTTTTCGTACAGTCTGTGAAAAAATAAGTAGTATCAAGTTATAAGATTATACTAGGGGTCCCCCATTTTTTTATTTTATTTTTTACTATGTATAGGCTTGTGTTTGACCACAATCTCACTATGGTAGGTGATGATGTGGCCGAAGGTGGTAAGCACAAGCTTAGAAGGATCTGGCTCTCAAGTGTAGCTGCCGGAACACACCAATAGGTGGCGACAGATTTTCAACTTGAGGGTGGTAGCCAGCCAGGCGGGTACTACAAAGTACCTTACCACCGTGCTATGGTTTCCTCACGATGTTTTCCTTCACCGAAAGCTCAAGCTCATTGTAGGATTCGAACCCATGACCTTCGCCGCGGCGTCCGACGTCACTACCACTGAGCTATCATCGCCTTTTGTTCAATTATGGTCAAAATTCGATTTTAATTGTATTATATTAAGAATGAATGATTAACTTTCCGCACTCCTCAAGGTAAACTTTAACTGTACCAAAGTTTTTGCTTCACATATTAATATTATGAGTAGCAAATCAGACTAAGGCCACTGACACACGATTTACTTTTTGAGCAACTTAAGATTTAAAAATAAAAGTGTAATACCTTCTATTATTTTGTCTGGTTTCCAACGAGGACAGTCCTGGGGGCCACCGTCTTTCGTGACAGTTCTCCATGAGGTCGTCAATGATGTGCGGGGGGCAGCCAGACTCGGACAAGCTCCGTTTGATCATCATCTGAAAGTCACACAGCTTTATGTGTATGATACTGCCCATGCTATAGGCTTTCAGATAAATATGATATTAGTATTATCTTACTTATATTATAAAAACGAAAGTGAATCTGTCTGTTTGTTAAGATTATTTTGTTAAACTACAAAACTCATTTTTTTATGAAAATTAGGGGGTAACATACACCATTTAAACACTAACTAGACACCTTTTACACACTTGATATCAATTCTCGTGCAGTGTTATACCGAACCACAATAATAATAACACACTGCAGCACACATCATTAGCCATGGACATCCTGTTTGTCCACTATCTCACAATCCAGCTATCACTCCTTATATTGAGTGATCTTTGGAATATTTCTGAACTTGCCACTATTCTTTCTATGCATTTCACCAGACTTGAAAAGGGCAGTTTTCACCCAGAGAAAACCCTCAAGCCTCGAATACCACCAGGTCGGAGATATAAAAAATGATAAAGTCAAAATGGGTATAACACACCACCTGCAGCACGTCATCGGGCGTGGATATCATGCCACCCCACCTCGTGACTCGAGCTCTTGCAAGTGAAGCCGCCCACCGGCCCACTTCCTCTCGCTCCATCTGCTCCGCCACTAGCCGCATACTAGGGTTCGAACCGCGCATCGCTCGCATAAATTCCTGTTAAAGTTAAAAATAGTTTTTTATGTTGACAGGTTTCTAAGATTAATAATATAATAAAATATTTACATTGATTTATATTAAATCAACAAATCATGCTAAAAACGGAAATAAATAAAATAAATAAATTTTGGGACGTTCCTCACACACGGCCATCTGACCCCAAACTAAGCAGAGCTTGTACTATGGAAGCCAGATAACTGATATACTACTTTTCTTTTGTAAACATATTGTATACAATAGGTAATTACACCCAGACTCAGGACAGACAGACATGTTCATGCACACAAATGTCTGTTCTGAGTGGGAATCGAACCCACAACCTAAGGTGTGATAGATAGGGTATCTTACCTTTAATAACGCTAGTTCCCGTTTATGTTCATTGATAACAAGCCTCTGTTCCGCTAGTTCTTGCTGGTAGTCAGTCAGTTTAGCCTGCTGAGTGGCAATGAGAGCCCTCAGTTCTCGCACGCAATTGTGCTCGGCAAGCTCATCTTTAGGTATCACAAGGCCACAACCATCCTCACAAGGCATTGGTCTTTTTGGGTTGAATTCACCTGATGGAAAATTGAGAACATCTGTAAAGCTATACTATAAAATATATGCTAATAATTATTGCTTTCTATAGTATGTTCGGAACTTCGCGAATATAAGTATGTATTAAGTGGCCGCAAATCAATGTATGTGGTTGTAGCCAGCCACGCGGGTCTACAAAGTACTCTCCCACCATGCAATGTTTTCCTTCACTGAAAGCTCAAGCTCATTGTAGAATACAAAACCACGACCTTCGCCGCGGCATCCGAAGATTATTTGGTGCTACATCTTACAATCAGGAAGTTGTGATACATTACAGCTTTAACAAAGTCATTGTTTCAATTTCTAGATTCTAAATATAGAGTATATCACAGACAAATTTTAATAAAATAACCCAGATACATATAATTTATATTTCCATACTTTTTGAATCTATCTATACTGATCAAACTAGTAATATTGACATCATTATGAATATTAATGGGATGGCGACACTAATTTTGTAATCAAATTCTTATTGGATTAATTTGCAAGATTTACAATATGACTACATAAAAATATATAACGTTTTGGACCTCTTATCTTCAACTAGAGTTCAATAATAATTCGGGAATTTACATACATATCTTTATTTATTGAGTTATCACTGTGTGAGTGATCTATCAAGTAAAAAAAATTACAATTAAACTACTTAGTAAATTAATAAAAAGAACTGCATCTTAATTAAAAAATATATAATTGTATATATATATATTTTTTTTTGTTATAAGTAATATGTTTAATGTATGTTGGGAAACTGCTACTTGTACCATAGTATATTAGTTACACTGAACTGCTATTTAAATTAATATAATTCTAAATATTTTTATGTGATTAAATAAAGATAAAAAAAAATTTTTAACTCATACAAGTATTTTTTATCACCACTCTTTTCATTCTTAATTTGAATGGTAAAGAGTAGGAGATGGGATTAAATTATTATGGTGTATTTAAAAATAGTTGAACAGGTATAACAATTATGTTGAAATGTAATCTCAATAATCACTCCACAGTCATGAAGAGTAACAACTAGGCCAACCTTAAGCCCCTACATTGGAAGGAGAGACTAAGATCCTAACGGTAAGGCATGAGGCTACCTTCTAGGCTTTATAAATCCAATGTCCATAGGTGACAGTAGCCATTTACCATCAGGTGGACCGCCTGCCTGCTTGCCAGACTTCTGACATTAAAAATAAGGAATTTATATCTAAAGAAGTTATAATTTAAAACATACATTCAACTAAGTGTGAGGCCAAAGCATCCAGTTTTAATACAGCTTCACATCCATATGGTTCATTGTCACACTTGGTACTCAGTCTGAAACGCACAAATGCATCAAATCAAACAACTTTAATGATAAAACAATAATAAGGATGTGACTCACACATTTTTTTATCATTCAGTGAACAGCAAAAGCATGCTGTTGTTGTTTTTTTTTTTTTTTTCCATATAATAGACAACTAGCTGTCTCCATGGTTTTACCCCCATTTCAGGAACAAAAAGGATCTTATGTTTCTCTCTTTGCCATAGGCCACTTTCATGGCAACAATGACTTTAGTCATTATTATTGGTATTGTAGTAGAGGCATCAAGAGGTAACAAACACACTTTAGCATTTATATTATTATTAGTAGGTATTAGTAAGTATGATTCATGTGTCTTCACTTATTGGAAATATTAGTTGAAAATACATAGTTTGTTTTCTTTTTGGTTACATTTTAATAATATTATCAAAAATCAGGATGAATAATTGTGAGACATGAAAACATTTACAGCAACCAAATATAATTACCTAATATTTTGTGCACCTACACTTTTTTTTTTTGGACTGGAACAGAAAGGTGGTGGGTCCAGGGGACCTTCTTCTACCGTTACCCGGACTATACGGCGAGCGCTGAGGGCTCTCAGCCGTGACTTAAAACTAAATAAATTTAGGGCAACGGTAGCCTGAGGGTGCCCCCTGTGGGGCTCGACCTCGGCTCAGGACGTTGCTGGAGGACTTAGCATGCAAATAAATTATATTATTTGGGGATCGGTCGGATTGCTTAATAGAGACTGGGAGGGACATCGCGACGGTCCGCGCCGGCGAGGACGAAATCGTGGTTGACGGTTACACATCAATATTTATTTCCGGGCTTCTTCAGCCTCGATCTGAGCTAGGGTGATGGCATCGTCCGGTTCGCTGAGGGCGAACCTTGGTGCACCTACAGTAAAATAGGTAATTAAATTGAAAGCCTGGATGATAAGCAGTACATGAGCCATATAATTTGAATTTACATATTGCTGTCAATCAAATGACTTGAAACCATACTTCCTAAAGTTACTTGCAGATTGAAATGTATGTGTATGATTGGTATATATTGAAACAATATGTGTGTGACCTACGAATATATGAGGTAATCCACAAAATAGACTTTCAAAACTTTAAGTAGGTACTCACCTAGAAAGCAAGTTGCGTAGTATTCTTGGAACAGGCCTGAGCTGACTAGCGGTGACTGCCTGACGGTCTACAGGGCACGTCGGTTGACGACTAATCCACTCTGTGATGCAGGCTCGACAGAACGCGTGCTCACAAGCAGGCGCCTATGTATACCATAAAACAACATACAATATCTTATTTTGACCAATTTCTGGTAACTAAGTTCATGTCCTACATACCTGCAATGGGTCCTCCAGAACCCCCGAACAAATAGGGCAAAGGAGCTCTTCGTCAACGACACCATGAAACCTTTTGCTTTCAAAGCCCATGTTTGTTATTTTCGTTTGGGGTTGACAAACATTAGTCTGATGTGTTCGTGCGTGGAATTTCGATCAACAATATCACTGCAGTCGAAGGAAAAAACGATAAACAAATATTAAAATGACATCAATTTCCTATACAATTTCGTTCGACCCACCACACACAAAGCAGCACAGACAGATGTACAAGTGAGTGATTGACACACACAGGTGACAGACAGATGAATGATGACTAAATGGCACAGAATCACTAAATTAATTCAATCATCTTATTTACCTACTGAAGATAATTTTTATTTATTATTGCACAATGTACACAGCAAAAACAATAGTACAGCTATTTAGTGCGATTTGAAGGAGCTAACTAGAACGTAGTGATTCGGCGCCAAACGCACTCTCCCTAAATACTTTACTATTTAGAGTTTTTCTAAATAGGGTACATCTTTGAGTATCTAGAACCTAGAAAAAAAGGATAGGGTAGTGTAATAACCACTTAATTGTAGATGAACACGTTGTGAATAAAGTATAATTTTTAACGAAAACTCCTTACCTATTTTAAAATATCCCTCACTTGAAACTGGCAGTAGTAATCCTTGGTCAAGACCACAGACTAAGGAGAGATGCTAAGCATGTCAAGACCCAGAATAAAGACTAAAGCATCGAAACCGTACTAAAATAGCAACAAACTTACATTAGTCCATAATATACTCACTTATGGCCTTGAAGAGGTATCAGAAAGAGATGCATATGCAGTAGTATAGTATATTCGTAATTTAGAAGGTTGTCACTAGTTTTTATAATGCTAGTGATGTAATATGTCGATGTCAGAATATCGATAAATGACTTAGAATCGTAGCGCGTTCCGAAGCCTTCAGAATCTGAATATTTACTACGGCCGCCTAGTACGACTGAGACCGCGCGTCACACTAGCTACTTTAAAACTAAATATCTTGATAACTATTTGTCGTATCGAAAAAAATTTAACGCAATATTTATTTATTTTACGTGGTCTATAATATTTTTAATTAAAAATTTCTTGGTGTGTGTATAAGATTTTCTTTTCCAAAGTCATCTAAACTTTTTCTTGAACTAAAGGCATCTACCAAAGAACATCCAATTCAAGAAATAATAATTAAATTGTATGAAACTGATCAAAGAAATTGAACGAGTGGCATTTCACCCTTATCTTTGAGTTTATAATTCAACAGTCATATTTTTTTAAATAATCGGTACTTAGTTTCAGTGACTTATAATGTACTTTACTTATATGTTTAACAAGGAAATAATATAGTGTTTTTATCATCATATAAAATGAATGAAAATGAAAATGAATGATAATATTTTTTATTCAAATAGGCCTTCACAAGCTTATGAATAGTCTGACTCTAACGCACGGTTGGGAAGGTTGCTTTTACTGAAAAGAGCCGGTAAGAAACTCAGCAATACTATCCATTTATTTTTAATTTCTTCATTCCTTGGAAATCTGTAAAAAAAGTTGAGTTTTGTCAGATAACCAAACAAGTGAAACGGAAAGTAATTTTTGGTGAAAAAAAACCTATACCTAAACCTCTATCGTAAACTACTAATATAGTTACTTATTATCAAGCTAAATCAATAACATAATAACATCTAAAATAATACGAACTCACAGATGAAAGGATATTGTTTCTTCATTATTTTCTTTCCTTCCTGTATGGGATTTACAGCCTTCAACCGCACAAAATATTTTATCACAATGTAAATCAAAATATCACGAACAATGATTAAGTACGATTTCAAGCATTCTCGAAGGAATAGCACCAAAATAATTAAATTTCACTTAGAGGACCCGTGAGATTTCACAAAAAAGTATTAGCCATTATAATGCGACCAAGTTAAGTTGTAACGTAACGACAAAAAAAACGAAACAATGACGACATATTTAATTTGGTGGTATTATATTTCATCCAATTACATCCGTTTGACATTTCATCTAGTGACAAGCCGGAAAAAAGTAAGAATAAATGGGGATTGTTGATTCATTCACTCATTCTATATGAGGCATTACGTCATGTGAATAAGATAGCTGGTACCAAGCTCTTATTTTAGCTATACTTCTATGCTTTAGTCTTTATTCTGAGGTCAAGACTCAAGTTTGAGAAGACCTTTGAAGAGGATTGGGTTGCCATACCTAAAAATAAGAAGAAGAAGTATCATTCAAATAATAATAATAATAATGTACTGAGCCACAGTTTAATGCAAAGTATTATATTTTTCGGTTTTGTTTCGTGATTTAATTATTGTGCTAATGTTAATCGTATACCTAATAATCGTTAAAATAATGGCTGAAAATCGTTCTAGTAGAAACGATACCTACATAAAACTAAAACATAAAAGAAATGTTGGTTTTCGTCCTCTGTGTGAGTTTCCACATCAGAGGTGAATCCACCTTATTTGCTATCATATTTAGAATACTGTTGCTACTCTCACGGACTCTTCCTAGCAGAGTGACTGTTATCGCATCGAAGCCATTTGTACGTGCATGCGCGAACATTGATGATGCGCTGCAGAATCGTGGTAGTTGCAACAGCATTCTAAATGCGTTATTAAATTGAACCCGTAGAGCATTGTAAGCCCTTTGGGTATAGCTGAACCACAGACTCGCCGAATACAAAGATGTGCAGTAAGCCGTAAACAATTATTCAGACCCATTCGGTACCTAGCTATTCCGATCGGAAAAGACGATTTTATTTTGTTAAATTAAGGCTGTTACTGTATTAGTCGCAGAATTCATTTGCCACGATCGTGTACCGATTGATTGCCTCATTCCAAATGGAAGTCTGTATTGAGAAAATAGGAGCCATCCTGTTCAGTGACCTACTCACTCGGTTTGTCTACCCGATCGGAACTACAACCGACAGGTCTAAATAAGGGGGCATAGTATAGTTACAAAGACAAAAACTGTACCTAGTCATTGTTTTTTACAAACATTCATATTTTTTACATATTAAAAATTAATGTCAACATACAATATATACTGAAAATATATAAATGATATAATTAAATAAAATAGTATCATAATAAAAACTCAGTATAACAGACTATGCCATCAATGCCACATCTAGTAATAATCGAATTTATAAATCCATGTTGTACTTATGATCGAGTTTATGTTATCGGTTTACCCACATTATTTTCCTTTTTTTGCTGTTTCGTTTTGTTCCTTTTTTAGTGTACCTCTGTCTGTGCGCTCTAATTATTAATCTTAGTTTTAGATAATGTTTCTCAGTAAGTGAATTATGTATGCAATTCTTTATGAGAAATAAAGTTATTCTTAAACCAAACCAATATAACTCTAATCCTTCAAGGTCAATTTATGACTGTCTTTAGGTTTTTGATCTGAGTACATTATATATAATAATACTCTTTCTCACTCAATTTCTTTAAATTCATTGTCTTAAGTGTAAGATTTAATGTTTGATGAGGATGGATTGATTTTTTTGATGTAAAAGCCGCAGTGAGCGCAAACTTAGTGGCTATCCATAAATTACGTCACACGTCAAGGGGCGGGGAGGAGGTCATGTAAAAAATACACAATATACAATTAAAACAAAACGAAAAATACCAAGATAAAGGTAAATAATAAAATGTAACACAGGAAGGAAAGTGTGACAAGGGGTGAGAGGAGTCATAAACTTTGTGATGCCATAATTATGTCAAATCTAAAGTATTCAAAATGTTTTGAATGAAAATAAAAAATCCAGTAGTTTTTGAGTTTATTCGTAACAAACATAAAAAAATTCAAATCTTTCCTCTTTATAATATTACTAGCTTCCGCCCCGCGGTTTCACCCGTATTCCCGAGGGATCTTGTGATTTTCCGGGATAAAAACTAATAAAAAGTTTATAGCCTTCCTCAATAAATGGGCTATCCAACACTGAAATAATTTTTCAAATCGAACCAGTAGTTCTTGAGATTAGCGTTCAAACAAAAAAACAAACTCTTCAGCTTTATAATATTAGTATAGATTATTAGTAGATAAAATATAGAACCTTTGACTTGGTTGGTTGGTGGCTAGTTGACAACCGTGTATCAAACCCTTAAATAGTGTCAGCTGGCAACATTGGCATATGAATCCTGCCTGCCTACTGCCATTTGCCAACAAATCTCAATCAATCTGCCAAGCTAATAGTGTCAGCCTACTGCCAATATTTCTTTCTTTTCTGCCATTGTAAAATGGATCCAGGCAGGGGGTGCTGATTAGAATTCCTATTTATTCTTTATTTTACTCATTGAAACCGTAGAAGAAAACTGTAAAATGAGCGTCTTTAAGTCTGCTATGGGCTACTTCAGCTCAGGAGGCGCCAACGGCGGCAGTGACAACGATTTCGTGGGTCAATTTGTTGAAATTGGAAACATGAAATTGAGAGTTAAAAAGGTGATCGCAGAAGGTGAGTAAATGAGTACTTATTGCTTATTGCGAAACGATATATAATGCATTTTTGGTTTTCCAATAAATTTATTGGCTCAATTTAAATGTGGGTCGGTGTTCTCTTCGTATGAATGTCACAGCCAATTTAGGGGCGGACGGGACATTGTAATGGTCTGGCGAAATGTTAGGCTCAGTGCCTGTTTGTAAAGCCCATCATAAATTCATACTATGAAGTGAACCAATTTATAAGAATTAGTAAATTAAACAATTTTGTTTTTCAATAATAACTAATAGGCTGGCAAATTTTCCAAGTAAACAATCGTTTTCTAGTACCTGTGATGTCTGGATTATATAAATAAGTGCAGGCATAGCCATTTTTCAAATTAACCTTTGGCTCATGAATGGGATGAGTGTGAAAACTACATAGGTAATAAGTACCTAAATGTTTGTTGGTTCATATTTTATGCGCTGCCATACCAATGAACTGATCATGATGAAAATTGGTACAAAGATAGCCTATGGTATGGAGAGGGACATAGGCAACTTTTTTTTTCATGGGAATGCGGGTGTTACTGCGGGAAAAAGCTAGAATACAGTAGAATCTCACTAATCCGGCACTATTAAAAACCAGAGGGTGTCGGATTATCAAAATGTTCAGATTACTGGATTGTATAGAAATATCATAATAAATAAAATAAAGCTTTTCATAAATGGAATACAATGTATTTGTGTTCATGTTCTACAGGTTTTTTTTATATGTGACATAATTTTAAAATAATCCCTAATTGTGGTAGTTTAGATATATAGATACTATGTTATCATTTATTAAAAGTAATAGGTACTAAATACTACTACAAAATAAAATAGGAAAGTACTTACAACTATCATTACTTCAACAGTGTGTAAGAGATAGATTTATATGACAGAAAGAGAGGTGTTTGTAGGTAAGTTTTCATACCTAAACACAGTTTTTATTAGGGAGTGAGCCTTCTGTACATAGTACTACTTCTTATTCTGTGACTATACTCGAGTATTAAAGGCTACTTTACATCTGAAAACCGCAGGTGCAACCATGTGAGATATATAATATATACTTAGTTTGAAAATAAAACTATGTTATGGAGCATCAGTTTTTAGGTTTAATTTTGTTTTACTGTTTATAGACATTTCTGAAGATTCAGTCCAATTCATTTTTTCATTTTGCCTTTATGTTAGCATTACTATAGGTTTGGGTTACTCCATACATAAATGCTAAAATATTCTTAATATCAAACACTTCAAGGTTGACTCATTAAATGGGCCATGCAAAACACCATGGCATGGCATGGTGCCAGAACAATAAGAAATAACTACACAGTAGAAAATACATATACCTAACATAGGTTTTTATTACATAACTTCCAACCTCATTAAAACCTCCTTCAGCAGTAAAAAATGTAATATACCAGCTAATCCTGGCATGCCATGCCACTTTTTTTTGTTAGAAACCATTGCAGGCGTGCACACATGAACTCACCAAAGTTTCGTCACAATTGATTAATGGTGTAGGAGGTCATATGTTACATAGAAACAGAGAGACAAATATAGATTTATATACGTTAAGATAAGTGGTAATAACTACTATTTCCTAAATTTCTTATTGCTGACATCAAAATCATATTAAATTAAAAATCAACAAAATACTTGTAACTATGTACTTTTACTTTAATTAAAATATAATTATTATTAGACCTCTACAAGGCCTTTAAATTCACAAAGGCCTTAGGCCTATCATCATTTTTGTGCACTGACCTCAAAAAACAAACTGATAATTATTATTTTACCAATCATGGCAAGGCCTGCAGTCAGTCAAGATTCCAGTTTTTAATTAAGTTAAATGTATAACTTCATTAATTCATAAGGTGAAAGAATGCCTAGCCATGGTGATGGATGTAGGTTTGAATTCTATTAGTCTTGAATCTTGTAAATTAGTGTTGAAACCTGACTGAATGCATTTGCATCTTTGAGTATTGAAAGAGTAAAAGAAACGATTATTCTTAAAACTCAGCCATTCAATTATCATTATTTTATATATTTTCAAATGTCATTTTCTAAAATAATATTCACTTTGCAGGTGGTTTTGCATTTGTGTTTGTTGCTCAAGATGTTTCAAGTGGCACCGAATATGCTTTAAAAAGGCTAATGGCAGCTGATGAGCAAGCAAATAAGAATATTATTCAAGAAATTAGTATATTAAAAAAGCTATCAGGGCACCCTAATATAATTAAATATATAGCAGCATCTTTTATTGATAAATCTAAAACATCACATGGGATGGGAGAGTATTTATTGTTAACTGACCTCTGCAGCGGAGGAAGTTTGATGGAGGCTCTACAGAATAGGGGGCAGGCATTCCCTCTGCCAACAATACTTAGGGTTTTCTATCAAACATGCAGAGCAGTTCAACACATGCATGCTCAAGTGCCGCCTATAGCTCACCGTGATCTCAAATTAGAAAATTTCTTAATATCTAATGAAGGTAAGATCAATTACTTTTTAAATTCTAGTTTTATAACTTAGTATTGATTATTAAATTGTATGAAGCCTGTTCTGAAAACCATGAATATGTGGGACCTTGAAGATGTGGATGTTGTGTCAAGCAATAAAAAAATAGGATAAAAAAAATAAGGGGTTCAATTTTTACTAAGAATTTCTTAATTTAAAAAGTATTTACACTAAGTTTTTTATTGTAGGTACAATAAAGCTGTGTGATTTTGGCTCTGCTACAACTGATGTATATTCACCGAATCCCTCCTGGAGTGCAAATCAAAGGAATATGTTAGAGGAAAATGTAAGTTTATTTTATCTATTCATTAAATGGCCTACCAACAGTTAAAATATATATTTTATATTACAACATAATTTGGATGCAGATATTCTTCAATGAATGACTGATACCAATGCAGCATTAAAAAATACTATTGTGTCATTTATGCATCATAAATATTATATATTTCATGTAATCTCTGAATCGTATTTATTATCTCTGTGTTATCATTTTGAATTTATTTATTTATTACTAGCTTTCGCCCGCGATTTCACCCGCGATTCCGGAGGTAATAAGTAGCCTATGTCACTCTCCATTCCATAAACTATCTCTAAGTAAAAAATCACGATGATCCATTGCTCCGTCGCAGCCAGAACGTAGGACAAACCAACAAACACACTTCAGCATTTATTACAATGTAAAAGTGTGTTTATTAATATAACCTACCTGGGTAGCTTTTGGTGGTTTATACATTTATTTTATAGCATACATTATGGCTGAAATTGATTCAAAAATTAATGGACCGGTTGGCTCCGAGGCTACATGACTGCCTCGCCGGGGTTTGTGGGTTCGATGTTCCCAGAACATGTGCATGAACATGTCTGTTCTCCTTCTGGGTGTATAAGTATACCCGCATGGTTATATTTATCTTTAGCTTTTCCACTTAAACTGTGACTTACTACGCTATTCCCATTAGTCACAACATGTTGATACAGCCTAAAACCTTCCTCATAAAATCCCATGCAGCGTTTGCAGTGTGTGTTAGTTTGAGTATGAGTGTGAGTGTGTGAGTGTGTTCTAAATGCCAAAACGATAACGATAAAATTTGGCGTATAGGCAAAGTATATCCCCGGAATGACGTTTAATTCCGAAAAATCACAATATCGCCTTGGAATCCTTTCCAAGTCTAAACCGCTGAACCGATTGCGATGAAATTTCGTACGCAGATAGCCTATAGTATGGAGAAGGACATAGGTTACTTTCTTTTACGGGAACGCGGGTGAAACCGCGTGGCTGAAGCTAGTATATAATATTGGCTGTAAAGAATGATTTTATAACGACAACCATGTATTCATTCAGATGAAGCTAAGTATTAAAATTACAGGTATTGGTTTACAACCACATTAGAGACCGCGTATTGCTGAACGTAAATTAAAATAGTCAAGTCTTGAGTCGAGATCGCATCAATTTAAATCCTGAGCATTTGACCTAGAGTTCATTTTCGATTGGTCTTGATTTACGTTGATTCTCGTTACGGAAACTTCAGTGACAAAACTATAACAAGCAAGTTGTGACTATCTATAAACCGGTACTTACCTAGCTATTTTTATTTATTTTATATTGATAATACTCATCAATATTATATACTTTTTTTACTATCTGATAATTTAAAATTATTTTAGACGGGCCTAAAAACAAGTACTTAAGTATACTTAAGTTTATACTAATTTATTTTTCTTCTGCCGACAAACTGTTTAACAGTTTGGCAGATTAATCACTTAAACCATGTGACTTTGAAATGTATATTCAATTTTTAAAAAATCCGTTTTGTACATATCTTCAAATGTTACCTGCTAAAATAATACCGCCCATATATGGTACTAATAAATAATTATTTATCTATCTGAAGTGGCAGGCAATCACTTCCGAATTACTGAATAAACAGATTTGTCATTAAATTGGGTTATTGTTTTCTAATGGTCATTCAGGTCATTATTACTGATGAAAAGTGTTTTTATAGCATAACTTTAACTGTCCACAGCATTCACTGTTTTGTCAAAGTGTATGGTAATCCTACTAATATTATAAATGCGAAAGTTTGGATGGATGGATGAATGGATGTCTCTTTCACGCCAGATCGGCTGAACGGAACTGGATGAAATTTGGCTCAGAGATAGATTATAGTCTGGAATAGTACATAGGCTAATTTTTATCCCGGGAAAACATAAGATCCCTAGGGAAGATAAAAGTAGCCTTTGTGCTATCCAGGGTGTCAGCTACCTCCATACCAAATTTCATCAAAAATGGTCCACGTGTTTGAGCGTGAAGAAGTAACAAACATACAAATACACACACTCACAAACTTTCGCATTCATAATATTATTGTGTGATTAGTAAAATAGTAAGATGTAAGATAAGATAAGATATAATTTTGTTTTCTTTCAGTTGGCCCAATTCACAACGCCAATGTACCGAGCCCCAGAAATGCTCGATACATGGGACAATCGTAAAATAGACCACACGGTGGACGTATGGGCGCTGGGTTGCATACTGTACACATTATGTTATATGCAACACCCGTTTGAAGATTCCGCTAAGTTGGCTATACTGAATGGAAACTATAATCTTAACCCCAATGATCAACGCTATAAATGTTTTCATGAAATTATAAGTGAGTATGATATCGAATTTATACTTCTTATATTTTTGAATTTACATTGAAAGAAATGTCTTATAAGATTTTCCATGTGCAATTTACTTACAGTCTTGTCTTGAACTTGCTACTTGAATTGAAAGAATAACTTTTTTTGTGGTGATGTGGCCGAAGTTGGTAATTGTTATTAATTTGTCCACAGATGGTTGCCTAACAGTGAACCCCGAGGAGCGGTTGGCAATAAGTAGTGTGCTTGAGCGGTTGGCGGCGATAGCGGAGTCCAACAACGTCAATCTGAAGCAACCACTCAAATTTGAGCGTAAAAAAGTTGAACAATCTGTGGCCACTAGCTCGCCAGGTAATAAGAAGTCAAGTAAATATTACACTACCATATCGTAAGAGTACCGTTGCGGCGCGACTCCGTCAACATTATGTGATACATTAAAAAAATCAGTATAGTATTTATATGCGCCTGAGTCGTTAGATTGGTTTGCGATCGCGCGTCTCAGTTATCCATACACCTTACGGTCCATTATTATGTTATGTTGCATTTGAGACTCGAGCTAAAAATGGTCAAGAATTTTTTGACTTTTTACACTCAAATTTTTTTCTTTATTTACTCCACGTATTTATTTTCGAATTGAGTTCCTTATGAAAGGTTACTAACGTAAAACGAAATGTGAGATTTGTTTACATTCCAATGTTGATTATCGCCAAAAATCGTACATCACCAAAGGTAAGGCAATGTTGAATAAATTGTTCTCTAATTCAAATAAGGTAGTATAGCATTTATTTGACTTTTAAATATTTTCTTTTAAATTATACTATCGAGGTTGATATGTTTATGTTCGCTTCTAATTTGGAGTGCGTTTACATGACGTTAGTTATGTAATTAGGTTATAAATACAAAAAGAACACCCTATGTGTAATGAAGAGGCTCAGACAGTGTGTACGTACACACGTACGTATGTATGTACTAAGCCTTATATCGACACCGAAATTGCTCCATGAACAGTTAAACTTCATAAGCTTTAATTTGATATTTAAGTCTGAATAAAAGACAATTGAATGGTAACAAAAATAATAATAGGATATTAAATGAAAATTAGTTTATAATTTTTGTAACATTTGTCGCAAAATAATCTTGACATTCTTATTAAATAACTTACATTACCAAAAAGTCAGTGTGCATTTATAAAGTGCATAGAATTCGTAGAATTAGGGTACCTGTCGCTAGTTAGATGTCTTACTATAATAATTTAGATTATACTAATCTTGTCTTTACATTCCTGTAAGTTTATGGGGTTATAATGCAATCTTTACACAAATTTTAAAACCCCATCTAATATGATGATGTGTACTTCGAGTTATATTATGTAGTATATAAATAAATCCCAAGGTTCTAAATCTAGGTACATAATACGTAACGTATATATTAGCTTATATTAACACAATTCGTATTATAAATCACAACTAACAAAGGTAAAACAATCATAATTATGTAGTGTGTTGCACTAATTGGTTGGTGGCTTGGTGACCTCCGCACTTTGGTTTATGCATTATGTCACAAAATTATATGAATTGGGCCTTATATACTGGGTGACATTTTAGTCACTAGCAATACTTGCAAATGTGGAAGTACTCATCAATATGAACAACTTTTATTATGGGACTAACTGTGAAGTCACGAAAAAATTGTCAGCTGTTCCATACAAAAGTTCAATACCTACTCCATCAAATTGTATGAAGCAACCGTTTTATTTTACGCGATATCAGAGTTGTTCCCATAGTAAAAGTTGTTCATATTGATGAGTACTTCCACCCCTGCAAGTATTGCCAGTGACTAAAAAATCACCCTGTGTAAGTTATTGGTGTGTATATTACTAGTCTATGGCTTAAAGTGTAATTTATTACACGAATTGTTATATTATTTAATTTAATTTGTGTTGATTTAATCGATATAATTATATATATTAGATTCGTGGATCATTCCAAAACATCCCAGACAATATAAGGAAATGATAATGTTAAACTGAGGTACAAGTATTGAATTAGAGTAGATTTATATTATATAGAAATATATGTTTAGTGTTCATACATTTTGTCATACTTATATCACAATTTGATCAAGTGTTTTTCTATAAACACTGTCCTTTAAATGTTTACATGTCATGAATATCACTATTTTTTGTTATTCATATATTAGGACTATGTCAGAGCTTAAAATAGAGAAATAAATGAGTATATTCTTCACAGCCGTGGTTTGTTTTTATTTCTAAAAGCATTTTATCAAAAATACACAGCATTAGAGGTACTGAAGGAGGATAGATGGAGGATTTCTCGATATTGGAAAAACAAGGGTAAACTAAGTTTTAACATTGGTATAAATTGTTCGCTAACACACTACTATAATGACATTAACAAGAGCACTTGCACTGTTTTGCATCACTATTACCACAAATATTTATTGCTAGCAACATTTATAAAGTATCACGTACGTTTGAAAAATACCTAGCACTATAGCGAAAAAGTATAGAAGTACCGTCTCTTATAATACGACGCTTAACATCGTCGTCTTCCATAACTCACTAGCAAGCAATTTGTCTCATTTGCTTCCATACAAATTCATAATTTATTTGCCTAACAGTATAATAAAGTATTATGTTCAGTATGATTTCAATCAAATTTGATACTTTAAATATATTAGATATCTGAGTTATTTTTTGTTCGTGGATTTTTCAAATGTACGCCTTTCATAGATGTTGAATATAAACTATTAATCTCCTATGATTCGGGATTGTGTTCACAGATAATACAATGGGCTTGCAAATGTTTTTCTGATCTATACATTTTGCTTTTATAACAGCTTAGCAATCGATATTATTATCTATTTAATATTTTCATATTTTACACAATGTAATAAAGTTCTATTTAGCTTATATCATCAGTTAGTGACAAAATATAATTACATTAGAACATCAATGTTATATGTATAGTAATATGCGTAGTAGTAAATCCTTGGGATGTCAGTTTATCTAGCTCTGAATATCATTGCTATTCCGCTCTAGCATATCAGTTATGTACAACTCTATCTCTTTCAAACATTTCTTAACTGTCCTTAGTTTTTAAAGAGAGATAAAAATATTAGACTCATAAAAAACAATTTTGAACCTTATCTCATACGCAAGAAGATATAAATTGCCGATTTAATAAAATTCTGACGCAAGCCAATAAATTTATCTATAGAAAATTAATATAAGTGTAGTACTTGATATTGATTCACTATCGATATATTATCTCTTCGTCTTTAAATATTGAACATAGTATTTATCAACTAATCTAACAATATTATATTGAAATTGGTTTATTTGATTGAACGATAAAGTTTCTCAAGTACTTCAAGTCAGCGTCCTCGGCTTGCATGTAATCTTGTTATGACGTATAAAATCAATGCTTCTTTAAATTTTGTTGGAATGAACATAATCCATTGCATGTAAATGTCTGTAGAATTCTATGAAGTTCCTCGCCTTCTATTTAGTAATCTTATTATTTAGAATATCGCGTGTGAAAATAGTAAATATACTGCCACATGATTTTTCATGAAAAATTATATCCAAATTTTCTTATAGTGATTTTAAAGTTACTGTTAAAAGGCGCCGGACTTCATACAATATGCTATTTGATATCAATATATATCACATTTTCTTTTTTTCATTTTAGGTGTATTCAACTTTTTCGGGTGCCCAATTGTATTCTCGTTTAAATGACCCGCGGCGCTAGCATGAACCATCTGGACTTCACTCACACTGACGCTTGTGCTAGAACCATTGGATATGCTCGCAATGATGAGTATTCATTGTTTTTTTTTTATTTATTAATATTTTGTATTGTTGTTATTGCTTGTACGTTAATTTATTTTATGAGTAACTTATGCCGTGTACTTTAATATCAAGTATAAAAAAAACAACGATAGTGTCTGCTGTAATGAACTGATTAGAACTGACATGATCATTGTAAATCAATCGCATTTAAACAAGTGTTATCGATGTTAAGAAAGATAATACAACATATTGGTACGGCCAGCAACATAAGTAGCTGAACATATCCATTTACAAATCTGTACACATTTACAAAATATCTGTTTACTTTATCTTTGCATATTATAGATAGTGTACCTAAAATTGTTTCGTAATTTTAGATATATTCATCTACTTATGTTGCTGACTGTACTTAAAACAATAAATTGGCATGTGGGTTGCCTGTTATCGGTAACCGACTTAACGTTCATTTTTTTTTTTTTTACTTTGTATAGACTTGTGTTTGACCACAATCTCACTATGGTAAGTGATGATGTGGCCGAAGGTGGTAAGCACACAAAGCCTAGAAAATAATTTAACACTGCATCTGACCGTACGAACGAACGAATTTAGACCTACATATTATGTGTACTACATATCCATACTATATTTTTTATTAGAATTAAATTTTTGAACAGATTTTGATGAAAATTGGAAGAAGACTAAATAAATATAATAAAAATTCCTGGAAAATGATATTTCCATATGTTAAAACGGTTACTGTCAAGACATGCACCTGTATAATTATTGAATATGGTATACAGTTGCATCTTTTCTGGGGACACTATTATCTGTAATTAAATTTATAACCAAATTAATTACATTTTAATATCAATTTGGACTTTCATAATTTATTTCACTGTATGTATAACAACCCGTCTATATATTAACAGATATATCTAACACATTCCACTTTGGTAATCTCCATTCCATTAATTTAAAAAAAAAACATTGGTACAAATTATTTTAAAGTTATGTCCATAGTATTAATAAGTTACCATTTTTATTTACACATTATTATTTTTGTTGTATTTACTATAATTTTATTGATGTTAAATAAAAAATGTAGTCGATATAAGTTTATATGTATACAGTATTCATGTTTCACTACTTATTATATTTATAATTACTAGAATCACACAAAAGTAAATCAAACGACCATGTACAATAAATAAAAAATATAAAAAACCCGTCTGCGTAAAACGCGAACTAAAAATTTTCGTGGACTCTGTAAAATTCATCTAATCAAATAAAGTAAGTCCTCATGCATTAAAATCAACCACATACATAGCTACAAAGACGGATATGCGTGAAAAACTTTACCCTGTCTTTGTTGTCGAGCAGTCGGGTAATAATATGCTCCCTCCAGCAACAACGTAGAATATTCTCAAAAAATCATTGCTGTTCACAAATAATTGATAAGCTATTGATCTGCCATAATGGTTCGTTTATTACATTACTTTTACTATAAGTAATCTGATTATTTGTTTTGATGACGTATTTATAAATATCATTGTTTTTTTACATTACTTCACACAAGTTCAACCATAAACAGCATATTCATTCAAAAATAGCACTTATTTCTTGATCTTATATGGACTAGATTTTAAAGAAACTATTCATATACATATCAACTAATAATTCGGCAGCTATTAATAATACCTAAGTTAATTTGGTGCTTAGTTAGAATGTAGTATTTCTCTATTTTAAGTTTCATTAATTAAGCATATTTTTTTCCTAAATCTGACGTAGAAAACGCAAACATGATATGGCGGCAGCTACTATAATACTAAATATTAAATGTGTTATTAATTATTATTTTAATCCGATTTAGTTGATTATGGAGGGGTATTAGCTATGTTTACGTACAGTTAACGGACTTGATGGTGATCCACCACTACCAACTAACATAACGTTCGTACCAGTAGATACCGGATTAAGCCAGCGTGGGGCCTGTAGCAAATATAATCAAGGGCCCTTGGGTCAGTCAGGGTCTCTAATCTTATTAGAGTTGGTCGCGCAGTTATATTTTCACGAAATTTTAGTCTTTTGAAAGATATGATTTTTCATTCTTTCATATCTTTCAAAATACAATTATTATTATTATCTCATTTATTAATTATATTGCCTATTAAATTACATTTTTAAATATAAGTTATAAAAAAAAATGCATTTAAAAATATAAAAAAACAGTTCCCCACCGGTATCGGGTCAATATTATTATTGTAGCGTGATTTGTCTTAATTTTTGTATTTCAATTATTTTCCTTTTCAAACATTTTAAATTTATTTCGACACCAAAAACTTGTCATGATTTTCTTTTTCAATGCCTACATAGTTCCAGCGCATTATTTTTCAGTGTAATAAATCCCATTCCTTACGAGAAATATTTTTTATGCGTGGACGCGGGCCTCCAGAGGTGCGGGGCCCGTAGCATTTGCTATTGTCAGTGAGACTAGATAAATAATTTGATGTAATGAATCTGAGTTGGTTTTGAAAAGAGTAATTGCTGAGTTTCTTGCCCGCTCTTCTCAGTAAAAGCAACCTTCCGAACCGTGCGTTAGTCAGACTATTCATAAGTGCTTGTGAAGGCCTATTTGAATAAAAAATATTTTCATTTTCATTTTACTACTGCTATATGGCTAATCCGGAACTGGTTCGTACGCTGAAAAAAGAAGAATGCCAAACAATTATGATCCTAGAGGTGGTTTACCATCAAATTTGTCGACTGTACCAACATTTTAATATTAAAAGAGTTCTTGACACATCGTACATAATAATTAATCTTCGAACAATTAAATCAAATAATTGACGAAAATTCGAAATGTTATGTGAAACCCTGCGTAAGGGCCTTTTCCCACGAGCGGCGAGCGCGATTCGAATCATAATTTTATTTAACGCTCTTTTCGATTTACATACCCTTAACGCGATATCTTATCGGAATTACATAAGTACTCGATACTTGTTTTGTATATTTGTATTTGATAAAAATTACTCGGGATACATCTTGTGCTAGTGAATTTTTCTAGTGGTACTTTGACAAACATTGCCATTCAAACAACACGCTCGTGTGAATGGGCCCTAAGACCCTCAGCTTGAAATAAAACATACTTTATAGTATTCTCATCTATTCTACTTATATTAAAATTATACTAAAGATTTTTTTTCAAATGTGATAATGATGTTTTTCCATATTATCGGTCGAAAATTGATAATTTGGATAATTTTTACTAAAGTGATTTATTAGGTTAAGTAAGATAACTTACATATTTGATTCTATATTATCTTAAAATTTGTATTCAGTAGATATAACATCACACTTTATAATATAATGTATTATTATTTTTATAAAAGAGTATTTTTAATATTTCGTTTTCATAGTTCATAGGTGAGCAATATTTTTGTTACTATTAGTTGTTTAAGGTTTAAAACATGTAAGATATTTAATATTAGAAATAAATATCTATTCAATTTAATTGTAATGTTTTTTTTGTTATCAAAACTACCTAAGGTTACAAAATATCTCTTGCCAGCGAACAAACTTGTTAGTAATTTATCAATAATTAATTCAGTAATAAACAATCGCAAGGCCAGAGTTATTTCTCAGTTACCTACTTCAAAATGTATCCTATACAAACCCGCTATTTAGGTAAATATTTTATTTACTAAATATTCATGAAAATTTTAGTATTCAAACATATACAGCTAAATACAAAAACGCATCTCAAACTTTCAACGAGCAGAACACAACCACTAAGCATTAAAAATTTTCAGCGAACAAAGATCCAGTGTCTACAACCCAAGAGGTGCCGAACTCTAGGCCTCCCGAGCCGAGCAGGCCTCCACCGCCGGCGAGGCCTCCCGCGGCCCCACATTACCAACCGCCCCCGCCTCAGCAAGCTGCTGTTAATTCTGGAGGCCTATTCTCTTCCATAAGAGGTGGAGCTGGTAGTTTCTTAAAGAATTTGAAGGACACGTCTTCTAAGGTCATGCAGACAGTTCAACAGTGAGTATTGTTAAAGCCACCCTTTATGGTATATTTTATATACATATTTAAGCGTGAGAAAGATCTACAAGTTAGCAAATATATACACTATTAAGAATTAATCTACCTTACCAAGACGATTTGTGAGTTGTTAACTTTTTCTAAAAACAGTTTGTGCTACAGTAAAGAAATAATTTTATTAATGAACTAGCTATACGTGCTACGGTTTCAACTGCGATCCTCTAATTCACCTCATTAGGGATTGATTTTCCGAAAATTCTATCTTAGTCAACCCTAAGCTATAAAAAATTGCAATGCAAATTTCATAGTATTGACTAGACCAGAGGTTTAGGCTCTTTGCATGTTTTTAAAACTGATATTTTGATTTCAGGTCTATAGCGAGAACCGACTTGGATATAAGTTATATAACGAGTCGTGTTATTGTGATGCCTTGCCCATCGGAGGGTTTAGAAAGTGCTTATAAAACTAACCACATTGATGACGTCAGGGTGAGTTTGCTACCTTCATTTATTGTCATACAGCATTCCATTTTGAAAATTTCTATAAACTGAATCGAAAAAAAAAACCATATAATTATCCAACCTGTTCACAAAATTACACGAGAATCAAAAAAAAATAACAAAAAAAAGACAAAAAAAAAACAATAAATTTAGGGGGTTCCCCATACTTAGAACTGAAACTCAATTTTTTTTTTCATCCAACCCATAAGTGTGAGGTGTCTATGGATAGGTCTTTAAAAATGATATTGAAGTTTCTAACATCATTTTTTTCTAAACTGAATAGATTGCGCGAGAGACACATCCAAAGTGGTAAAATGTGTGTCCCCCTGTAACTTCTAAAATAAGAGAATGATAAAACTAAAAAAATATATGATGTACATTACCGTACAAACTTCCACCGAAAATTGGTTTGAACGAGATCTAATTAGTAGTTTTTTTTTAATACGTCATAAATCGTAAACTCAATTTACCTTTCATTCAATCAACTCAAATATAAAAAAAAAATGGCAAAAAGCAAGGTCTTACTAAAGGAAAAAATCAAAAAAATTAAAATAGTTGAAAATCATACATACATAGTTACGCCAATTAATAAAGACCTCTGAGTTGTATCGGCGCTCATACAATTTAGAGGTCTAGCTTAATTGGCACCAACCTCAAATAAGGTAAATAAATAAAATTGTACATTTCCCTTGATGGACGAACAATGGACGAAGTTTGTACGGAACCCTCGGTGCGCGAGTCCGACTCGCACTTGGCCGGTTTTTTTTATTACTTTGCCAGACTATTTAATGGTTACAAAATCAATTATCTCGTCTATATTACATACACCCACTTCGAGGTTACCCTGAAAATAGTTTATTCCAGTGGCGGATCCGGGATTTTGGTTTTTGGTTTGATCGATAACTTTGCGAGTTTCAACATTAGTTATTGTTTTGCATTACACAATTTTAATGAAAATCTTTTTGGAACGTTTTCTTTCGTGGCTTTAGTATAAAGTAAAAAGCCCCAATCCGTTCCAGGCATATTTAGAGAGTCGTCACCCCGGCGGCAAGTACTGCGTGTACAACGCGTGTCGCGGCGCCAAGTTCAGCTTCCCGCGGCACGTGGTCGTGACGGACGCGTGCCGCGCGCTGTGGCCCTCGGCCGCCCACAGAGCGCCCTTGCTCGCGCCCGCGTACGCGCTGCTGCAGCACATGTACCAGCACCTGGGGAAGGACGACCGGACCGCTGTCGTTGTTATGTGTCAGGTCACTTGGAAATTGTTCATTTGTACTATATCATGTAAAGTTAATGTACACGTTGCCCTATAAATCATCGGTGTTGGTATTTCACAATACCGAGTCGATACGGTTCCAACGAGAACCAGTGATATATGCGAAAGGTTTATGTTTGGTGCTCGATCAAACTGTAATGGTTGAAACGATTTGGTTTAGGTTCATAGATAAAACATAAATATCGTATTCGATTCCTTATGTAAAACTGCGGAGTAGAAACTAGTATTGCAATTAGGTATATTTGTTGAACAAGCAATTTTTCGAAAAAGATGAAACTATTGATCGAATAGGCAAAATATTGATTTCGTTTTCTCCAATATTGTGCTCTGTACGTTTTAGATTAGGACTGAAATTTGCACGCCAACATGGGGCATGTTGGCGTGCCATCTTTACTATTCTGAAATTGAAAGCTGTCAATCTCCCCTACAGGACGGCAAACAGATGTCCTGCATGTTACTCTGCGGTCTGCTCCTATATGCAAAGTTAGTGACAGTACCTGAAGACGCCTTACAGATATTCGCGGTGAAGCGATCGCCGATCAACATACCGCCTAGTCAACTTAGATATTTGTACTATCTAAACAATCTCATAAGGTAATCTATCTATCTATATATATATAAATCAATGCCAATTTTCGTTGTAATTTTATAACTCAAGAACGGGCTCACCTATCCAAACCAATTTTTTATAGTAGGGGAGCCCAGGATGCTAAATTTATTTGAGCGTGTCAGGTATTCAGAAGGAATGTTAAGTGAACTCAAAAAAGTGTCCTATTCTAATGACTGACGATTCGGGCGTGATCAAAAACCATGATCGATTTTTGAAAATGTAAAAAAAAAGTGACCTTGAAATACTCGAGCGCGTCAGATTTTTATACAGACGGTTCAGCTTGATGTCCTAGTCGTCCAATGATAATCTGACAATTATATGCAGAAATATTGTTAATCTGACGATTTTTATTTTATTTATGGATGTAATAAAAACAATATAAATATGGGTGATTATACAAACGTTGGGTAACTCATTGTCATTAGACAATGGAACGATGTGTTATTATATTTTGTATATGTTTTTAAATGTATTTAAAAAAAACAGCCTTTTATTTGGTCACTCAATTTCAGTTATTCATTTTAAATACAAGTCTGTAAATTTCCACCATATATATATTCTCAAAACGTCAGTACTTTGGTATGTCACAATCCCAAAAACGCGCAATGAAGTGGCTGTGTTTTAAATATTATCTTTATTATTTACCTTCACAAGTTGTTTGGATATTTTACGTACATTGAAATCAATAGAGACTCCTAATCTGAGCTGGATAAAAAAGTTCAGAAGCTTGGCATGGTGGTAAGGTACTGTAAGGAACATATACCCTGATATTTTTTCGTTTCAGACCTGAGCCAATACTCCCGCACTTCCGGCCCGTATCTTTAGTATCATTGACAGTTCATCCTGTGCCTCTATTCACGAAAGCGAGGTGTGTAATATCTCAGTACTTTAAGAAATAATAATGTGTTACTAACGACATGGAAAGTTATTAAAATGTTATTTCTTCCTTTCAGGGATGGCTGTAGACCATATATTGAAATTTACAATGAAGATAGACTTCTATTATCTACATCACAAGATTATGATAGGTTACATTTGTATACAATAGCCGAAGGCAAAGTAAGTATTAATTTAATAAAAGTCGATTGTTATTTTAAAATAATAAATATTCAGTACTAACTTATGTTGTAACTTGATTTATAGAGATTATGGTTTTTATTCTAGAACTAAATAGAGTAGTTCTTGTAATAAAATTATATTATTGAACATAATAGCATTATGTCGAAATGTTCCATATGTCTTCTCGTAATTCCAAATCGGTCATCAGTCGCGCAAAATTGTATCTTTTAATTTTATTTTTAATTGCCCATAATTACATAGTATAATCAGCCCCAAAAGTAGATGATCACATTACATAATTCACAGTTTTCATATCAAGATAATGTCAATAGTTTATTATGAAATTGTAACGTGACTTTTGGTGCTGACTGTACCAATTTAATCACATTCAAACCTAAATAATGATTTTTCCACCAGGTAACCCTGCCGCTAGACACAACAGTAGTCGGTGACGTGGCGATATGTCTGTACCACGCTCGGCAACAGCTGGGCCGCGTCCACGCCGTCCCCATGCTCTCCGTACACTTCCACACGGGCTTCCTCGCGTACGATCAGCACGCTATTAAGTTTAACAGGTTAGTTTATTATTATCAACCTTGAGTCTCGTTTCTTAGAGTCGCTTTTTGATTAGTTGATACAGTGGTGGATATCTACCACTCTCGGCAACAATAATTATTGTTGCTGTTTATTTATGTCGATTTATAAATAAAATACATACATAGTGAAAACGAAAAATATGACTTGCTGACTTTCTTCTAGCCGATTTTTCTCAGTGGTAAATAAACTACTTAAGCTTTGGCTCTGAATTCCGAAAAACGAGCTCTAGTAGTATTAGTAGCTCTTTTTCTCACGACAGGACCCATTTTGTGTGCTTTTTCGTCAGAAACGTTTCATTTTGAGACTTTGCACTAAAATTCGACCTTGAAATTTTACTCTCATCGCACATGTTATTTCAAAATCTATTTTTATTATTGTTTTCTTCTCATCATCATCATCATCTCAGCCGCAAGACGTTCACTGCTGATCATAGGCCTCCCCTAAGGATCTCCAATAGGACCGGTCTTGGGCGGCCTGCATCCAGCGTTTTCCGACGACCTTTACAAGGTGGACCCTTGCAAGTGGACGTCCTACGCTGCGCTTGCCGGTCCGTGGTCTCCACTCCAGAACTCTTCAGCCCCATCGGCCATCTGTTCTGCGCACTATGTGCCCTGCCCATTGCCACTTCAACTTGCCAATCCGCTAGGCTATGTCGGTGACCCTTGTTCGTCAACGAATCTCCTCATTTCTGATTTGATCGCGTAGAGAAACCCCGAGCATAGCCCTCTCCATGGCTCGTTGTGCGACATTGAGCTTCTCTATGTGGCCCATAGTGAGAGACTACGTCTCTGTGCCATATGTCATCGCTGGTAACACACACTGGTTGTAGACTTTTGTCTTGAGGCACTGAGGTATTTTGGACGAGAAAACATTCCGCAGTTTCCCGAACGCTGCCCAGCCGAGTGGGATTCGGCGATTGACCTCTTTCTTGAAGTTGGACTTACCTAGTTGGACTGTTTGTCCTAGGTAGACGTACGTGTCAACAACTTCGAGAACCGAATTTCCAACTGATACCGGGGTGGGCACAACACGGGCATTTGACATAATTTTTGTCTTCTCCATGTTCATTTTAAGGCCCACCCGTTGTGAAACTCGGTTGAGGTCATCGAGCATCGTGTTGGCTGAGCTCCTCCATCGTTTTTGCCATGGTCCACAAACGCTAAGCATAATGGCAAGTTATAGTCCTCGGTCTTCTGTATAACTTGTCGAAGCGTATGAATGTGGTCTATGGTACTATACCCTTCTCGGAAACCGGCTTGTTCGGGATGCTGGAAGTCATCGAACCTGCGTTCGAGACGATTCGCGATGACCCTTGAAAACAGTTTATAAAAATGGCTCAGAAGCGTGATGGGTCTGTAGTTCTCCAACAAAGTGTTACCGTTCTTGAAGAACAGCACCACCTCGCCTCTGTTCCATGTTTCTGGCGTTTTGCCCTTGAGCAAGACGGAATTAAAGAGCTTTGAAGGACTTTCAGTACCGGTATTCCACCCGCTTTCAGAAGCTCTGATGCGATTCCGTTTTCGCCCGGCGCCTTATTGTTCTTAAACTGTTTCAGGGCAATTCTAATCTCGTACAGGCTGATGTCTGGGATATCTTCAGTATAGTGTCGGGACAGCTTAGCTCTTGGGTCGTTGGCCTCGCTGCTGTCGGGCTTACCGACCGAAGTGTATAGCTGCCCATAGAACCTCTCTATCTCTCCCAACTTTTGCTTTTTATATCGTATCGCAAGGACTTCCATATCCATCTGTTGAGCTGCCTATATGACTCGGCCTCATCGAGAGACTGCAGTCGTAACGAGCGTCGTTCAGCCATGAGGTTTAGGGTGTGGTCAGATAGCTTTTGAGGCCTAGCGGGGTCTAAAATATTTAGAGCCCACCGTGCGGACAGCTTCCACTAGCCCATTATTAATCTCGTCCACTGTAGCAAAATTTTCCAGGCAAGCAAAGCGATTAAAGAGCTCAAGTTAGCTTTCGGGGTTTTCGATGTGTGCGCGAGTTGGTCTGAGCGTAGACTTCATCAGGCTGGACCTTTCAAGTTTAACATTGATATTCAGTGTGCCTCTTACCATACGATGATCGCTGCCGGTTTTCACCCTGTGGATCACGGTTTTCTTCTACCAGGTCAGAAATCGACGGTATCGACGAAACTATACCAATTAACGACCACTTCTCAAACAACGTGTCGGTGGTGATAAGCCTCGTGGTACAGAATGGAGAGAGGCGCAAGCCCCGCACCGACCTGTGGGAGGAAGACCACTCCTTCCCCATCAGAACGCCGGACGTCTTATTCTCCACTAACTTGGAGAGGGACGAGACTATTGATAATTTTGGTAAGTCTTTTCCGTTCACCAGCAGATTGATTATTCCATTAATTTATAGTTACGACAGCGTAAATTGTATTCTTCGTACTTTAAATGTAGTTGTTGCGGATAGATGATGAAATTAGTCGAACTTAGCTCAAAATGTATAAAATAGAAATATGATATCGCTTTCTCCTTCTATTGTTCTATTCTTTATATAGTACATCATATATCGGTCTCACTTAGAGGCTGTCATGGCCGATTTTGGCATTAACCAATCACAGATTAGACGATAGTGTGAAAGGGAAACAAGACGACTTTCTCCTTTTAACTTGGTTTATGATATGTTTATTTTCTGTGTATTTGGGTTATTTCCTACAATTGACAGTACGTAAGAATATGTTTTTATTTGAGCTAATTGTTTGTATTATGTATGTGTATATACATCTAACCCGATAGAATAGGGATATCGGAGAAAAAGGGTTTTCCGATGAAAACTTTATGTTGTTTTGACTATTTTGTGTACAAAATATTTTATAGCTTTAAGGCAGATTAAGCTGGTATCGACAACGTAGATTCATTGGAAAGACCTAGTTGCAGGCAATGTTTAAGGATAAAATCACTTTGGTACAGATAGTAGATCATAGATAAATAATGTGAAATGATGTAAATTCATAGTCCAAATCTAATCCATAGTAAAGTCAGAATCGGAAAATTATGTATGGCTCTCGATAAGGTAACACGTCGATATTTAAGTATTTTTGGACTTTTTACTCATTAATTCAGATAAATACAGTAAAGTAGAATTCACGTTGAAAAGTAGTAATTTTGTATCTAGTCGGCCAGTGTTCACGAGTTTACGAGTTATTAAATAAGTGATCAAGATACAAAGTGAAATAAATATAGTATACAGTCCATTTGAAGATAAGTTTTTTATTGAAGGGAATCCAGATACCGCACAAGTTTGGTACTTCGAGGACGGATCAAGATCAGTGAATTGTGGTTGCTGTGACACATTGTGAATTGGGGCTGCTGGTACATCAGATCCTCAAGTCAATAAACGTATCTAAACGTATGACTTGGTGTGATAGGATCAGTTTCTAATGACACATTGGATGAGTTTCTAGTGACACATATTGGTATGATCAGTGAATTGGGGCTGCAGGTACATCAGATCCTCAAGTCAATAAACGTATCTAAACGTATGACTTGGTGTGATAGGATCAGTTTCTAATGACACATTGGATGAGTTTCTAGTGACACATATTGGTATGATCAGTGAATTGGGGCTGCAGGTACATCAGATCCTCAAGTCAATAAACGTATCTAAACGTATGGCTTGGTGTGATAGGATCAGTTTCTAATGACACATTGGATGAGTTTCTAGTGACACATATTGGTATGATCAGTGAATTGGGGCTGCAGGTACATCAGATCCTCAAGTCAATAAACGTATCTAAACGTATGACTTGGTGCGATAGGATCAGTTTCTAATGACACATTGGATGAGTTTCTAGTGACACATATTGGTATGATCAGTGAATTGGGGCTGCAGGTACATCAGATCCTCAAGTCAATAAACGTATCTAAACGTATGACTTGGTGTGATAGGATCAGTTTCTAATGACACATTGGATGAGTTTCTAGTGACACATATTGGTATGATCAGTGAATTGTGGCTGCTGTGACACATTGTGAATTGGGGCTGCTGGTACATCAGATCCTCAAGTCAATAAACGTATCTAAACGTATGGCTTGGTGTGATAGGATCAGTTTCTAATGACACATATTGGTATGATCAGTGAATTGGGGCTGCAGGTATATCAGATCCTCAAGTCAATAAACGTATCTAAACGTATGACTTGGTGCGATAGGATCAGTTTCTAATGACACATTGGATCAGAGCCAGTAAATTGGGGCGACGAGGTCATCTAAGGACCAACACCGCATAGGTGCGACGAGACCGTCGAGTGAAGAACACCGAACGGTGCGACGAGATCGTCGGCACATCGTCGAGCGAAGAACACCGAACGGTGCAACAAGTTCGTCTCGAGATCGCCGAACGCGAGAAAAGGACGACGCAACATCACCCAACGGTGCGACGAATTAGTCTCGAGGCGCCCAGTGAAGAGTTCGTCGTGAGAAAAACACCGAACGGTGCATCGAGTGCGTCTCAACATTTCGAACGTGCGAAAAGGACGACGCAACATCACCCAACGGTGCGACGACTTCGTCTCGACAGGAACAAAGTGTGGCGAGTTTGTCACCAACGTCGTTAAGCGTGTGACGAGCTCGTCTTGACTACAGGTACATAGTCAAACGTGTGTCGAATTCGTCTTAACATCTCGGAACGGGTGACGAGTTCGTCTCGATATCCTGAACGAGTGACGAGTTCGTCGCTATATCATAGAACGAGTGAAGAGGACGACGCAACATCACCCAACGGTGCGACAAACGATAACGCGGCTCATCCGCGGCCCTTGAACGCCGGTCACCTAACGGTGCCAAACGATCGGTGTCTCGGGTTTTAAGTATTGTGTAGAATAGTGTGGTGTTGTGAAGGTGTAGCACGTTAGGTAGAGTCTATATATAGGCATCTGCGCCTAAAGATGTCGACATCTAGAAGCCCCGTCCGCACTCGTAAGGCGGCTGAGAGGCTACGGTTACTTGAAAAACCTCCCGCGTCTTCGTCTGCGTTAAACGCACCTGTAAATCCGCAGCTTAGTCACAGGCGCGCTTCGATTAGTGAGTCGGGCGTGACCGCACTATCCGCGACTGAACCATCCGTGATCGACACGATACCACCGCGACTATCCACGCTGCGCGCTACCGATAAAAGGTCACGGGCTTCACCCGTACATTCTCATCGCTCTTCCGCCAGCTCTACAACGCGTTTAAGGCTAGCTGAACTTGAAGCAGAAGAAAGATTAGCCGAGATTCATACAAATCTTATCAAGGATAGACAAGCCGCAGAAGAACGCCAAGCAAAGGATAGACGAGCCGCAAAGGAACGCCAAGCGAAGGATAGACAAGCCGCAGAAAAGGATAGACAAGCCGCAGAAAAGGATAGACGAGCCGCAGAGGAACGCCAAGAAAAGGATAGCCAAGCCGCAGAAGAACGCCAAGCAAAACTTGAAGAACGACTAGCTGAGATTCAGATAAGGCTCGTTGAAAAGAAACTTGCCGTCAACGTAGCTACGATACACGAGGAATCGGGAAGCGTATGCGCAGAACAGACAGTGGATACAGAACGTACAGTCAATGACTGGCTTCAGCGTTGTCCTGTACGGGGGGAGCTCGAAGAGCTCAAGAGCATCGGTACGGAAAACCATGCGAAGTACCACTCACAATTACGAGAGAAGGCTGCAGATCCACCTTCTCCGCCAGCGTCGAATCATATCACAATGGATACACCACGTCGTGCTAGATCGCCAACTCCGACGCGATCAGGAGACAGAGCGATTGATCGACTAGCAGATATCTTAGGACAAATGACCAAAAGTAGACCGATACCCAGGCGTACGCCAGATTTGCCTATCTTTAGCGGCGCCAAGGGAGAATGGCTACCATTTAAAGCGGCCATGAAGGAGTCTGCTAGCCTCTACGGATTCACACCGGCAGAAAATCTTGCTAGATTGAGAACATGTTTACGAGGAGATGCACGTGAAGCAGTGTTAGCATTAATGTATACAGCGACCGATTCAACGATAATCATGGAAACATTAGAACAATGTTTTGGTTGCCCAGAGATGATCATCAATCATGCGTTTGAAGAGCTGAAGAAGTTGCCGCGACCAGGTGGAACATCTGAAGAACTAAACAGGTTCGCGATCAAGTTGCAGAACATTGTGACAATGATAAGCTGTGTCGATAAAAAAGGATATCTACAGAATCCCATGCTTGCGCAGCAAGTAGTAGATAAACTGAGTCCACACCTCAAATCGAATTGGTGCAACTACGCAGAGGAATCTGGATCTCAATTAGAACCGGAAATTGTTACATTGTCACGATTCTTTATGCGGGAAGCGAAGCACGCCATAAAACATGCATACGCGTCCAAGGATACGTTGGAACCAATACGTACTGGCCCAAAACAGGAACCACGACATCGAGCATTAGATCGTAACTGCAAAGCTCCCGTATATGCTACAACAGAAACATTACCAAAAAAGAACGAATGTTACTGTTGCGGAGCCGAACACGATACAACAAAATGCGCTAAGCTTACGGCTATGCCCATTTCAGAACGATGGGAATGGGCGAAGGAAGCACACGTCTGTTTCCAGTGTATGAATAATAAACACAGACGATCCGTATGTAAAGCAAAGAAATGCGGAGTAGACGAGTGCCGTGATACACATCACGCGCTGTTACATGTGCAGAGGGATAACGAGCCACTAAGCGAACCGACTCAGAACGAGCATTTCGTAAATACGGCTTCGGCACATGTAACCACTGATAACCAAGTGCTATTGAAAGTGTGTCCTATTATAATTAAGACACAGAACGGCCAGGAACTAAATACGTACGCGTTATTCGACGAGGCATCGACTATAACACTGATCGATGAAGGAATTGCCGGGATGGTCGGAGCGAAAGGCCCGACCAGAGCGTTACATATCCACGCAGTCACATCGAGTCAGAGAGTTTTGGATAGTCAGATTGTAAACATCGAGTTACGCGGAAAAGGCCAAACTGACTTTCATAAGATTAAAGCACGGACAGTGAAGAATTTACCATTTGATAGTCAGGTGATAAGTTCAGACATATTAGAACAAAAACATCTATGTAAGCTCCGATCAGAGGACGTATGTTATGAATACGCCAGACCACATTTACTTATCGGAGCCGATAACTGGAAGCTAATAGTGACACGAAAATTGTTGACTGGAAAAGCAAATCAACCAGCTGCATCACTCACACGATTGGGATGGGTTATACACGGATCCATACCCAGAAGCGTTGTAACAAATGAAAACGAAACAGTGTTACAAGTACAAACAGCTCAAGAGATCGAGAAAAGCTCAGTAACGAATAACCGAAATGACGAACTGAATGAACTCGTCAAGGAGAATTTCAATATTGATGCAGTAAGGGTCTCCTTGAACAGAAAGCCTGACGCAAAGGATGAACGCGCCAAGCAAGTGAGCAGTCCAATCAACGTGGCTATGGTTTCAGACTGCATGAAGGATCCACCAATACTGGACGAAGCACACTCGTTAACACGGTTGATGATTCAACACGAACATAAGAATCATAACCACGTAGGTAGGAAACAGATGGTCAACAACCTGCGACAGAAATACTGGGTGCTTCGATTACGTCCAGCAGTAAGAGCTATTCTACAGCAGTGTACTTGGTGTAAGATAAGGAAAGCTAATCCAACAATACCTATTAAAGGAAATCTACCACAGCTCCGTCTACGAACGTACACCAGACCATTCTCACACTGCCAGATAGATTGTTTCAGCCCCATGTGGGTAACCATAGGGCAACGGAAGAAAAAACGTTGGAGAATACTTTAAAGAGTACCTGCCTACGTTGGCACCACGTGGCGACGCCCAAAGATCTTTGCGGAATGCGGAGGTGGGTGATGTCGTGGTAATTGCGGATGGATTATTACTTCGCAATGTATGGCCACGGGGTCTAATAGAACGTGTGTACACATGACGGTGTAGTACAAAGCACAGATGTGTAGACGTGAGGGGAAATTTCTTGACGGCCAGTTAGGCGTCTCATCATCCTCCCAATTAGTAAGGAAGGCTGCGAAGATCTGCGCCGAGGGGAGAATGTTGCGGATAGATGATGAAATTAGTCGAACTTAGCTCAAAATGTATAAAATAGAAATATGATATCGCTTTCTCCTTCTATTGTTCTATTCTTTATATAGTACATCATATATCGGTCTCACTTAGAGGCTGTCATGGCCGATTTTGGCATTAACCAATCACAGATTAGACGATAGTGTGAAAGGGAAACAAGACGACTTTCTCCTTTTAACTTGGTTTATGATATGTTTATTTTCTGTGTATTTGGGTTATTTCCTACAATTGACAGTACGTAAGAATATGTTTTTATTTGAGCTAATTGTTTGTATTATGTATGTGTATATACATCTAACCCGATAGAATAGGGATATCGGAGAAAAAGGGTTTTCCGATGAAAACTTTATGTTGTTTTGACTATTTTGTGTACAAAATATTTTATAGCTTTAAGGCAGATTAAGCTGGTATCGACAACGTAGATTCATTGGAAAGACCTAGTTGCAGGCAATGTTTAAGGATAAAATCACTTTGGTACAGATAGTAGATCATAGATAAATAATGTGAAATGATGTAAATTCATAGTCCAAATCTAATCCATAGTAAAGTCAGAATCGGAAAATTATGTATGGCTCTCGATAAGGTAACACGTCGATATTTAAGTATTTTTGGACTTTTTACTCATTAATTCAGATAAATACAGTAAAGTAGAATTCACGTTAAAAAGTAGTAATTTTGTATCTAGTCGGCCAGTGTTCACGAGTTTACGAGTTATTAAATAAGTGATCAAGATACAAAGTGAAATAAATATAGTATACAGTCCATTTGAAGATAAGTTTTTTATTGAAGGGAATCCAGATACCGCACAGTAGTTATAGTTTATAACAATCGAATTGAGGTCGTTATATTTATGTTTACGTAGTTTATTATTTTCTTCATACATATGTTTATGTAAATATATTTATTTATACAGCTAATCTCCGAAACAACCCTACTGCAGCGCCAAGACCAAGTATGTTGTAGTATAGGAGTGTTGTAGATAGACGACATAGCTATTCATTCATATTAATTTACACAAAAAAATACTCATTCTCTGCGTAGTGACATTTTTATGTTATATTCTATTACATTATAAAAAATATCTTATAATGTTATGTAGGTAACTCTGCTTTATTATTTTCTCATCATAAAGACCACTAATATCAACTGTTTTATTTATCACTTCCTGAAAATTGTCATTAAATAATGTAGTCACTAGTAATAATCAATATAAATCATATCTAAAATATTTCTGCAGAACTTATGTTATGTTGTACATAGGACACACTTCACGTTGCATGCTCGTGTAATAGTTCACGGTATAAATGACATTTGACTGTTATTGTAGTGACATTAGAGTACCCAGCAAAGGAAGGGTCCCCGTGCCCGGCCCGGCCGGCGCGGCCCGCCCGGCCCGCCCGGCCCGCCCCGCACGCCCCGCCCGCCCCGCACGCCCCGCCGCGCCCGCTCGCCGCCACCCCACCGACCAACGAGGGAACAGCTGACTTCCTAAACCTAAGCCCCAATGTCAATCAAGAGACGAGTGAAGTGCATACTGAGAAAAAGTTGAAGAATGAAGACTCGTTTGACTTCTTCGGTATGATGGAAAAGACGACTGAAGATACGTTCGGTGATTTTCTTAGTGGTTCCGCTGAGCAGCAAAAGGTTGGTTTTGTTATTATATGCTATATTTTGCTATGACTGTACTGTTAAGTTGTGTGCCCATCAGTAACTGTCCCGTCACCTGTACGTTACCGATCTCCCAAGCATGTAAATGCCATCACAATTCAGATGTCATCTTTAATCATTGTGATTGGTTTCCTATCGTTTTAATTAAAGTAAAATAGATAAATAACGCCCAAAAAAATTACAAAACTATATTTTTTTACCCGCGACGGAACGGAGACCGTATATGCGTTGGGTGAGAGGATGTTTGTTTGTGCAAATCAATGTTGCCATCTTGCTCCAAAACTACTTGTCCGATTTTGATGCAGTTTTCAGTTGGGTTCGGGTTTGATTGGTGCATATTCTTAGATAGATGTTACGGTGACAACTCAACAGGGGGTGCTGCAGCAAACATTATTTGTGCAAATCAATGTTGCCACTTTTCTCCAAAACTACTAGTCCGATTTTGATGCAATTTTCAGTTATGAGTTTGGGTTTGATAGGTATATAATCTTAGATAGGTGTTATGGTGTTAATTCGCCAGGGGGCGCTGTAATCAAAATTTTTCTTCTTGATTTTTTGTTGTACCTATATAAACTGCTGAGGGCCTGTGAAAGGTTTGTAATACATTGTTGATGGGTCTTAGATAGGTGTTATGGTGCTAACTCGCCAGAGGGCGCTGCTGTAGCAATTATCTCTAAAACGGTTTGATCGATTTCGATACGGTTTCCTGTGAAAGGTTTGTAATTTATCAGCGATGGTTCTTAGATATGTGTTATAGTGCTAACTCGCCAGAGGGCGCTGTAATAAATATTTTTATTCTTGCATTTGTACATATATAAATTGGAGCAAGCAGTACGGGGCTAAAAGGGATATAATATATTGTAAGACACCAAGCATACAGAAAGACAGACAGATATTTAGACAAAAACGGAGTAATTCTCTAAAAAGATTTAAATAAAATAAAAACAAAATATTTTTTTTTTAAAAACCCACTACGGCTGTAAAAATTGTAATCGAATAAAAGTTGTAATCGAAAAAGGATTAAATAAAATTTACAGCGGACCCCCATTTTTGCAGACAGCAATTATCATTTATTAAGTAACGGTGTTAGACTGATCTGTAACGTGACCGATATGTGTGGATGCTTTAAGAATGATTAGGATTGTTTTATATTATGGCAACAAACCCATTGGTGTTAGTGTTAGTAAGATCTTATACTAAGTTTCTGGTCTCCATAGGATTAGCTACTAAGTGTGGGATGTTTGTGTGTGAAAAAATATCCCAGGATATTTATTATTAGACTGTTTAAAAAAATATATATTTCAGCAATTCGCATCGGAGTCCATATTCGGTGACTTGCCCGCACCGCCCACCGACACAACGCATGGCCACGTAGCTTCCAGCGACGCCCTTAAGTTCGATCCGTTTGGATTGGGTTTAAATGAACCCCTGCCTGAACAAGAGCCGTTGCTGACTCCGCAGATGGTGCAGGACGATGGTATGTTTATGGACAATATTAACTTACTTCAGGTTTTTATTTAACTATGTATAGATCTATTTGACCACAATCTCACAATGATGTCGGCGAAGGTGATAACTTACCACGTGGTAGATAGTGGTGGCTAGCCAGTCGGGTACTATAAAGTACCCTACCACCATGTAAAAGTAACTAGGTGTTCCATTTTTAGGGTTCCGTAGCCAAATGGCAAAAATCGGAACCTTATAGATTCGTCATGTCTGTCTGTCTGTCCGTCCGTATGTCACAGTCACTTTTTTCCGAAACTATAGAGCTATACTGTCGAAACTTGGTAAGTAGATGTATTCTGTGAACCGCATCAAGATTTTTACACAAAAATAGAAAAAAAACAATAAATATTGGCGGTTCCCCATACTTAGAACTGAAACTCAATTTTTTTTTTTCGTCAAACCCATAAGTGTGGGGTATCTGTGGATAGGTCTTCAAAAATGATATTGAGGTTTTCTAAACTGAATAGTTTGCGCGAGAGACACTTCCAAAGTGGTAAAATGTTGGTCCCCCCCCCTGTAACTTCTAAAATAAGAGAATGATAAAACTAAAAAAAATATATGATGTACATTACCATGCAAACGTCCACCGAAAATTGGTTTGAACGAGATCTAGTAAGTAGTTTTTTTTTAATACGTCATAAATCGTAAACCGCAATTTACCTTTCATTCAATCAACTCAAATATAAAAAAAATTGGCAAAAAGCAAGGTCTTACAGCACAAATAAAGGGAAAATTATAAAAAATAAAAAAAGTTGAAAATTATAGGGTGTCCCCATACATACATAGTTACGCCAATTAATAAAGACCTCTGAGTTATATGGGCGCTCATACAATTTAGAGGTCTAGCTTAATTGGCACCAACCTCTAATAAATAAAATTGTGCATTTCCCGTGATGGACGAACGATGGACGAAGTTTGTACGGAACCCTCGGTGCGCGAGTCCGACTCGAACTTGGCCGGTTTTTTTATATTTATTTTATATTTGGCCAGACAATATCAGGTAATGTGCGTTTCGTCCAATAACTTCAACTTAAAATTTAATTACTTTACATAGATATAACTCTTACTAGTACACCAATAAGCTGGATGAAGGAGCAAGGTGGTAGACAGCAAAAACACGAAATAAATGCAACTTAATTAATACGCGGTCATATCAATTACATATTAGTTTTATTGCTTTTCATATTCTGGTTTGGTAAAAATAAATATTATGGGTTTCAAAATCTTTATCTGTAACAGCTAAATCATGCAAAGGTTGATTCAAAGGTAAAAACGTCTTTAGTTTTATCTATTTGATGTACCTACTTTGCGCAGGTCGACCACAAAGCGTCCCATTGGAGCGAGCACAACCGACAAAGAAAGATCCTTTCGGCGACCTAGGGCTACTCGGAGCGACTATACCTCCTTCCGGCAGTGTTACTCCACAGCCGAGCATGCCGCCCCCGGGGTGCGTCCCACCCCCGGGCTCCGCCCCGCCCCCGGGGTCCGCCCCACCCCCGGGGTCTGCCCCACCCCCGGGCTCGACGCCGCTCGAGAGCCCGCGCGCGTCCCCCGGCCACACGCCCGCGCACCACCCGCACACGCCCGCGCGCTCGCCCGCACACCAGCCTGACTACAAGTAAGTACATTACTACATTGCGGAAATACATTTAAAAGGAACATTAAATTGCTCTAAATTGAACCTTATTTCAACGGAATATTCTTACGATCGTTACTCATTGACCTTGATACTGTCAGCGACGTAATTAGCTGTACAGATTCAAAATAAATAAAAAATGAGTATTAAAGAATCCTCCCCGGTTCCAGTCGCCAACACTTCGAACCGGCCAAAACTCCGGGCGAAGAAAAAGTTAAGAAACCGACCGATGTGTTTGGCGATCTACTTGGCAGTCAAGGATACGACTTCGCGTCTAAACGCGACACCGGCCCGAAGACTATGAACGCTATGAGGAAAGAAGAAATGGTCAAAGATATGGACCCCGAAAAAATGAAGATACTCGATTGGGTGAGCGTTCAAATTAATTATGAAATAAGCGCTGTTATATTTTTTTTTATTATGTATTGGCATGTGTTTGACCACAATCTCACCATGATAAGTTATGATGTGGCCGAAGGTGGTAAGCATAGAAAGCCTAGAAGGAACCGTCTCTAAATGCAGGAACACACCCGTAGGTGCTTGGCGACAGATATTCAACTTGAGTTGGTAGCGAGCCAGTCGGGTACTACAAAGTGTTCTATGTACCACTGTCATTTAAATATTTTTCCAAATCCGATTTAATCGAGTATTACTCGATAATTCGTTCGTTGTTTGGGCACATACCCACATAAAATTGCTGGCAAATTATATTAGCAACAGTGACCGAAATATTGACCTCAATAGGGGGGAACCTTACTGCCATTTGTCCCGCTAGAGGCGCCACTGTGATGTAACTTAACAAATGACGCGATTGGTTACAATGACAAGACGTAACTAATGTCATATAAATCGTGTCACGTGTGTGGCGCCATCTACGGTTACCTTTGCCTAACCCTATATAAAATTTGCCAGTTCAAAATAAGAATATTAATATTAGTCATGGTTCTCATTGACACTAGAAGCGCAGTTAACACACCAGTCAGTATACGTTTTGTTTCAGACTGAAGGCAAGAAGGCAAATATCCGCGCGCTAATGTGTTCCCTACACACGGTGGTGTGGGAGGAGTGCCGCTGGGCGCGCGTCGACATGTCGCAGCTGGTGTCGCCCGCCGACGTCAAGCGAGCCTACAGGAAGGCGTGCCTCGCCGTACATCCTGATAAGGTACATGTTAATATGTACCTTACAATCCGCCCTTTACAAATTGCTTTGAAATAGGGTTTAAATAATAAAGCAAAAACTGTATTTACTGCATAACATACGAATGTTCTCGAACGTTCAAGTCATTTGTATCTTGCCCTTACTGCCCCATCTCAAGTTTCCACCTTGAATAATGATTCCTGAAATTCTATATTTTTATAATAATAATATGTAGTCGTGCGTTCCTTCCGCGAGGCAGGGTTAAGTTTTTAAATAATTTCATCTTTAGCATATACTCCATCGCACAGCTTTACAAAATTAACCTAAAAAATAAGGAATAAATGCTACTGTGTTAATTTACGAGTCATTGTACGAAATCATTGTCCTGCTACGTAATTTCTTAGAAAAATGAATCGTTTTAATCAATGAATATTTTATTTATTTATTTCCCACAGCAAATGGGCACCCCCAATGAGAACATCGCCAAAATGATATTCATGGAACTGAACAACGCTTGGAGCGACTTCGAGAGTGACGCCAAACAACAGAATCTTTTCCAAACTTAAATTTAATGAATGGTGCCACTTGTTTATTTACCTTTAGGCCGGTAATAAATAAGTTATTGTAATTGTAGTACACAAATGGTGTGGAGTCGTTTTAAGTTATTAAAAATACGACTGATGAGACCTGTAATTAGTTAATCAGGGGGTTAATGTGTAACAGTGGATTATATACCGAATGCTAAAGAACGTTCATTTTGACTTACGTCACGCGATGATCTTAATGGTCATCCCACCGAGCCGAATTGGATCCACTGTTATGAAAGGGATTCCTATAGGTGTTGGAGGGAACTATATAAATAGAGGTATACCATGTAACTGAGACGGTCTCTGGGGCATGTGCGCTGCATCTCAGTTAGTACCTATGTAAATCATAAATCTATGTATTCCATTATAATAAATTACACCATGATAAACTTATGCAAATAGTACAGGATAAAAGAGTTTTAATATAAATAATTTATGGTTAATTTCATGTTAATTAATCTTGATTGTAAAGCATTTGTTAGTTTCAAAAAGAAAGATACTATAGATTTACTAATAAAAAAAATCCGATCATGTTATAAATACACTTCAGTGTCTATTTCTTGGATATTTGAACTACCTGTTAGCAGCTATTCAGATACTTAATTGAGCCATTTTAAAAATAATATAAAAATGAAAATCGGGATATATGGGTATTATAGTGATCGTTGCACATGTTGTAATTGTTTGTTAGCAGACGGTAGTATCGTAAAAACATACCTACTTTGTGAAAAAAAAAAGTTTTCGCAAATACTTAAAAAACTTATAGCGTTAAAGTAGTACATTCACGTTTATGATGTTCAAGAACAAAGTATGTTTATGAAGATATAAGATATCGTAGAGCTATGTAATTTTATGAGATATTAATTATTTAGATTGTTCACAATCATTTTCAGAGCTTTTATAGCATAGCGAGTGATAGCCCGACCGCTTAACCTCGACCGTTGCTGAGGTAGGTGCGCGGTGCGGGAGGGGTGTCACTTGTCACAAGTTGACGTAGCAGTGAGCTCTCGCTTCGCGTCGGAGACAGGAACGGTCGGGCTATAGATAAATTATGATATTTACTTTTATAGGTTTTACATATTATTATGTACAGAGTGTTGTTATCAAAGTCATGTCCTAGTTATTTTTGTGTTTAACATACATCTGATTAATAATTATGTTTGTATTATTACAAAACAGTGCCATGACATCTTTATATTTAATGCAGGCTAGTACTTACACTTTTCAATTTTTTTTTTTCTCCAACAATAAATTATGTTCATAATGATTCCCATTTCATAAAAAAGAAGTACGTAATAATGTTTGCACTCTGTATATAAGCGTTATATGATTTTGCACAATAAGCTGAGAGTAAGAAGAATAAGAAGTTGTAATGAAGAATTGAAATGTAGTTTTCATCTCATAATATTAATTTGTGAGCGATTTCTGAGAGCTTATAATAATGTTAAGTTTGTACATTCCTAATTTAATTAGATGTAATCGATATCTTCATATATTATTATAAAGCTAATTATACTTATTTTGCTATATTTGTCTAGTGCATGGTCATTTCGTACTAAAAATAATGCTTTTAGGAACAATATTTTAATACAACGAAACACATTCGGTAGTATTTGATGTCAAAAACAAAATTTAAATATCAAGCAATGTGTTAAAGTCAATAATCAAAGTCATAACCTACCTTTTTCAATATTATCTAAAACTATTAGAATAATATTATAAAAGTCTTTCCGCGCGGTTTCTCCCGCGTTCCCAGAATAAAATATAGCCTATGTTACTCAGGTATAATGTAGCATTCTAATGGTGAAAGAATTTTTGAGATCGGTCCAGTAGTTTGACTTATTCGTTGCAAACATACAAATCTTTCCTCTTTATAATATTAGTATGATAAATGAATATTATTATGTACTCAGGGAAGTTAATAAAAATAATTCATGTATAAAACGTGCACATTTACCTGCAGTATAAAAAAAAATCATGCCTTTATTAAAAAAAAACTCAGTACCTATAATTTCGTTTAGATAGTGCAATAGTTCCTTTAAAGCATAATTATATTTTTTTATATGGTAAGGCATACAAGGTTATTTATACTTTATATTATAGCCAAAAACTCCAAAAAGATTTTCATTATAATAGTGTAATGAAAAAAATAACATCAACTAATGGTGAAACTCCCAAAGTTATGGCATGTTATATAAAACCCATACATTTTCATTAAAAAGTTTTGGTTTTACTTATTTTGGTTCAGAATTGAACAAACTTTTAAAGTATATACTGTAAATAACCTTGTATAAGGGACGGTCCACATAATACGAAACGCTTTTAATCCCGACCTTCGAGTGCACTATGGTATAGTTATGGTCGAATCGAAACATGATTGGTGACGTATTATATGGATAACCCCTGAGATAAAGTAGGACAAGTATTCATGATTTGGAAACAGTATGAATTGATGAGGCCAGTGAATTAGATTCATTATTAAGTGTTTTAATATTGTGTATATTTTGCTTATAAATACGTAGATAACGTATGATAAAATACATAACAAATTGTTCCGAAATAAATAATTGCAATTAAAAATGTTTTTCTTTTTATTATTAGTCTGGAAGCTAGCTTACACTCAAGGCTCGAACTCCGATTGCGTTGAAAAAGTTGAGTGAGCCAATAGCCGGTTCACTCAACAATCTAGTAGGTACTTGACAGTGCGCAGTTTGTGTAGTGAACTTTAGGGTCTCTTGAAACAGAACGTACATTTTACTAGAAATATTTGTGTATTCAGATAGGGTTGACGTGAGTTACACGCCACTCTTTTATTTCTTATTATCTTTTACATACTATTTGAATAGATACAGAAAAATATATACGTACAGTCAGCGGCAAAAGTAGCTTGGCATTTTAGTACCCTTTCATAATAATCTAATACATACATTTTCTTGACAGTTTGTATGAAAATTATGAATGTGACACGGTACTTAAGTGCCACTTTTGCCGCTGACTGTACATATAAGTTTTGATATATATATATATACTATATATATTATATTTATTAGTATATGTATTATATTAGTCGAATCGATATTCTTAACTCCTTTCGTTTATCATTCACAATCAATATATGTAGCTCTTGCCTCGCGGAGTGTACAAGAGTTTACATCTAAACTAGGCAGTAAAGATGATTGATCCTTAGTGGCGATCAATTTTCTCTCAAAAACCAAAATAGTAAGCACACCTTCCAAGGAAGTACAGTCGGCAACATAAGTAGCTGAACAGATCTAAAAATTACACTATAACTAAGCTACAGTTGCTGTTTGTACATGAAAACCCAAAAATAGTAAACTTATCTTATTTATTCACATATAAAACAAAAATATTTAATATATTTTCGTCAGCTCTCTTCCATCTTGACGTCGAGACATCCGTACCGCTCGAGTAATTCCTGCTTTTTTCGCCTGAGCAGAGCTTCTTCTATGTCTTTCTGTGAGGGTACTGCGACATGTGAAGTCAACTCAGACCTGGTGGGTACACCGTCTTCGTCTTCTATTCTCTTATCATCGGGCTGGTAAAAAATAAGAATTTGAAATAATTGGATTATCCTACTAATATTATAAATGTGAAAGTTAGTTTATTATATTATAATGTGTGTTTATTATAAATCGAATGCAGCCGAAATGTGTATCACGTAAGACCAAACAAACTGACTGTTACTCACATCTTCAGGATAAATATTCTCTTCTTCAGGAAAATCTTGATCCTTATTCTGTTCCTTATTTGCCTTCCATTCAATCACAGCCTGGGCAATTGCTAAAAAAACAAGAAAAATTTCAATGAATTGCCTGAAAATTGACCTTATGATAAATACCATAAGATTGGCCCCAAACCTTCTTTCTCGGCTTCCTTTTCTAAAGGCAGTAACAGACCGTCGTCGTCGTCCCGGTACCCGTAGTAGTCGGCGTCGACATCTCGCATTAGGTCAGCGCGCGTTCTTCTCGGAGGCGGCGGCGGCTCTTGCTCGAATAGTTCCCGAACACCTTAAAAAAATAATTAGTTAAAAACAAATATTAAAAGAGATTATTCTTACTTAGACTCTCTTAATGAAGGAGCGAGAGATAAAATGATCATCTTGCTCTCATCTCATAACATAACACACCAATAAATCAGGGTATCAGTGAAAAAGGAGAAATAATTATATTGGTAATACATATGAGATTAGTAAGTAAGTAAGGAAGATTTCTCGTATCATAAAGGAGCTAATAATAATAATTCACCAACCTGGTAAATCCTTAGCGGCACCAAAGTACTTGTACCCTCGATTACCCGGAACTTCCTTTCCATCTTGGTCTAACATCTTCGGCCCCACTCTCGCATGGTCTGGTCCACCTAGAGACTTGATCTGTACCTCCCAGTGGCGTTTCTCTCGCATTAACTTGTTGATTTCATCGTTTAGATCGCGTATTCGAAACTCTCCGAGACCAGCTGTGGAGAAAATTTTGTCATGTGATTTCCATGAAAAATACCTTAAAAAATATTGAACGGATGTACCAGCGCATTAATGTTATATCTGAAATACTACGAGTTTATAAGGTTTTGTAAAAAACAGAAAGAATAAGATTTATTAAATTTTATTTGTAATCGTTCCAATATTCATTTCTTGGCCTTCTGTTTCTTGGATTTCCCAGCTTTTCCTTTTCCCTTCCCCTTGTCTTTTGACTTTCCTTTATTTTTTTTCTGTTTCGTCTTTGAAGGTTTACTGTTTAAATCATTAGAACTGCACTGAGCGGATATATTAGTATTGGCATTATCGGCCGAAGGCGCTTTCGGAGTTACGAGTTCTATTTCAAGGTCAGTCTTTTTATCTTTAGTCTCTAACTTTTTTCCTATCTTCAAAATGAAAACATCTTTCAAAGGATGTATCATTTTTTGCATGTCGATCGGTGCTGGACAATTTGAAGGAGTTACATTGACTATTTTTCTATCTTTATTACCACCAGTTCTGTCGCAACCGTTGTAAGTATATTTCAAATTAGATGAAAAAGTATTGTGCGTTTTATCAGGATAACACATATCTCGAGGCATTTCAAACTGTATCTGTTCCCCAGTGTTATAAGGAGTACTTTCACATGAACAAAGTTCTTGAATCTTGTCGTATTTCCCCATACGCTCTACTTTAGTGCTTTTCGGAATTCTTATTTTTAATTCATTAACGTTCATTTTTGTGAATATTTCATCGTATTTCGGCATACAATCTAGAAAAAGATGATTAAATTAGTTTAATTCGTATTATACATATGTACATGTCGATCGTTACCCTAATGTAGTTATTTATAATTTTATACCTTGTCTGTTAGAATACACAACTGGTTCTGCAGATCTTTTTGAAGATATAACACTAGATCTTTGAGAATTAGGACTGTCTGATCTTTTATTATGACGTGGCTCATGGACTGCACACTGCGCCCTTTTTGAAAATACATCTTCGTCTAATAATATTTTCCCTTGATCATCCATTTCTACTTTTTGGCAAGAGTACATTGTCATACCATTATCTTGTTTTAAAAGAAAAGAAGTTCCTTGTGGTTTAGGCGAAGCACTGAACGCTGTAGTAATCTCTTTGCCAAGGAAAGACATTCGTGCTGTTACTTCAATAACTCCGACAGAGTCTCGGGTTTCGCTATCCCCACAAGACAAATAGTACAGGTTTTTCGAAAGTGGCGATGACGTTGTGCACAATATGTTATCCTTCGGTTGCTCTTTAGTCCATTTGTTACAAAGTTCCTCTCGAAGTGTTATGAATTCCGGAGTTAAATCCATATGAGTTTCGCCAATTTTTGTGACACAACTAGAACACGGGGGTTGCTTCGTCAGCTGCAATATAACCTCGAATTCTTTGACACAGCATATTTTATCGTAAGTCATAGCGAATAAAGTAGACTTTCCAACATTCAATTTACTAAAATTATCTATCGTCCCATAAGACGAATCGTACAAAATGATCGGTTGTTTCCCTAAAAATGTGGCCGAAATTACCAAGTTATTATAATCAATATCGAAACACTCGCATTTCATGTGAATCTTGTTTATGATTAATTCAATTAGAAATAAGTGATATGGAAAGTTGACGTCTTCTTTCACTGAGTTCAGTTCTTCTTTAGTGCGCGCAATGTCATCGCATAAACACTTTATGGACTGTCTGAGGGCGTTTGCTTCATTCGTGAGTATTTTACTCATGTTGGCTATTTTATCTATGTTGCTGTCAACTACTCCTGCAGATTCTGGCCCTTCTTTACTTTTGGAAAGGTTTTTAATAGACTCAGTTAATTCTTCAACATGGTCAATTATGCTTTTGCCTTGTGGTTCCAGATTGGTTACTGCATCAATAATGCTGTCTTCTTTACGTTCCGACTGCACACTGAGACTTTTCTGGTCTGATTGCCTAACTTTCGGTAATGTTGCACCCCTTACACTATTTTCGCTTCTAATTGAGGATATTTTAGGGCTTCTTGATCTTGGAGTCAACGATCGTCGTGGAGACTGTAACTTTCCTGGTCCGGGACTTGTTATACTTGAACCACGTATTGGAATGGTTTGTGGTAGTGGTGATTTTGAGGACATAATGCCTGGTGACCGTGTGACATCACTCGTCCGTGAGAGGGGTGATTGTGGGACTGGTGACCTGGAAGAAGGCGGCGCGGGAGATCTTTGTGGCGACGATAGCGGTAGCATTTCATCAATTACAGCAAATTGACTATCAGGATCGATGTTGACGCCTTCTAAAGTTACGGTCGACTGATTTTCTGATCTTACACTAGGGTCTCTTGCCGGGCTTCTTACACTAGGCTCTCTTGCCGGGCTTCTTACACTAGGTTCTCTTGCCGGGCTTCTTATACTAGGCTCTCTTGCTGGGCTTTGAGCCAAAGGAGAATTTGATGTCTCAGGAATAATATCATCCATGATGGAAAATTTAAATTAACTCTTTGTAGAAGACTAAAACTAAAATTTTCACATTGTTTATTACAAAACTATGGCCATGATTAAAAAGCCATAGCCATGCAGATTTGAGGACAAGAATTGAATTTAGTAACACTAATAAAAAAAAATAAGTTAGAAAAAACAAGACATACTTTTTTATTATTCTCACTTAGTAAGTGATGATATGGCCGAAGGCGGAAAACATAAAAGCCTAACGGAAATAATATGTAATTTATAGATAAATAACAAATACTAAAAACACTGGTGGATTGAAGTACATATACATATTTAAATATACAAATAGTTCCTTCTAGGCTTTGTGTGCTTACCACCTACGGCCACATCATCACTTACCATAGTGAAGCTGCATTGGAAGGATGGTACTTTACGGGTCAAGCCTAAACCATCATATAAAAAAACTGGCCAAGTGCGAGTCTGACTCGCGCACGAAGGGTTTCCCTACCATGTTTTATTTTAATTTAATTATTTATTTATTTATTTGGCTCTTCAACAATGAGTACACTATTACAATTACATAGATAACAATTCAGAACATATCTAAGTGCCACATTAATTAAAGAAGAGCACAGCATGCACTAGACGATGCGCTAATATAATTAAAATTTTAATTTAATAGAAAGAAAAAAAGTTAAGTAATGTAAAAAGGTAAAGTACTTAATTATTCTTAAGTTATAACATCCCATACTTATTATACTACTTGTGCACATTACACATTGCCCTTGCATTTAGCGTACATATAATACATATGTGTCACAAAAAGAAAAAATAAATGATTGTGTGCATAATCATAATGTTATTCACTGGATAGTATGGCTTTTTTCAGAGCTGGTATTGAAGTTGTACATAAATCATTATTATTTATTTTTAAATTGAATATATAACTAAATATTCTGTGAAGAAATCAACTACCTGTTGCCGTTATCAATATCGAGGAAAAAACGAGCAACAAAATCACGTTTGTTGTATGGGAGCCCCCTTAAATATTTATTTTATTCAGTTTTTTATAAAAAAAAATCGTATTTATTTATTCTCACTTACATCTATCTTACATAGGGTTAACCCTAATTCAATAGTGTAGCCAATCAGTAACAAATTTTAAATAATGCAATTCTTGTGAATTCACTCCGAGTGCAACAGAATAGGTCTATCTCACTAGCTATTTGGTTAATAATTTCTTAGTAATTTTTGTTATAGTGGCAACAGAAAAATACATCATATGTGAAAATTTAACGGTCAAACTATCACAGTTACTGAGAGCCTGGTGACAGACGGACGGAAACCAGAGTCTTAGTAATAGGGTCCCGTTTTACCCTTTGGGTACGGAACCTTAAAAAACATACACAAGTTTGGATATTTGATAGATGAAGTGTGAAATCATAATTGTAAATTAATAAATACAGTCATTATTAAAACAATAACGTTAGGGTTGACACTTACCAATACATAATGTATATCATGTAGATAAGCATATAGGACAGTTTTCATTTACATTTACAGATCAGTGTCAGACAGAATTTACTTCTAAAGTATTATATACATTAATTATTTACCATTCTGTATTTGAGCGACTTTCTTAGCAATTTCTCTGACAATCTGCAATCTCCATTTTTCAGCTTGTGGCAGATTATTACACTCTGAGGCGAGGTATGGTCTCCGTTCACGATGACCTCCTGCTTCCTGTACTTGTGCGGCGCGCCATCGAGCCAGTGTTGTCCTGTTGGTATTTTTTTAATTATTTTTAAGTCTGTTATATTCAAAGATCAATAAAGTATAGTTAATTAAGACCTGATTGTTCAATAGCCAGCTAAGCAGTATCAGTTGGATGTTCATTTAAAATAAGAAGTTTTAACAGAATATTTGCTGGCTCCTCCATACTATTGTATTAGGGTTGATTTTTCTATCACGGCACTAACCACTAATAAGCTATTATTCGGATAAGTTTATATTAAAACCACAGCGTAATTACATACAGTGGTCTATCGCGTTAGAAGTCACGTGAAATGCCGCTTTGTATAGGCATTCGTAATTGCTACCGCCCCTCTCTCACCCCGCAAGCCCCGCATGATTGCTCTGTCTAGACGTGTCCGTTAGCTGACTGTAAGAGTTACATAGACTGTGCTAGTATTGTAGGTAGGAGGCTTCCAGCCACTGGGACCGCAATAACATGGAACTGCGGTCCCAGCTTCCGGATTCATTTAATTTGATTTTTTCTTCCGGCAACTGGGACCACCCATAAATTAATAGTAAAATCTATTGTTCAAGCCAAAACAGTATAGTCAAACGAATAAATGTTTAAAGTAAGTAAATAAACAATAAAAGTATCTGATTTAAAGATATTGTTTTACCATAATTAGTTTACCACCCTTAAGTTGAAAATCTGTCACCAAGTACCTACTGGTGTGTTCCAGCAGTTGCACTTGAGAACCAGATCCTTCTAGGCTTTGTGTGCTTACCACTTTCAGCCACATCAAAAGTTACCATAGTGAGATCATGGTAAAACAAGCCTATACATTGTAAAAAAAGGTAATAGATTGGGATTTGTAGCACAGCATCCTCCCAAACAACTAACAACAACTCCCCTCACACAGCTTATTTTATGTAGTTATGTATTTTATATATTTCTAAGTATTATTATGTATAGTATTTGAAAGTAGTCAAATTAGTCCAATATGGCAGCTAAATTCACATTGAAAACAAGCAATTGGACTAATTTGATAGGAATAAATTTCTTATAGGTGTCTTTTTCTTATGTATTTTTTGTTAGAAAGAGATATACTCAGAGATTTAATTAGTTTAGTTTGTAGATAACATAATCAGCACTATTGCATTCACAAATGAATATATTATATTCAATTCAACACACAATTTCAATCTGAAACTTACATAGCTTTCTCTGCATTTCGGGCCTGAAAACGATAACAAATGTTTATTATATCATATTCAAGTAAGTAATGTATTATTATTATAATTGGTCAGAGAGTAGCCTTAGGGGCGAATTTTCATGTACCTATTACTATAAAGTTTTATTTACTACCAAGATCTCGGAGACTATAAATGAAGAAAAAACGCTTTACACTAACTTTTATTGGTACAAAACAATTATCAACAATCCTAGTCGGCATTAGAATTGGTACTCATATTTACAGTGTTAAATTAAATTTTAATAAAACCTACATTATTTATAATACTCACCATATTTAATAACTGTAAAAATACGATTGAAGAAACAACAAAACTAAACTGAGTTTAATCAATTAACCTAAAAATCTACGTTAGTTGTTTGTGTCAGTCCCTAAGAGTAGTGATGCGACTCGAGCCGTTTAACTCGTACTCGAGTGAAAACAAAACACGAGTTCGTTTGCACTCGAGTTACCGAGTCAACTCGGCGCGCCGAGTAGATTCGGTAAGCGCTACACTAGATGTCACTACGTCACTAGTTTACGTCGGGACTTTACAAGTTCAAACTTTCATCTTGAATGTAAAGTAAACAAACATTAGTTGAATTCACGTGCGTCATTTTATAGTTTTGTTATTGTTATATGAAAATGTGATTATAAGTTTATTTTTTGTTATTATAGTACCTAGTGTGTAGCATCAAAAGTGATTAAAATCTACTTCTTGTTTGTTTACAATATAAATTATGAGTGGTGACAATGAAACAACGAAACAAAAAGCGTCAATGTGGCTTTATTTTGAAAGAAATAGTATCAAGAAGAAAGTGGTTTGTAAGATATGTAAAAATCAGTATAAAGATTTTGGAAATACAACAATTATAATTCCACATATGCGAAATAAACATCATCTTCAATTTAATGAATTTAAATTTGTGATTTTTAATTAATAATAGGTTGGGGAAAAAGTTTCTTCGCATTTTAAAAAAAAATTCAAACATTTTTTAATATAGTTTATTTACTAAAGTATGTAGGTACCATTTTGTTCAATAACTTTTTTCCATCTTGTAGGTAGGGACATGATCCCATTGCTATAGAAATTTTGGGACTCCTGATCAAAATACCGTGACAAGTGGTTTTGGCACTCCTCTCGTGATGTTAACCTGACACTGCCTAAAGAATTCTGAAGAGACCGAAACAGGTGGAAATCTGAAGGTGCAAGGTCAGGACTATACGGCGGATGCATTAATACCTCCCAGCCAAACTCTCTTAATTTTTGCTGAGTGGCTAAAGATGTGTGAGGTCTAGCGTTGTTGTACATAAAAATAAGATGTAATAAATCGGAGAAGAAGAACACAGAAAAAATTATCATATTATCTAATGTAATGTGCTCATTACTATTTTTCCTTTTTTATATTTCTTTCTTTTCTATTCTTATTGCTTCTTTCCTTTTATTTTGTTTCCCGTTGTTTCTTCTAACCATGACACTGGCAAAGACATCGTTGGCACGAAGGAGCCATAAACAATAAATTAATGACGTATATTACCTAGAGATGTGCCAACTCGAAAAAAACAAGACTCGAGCTAACTCGAGTTGAAATTTAGGTAACTCGGAATTGAATTCAAGTTACACAACTCGAGTTAGCAGGAAGGAACTAAATTATTTTATAGTTTACTCGCACTATACTAAGTTTAGCAATGATAATTACGTAAAAAGAACACTGGAAGAAAGTGGAGGCGGGCAGTGTGTTTGCACATGGGTACACTCTTTAGACTCACGCACAAAAGTACTAGGCCTATTGTTTTATTTTTGAAATAGCTTTTCGCTCACGGCTTCGTATATTGGTTATTGGTAGGTACATTATAAAATATATTAGATAGAGAATAAGAGGTCAAGCAGCTTGACCGCCAGCGTTCTTTTTACGTGACGCGCACTGAAGGTAGGATTGAAGTAAAAATGTTTTTATAATTTACATATATTTTATTTATTTATTAAAGAAACAAACAGCTATTATTACACATATGAGACTTAAAGGACACGTTAACTACGGCTACGAAAATATATACCTTTTTGCTGAAGCGGCTTCGGGTCACATCAACCTGTTCTTAGACTTATCATAACCACGGGATCGGCCCGATCGACCTTTTCCATTTTTTCTCATTGAAATTATTTTTTTGTTCAGAATATTGCTTAAACTTTTTTTTTTGTAAATCGGAATAGTTTTTCTTATATCTGATGAGTTTAAATCCGAAATCGTACCTGAATTGGACTATAGGTTTTATAAAAAAAGTGATATAAAATTGTAGCGTAGAATCGACCCGATACCGCACTGAAAGTAAAAAAAAAGAGTGCTGGCAAAATAAAACATCGATAGTATAATTATGTTGCATTGTATTGAATAAAATGAAAATTAACACTTAAATAACAAAAAAATAACATTTCTGTTCAGTAAAGTGTAGCTTTAAGAAGCATTGACGACACAAATTTTTATTGCACTTATCACATGAAGGTTTAACTTTATTCACTCACATTATTGCAGTCTTTATTATCACTATCACTATTTTCATATTTTTTTGAGACATCTGTAACATTCTACTTGATCGTTTCATGTTTCCCGTTAGTAATTTTATCAAACTTGAATAAAAGACAGCGTATATCTTATCGCGTAATATGATGAACCTCTATAGCTAAACAACACTAGATGAACTAATTAGAAAAACAATTGCAATCTAGTGCTGACATCGGGTCATCGGGCTTCGGGTCGTGGTTACCCGATGTCAGCACTAGAGGTGAAAATTTGTCTCGCAGTCGGCTTCGGGTTGTATCGACCCGATGAAGTTCTCATTCACAAACATATTTGGTTTGACGTCAGAAACCCATACCTATATTCATCTCTTTCGTTACTACTGTATATCACGAGAAATGCCCTCCGCATGAAAGGAAAGTTCGAGTTTATCAGAGCCATCTCAACGGGAAGTGTGCGATCGGGTCGTGGCAACCCGAAGCCGCAGTGAACGTGTTAAATAATACACTTCCCAAAAAAGTTTCTACTACTATAGTTAAACATTTAGGTATCGTGTAAATAGACAGGTGCAGTATTAATCAATTAAAACAACTAAAAAAAAAACTAATTTATAAAAAATAATTTATACTTTTCTCATTAGAGTTATTAAATATTTATTTTTGGTTTTAGTCTTAGTTTAGTTATAGTTGTGACCAGTAAATATAGTTTGATAAAGTCTGGCAAACCAAAGCGTGACCTGAGATACCGCGGCAAATTAAAAAATAAACATGTGGTATTACTAGTTAGTATTAGTTATTAGGAAAAACAAAATAATGAGAACTGTAACCAACCAAAGACTTTGACGAACATTATTGTTGCCATATTAAAACTTTTAAAAAAGTCCAGGTCACGCTTTCGTTTGCCAGACTCTATGATCGAAAAACTTCGTGTCTTCGTTGGTGTCATTCAGTCGATGCAATGGAGGGAGTATTAAAGCGTTCACCCAACGAACGAATTGTGCTTCGTTCATTTACCGTCAGTCAGCTCAAACTCGAGTTAGGGAGAATTCGATTCAAGTCAGTTCGAATCGAACTTAGCACAACTCGAGTTAACTCGATTTAGTAAGTCGAGTTGACACATCTCTAAATTACCTATCCATAAATAGTTTTCAATAATGAATAACGATGACCTTGATTAATCCTTTGGAAAATGAAAAATCAGTTTTTGTAGTGTCTCGATGAAGACAAGCGACCAAATACAGCACAAGCAACAACCATCTCGATAAATATTATAGGTACGTATTTTTGACGAAGTACATACCGACCACGGAACAGAAAGTTCCGTGATACCGACATTCGCAAAAAACAATTGACAATATTTACATTTATGCTGGCCGCACGCTGGTCAAGCCGGATCTCACCCAATCTTACATGGGGGTGAGGGGGGGTCGAGCCAAAACTCACGTATTTTTACCCACGACGGAACGGAGACGGTATATGCGTTTGGGGTGATAGGTTGTTTTTATTAGCAAGAAACTTTAAAATTGCGACAAAACTGAGTTAAGTGAAACAAGCGGTTTGTTTCTACACTACGTTCTTTCTTAAATACTAGTCTTACTTAACTCTTAACTAGTCAAAATAATTAAGCGAATAATTTCTTTTTAAATCCGACGCAATTACGCACATTGCACATCACGTGATGAAGAGGGGGGGGGGGGGGGGGGGTCGAGCCAAATCTCACATCTCACCAAGGGGGAGGGGGGGTCGAATAATCGCCCCACGTAATTAATTGACACCCCCTAAGTGGCCAGCCTAAAGTGGTTTTTATACACTACTTACTCTAATTAGAGACTCCCTAATTAGGGCACTATTTAGGGATTAGTGCAGTTGGCACTAATCCCTAAATAGTGCCCTAAATCGGAATCTAACTACGATTACACCTTCCGATTTCCTAATTAGGGAGTCTCTAATTAGGGTAGTGTAATAACCACTTTACAATACAACAGTTGCCCTCTCTACCTCCGCATAGTCTTGTCTCGCTCGCTTGTCTATTGAAATCCGGGCGGGGTGAGGTAAGTCAGATCGGCGGATGAGGGTGAGTGTCCTTTCTGTATGTAGTTGCAGGTGAGGAATTGAGGTGAGGATACCCTACTAAGTATTGTTCCATGGAGTGTAGATACAGCATAATTTTCTCACACCAGGATGAAGGTTCGCCGGATAAAAGAGACCTGTTCTCTCCCTAAGAAAAGTAGGGCAATTATGTCGCACTCGCTTTCGGTTCGGGTGACAAGACAACCATCCGTGGGCGAGAATGCCGTACTTTTCTCGCTAGGCTACTCATAGGCACGGATGTAAAATAGTAGTTTGTATCATAAGGGAGCAAAACAATATTTTTACGGCGAGGGCGCTTTTTTGAATCCAGAGTGAAGTGAGGGATTCTAGAGTAGAATCCTGAGCGTAGCGAGGGATTCTTTAGTAGAATCCTGAACGTAGCGAGGGATTCAAAGTACGTCGCCCGAGCCAAAAATATATTTTGCGCCCGAGTGTAACACTCTACTTTTCATCACCTCTATGAGAAAATAAAAGGCGCCTTTAGTTTTGGCAATATTGTGTAACGCCCAGTTTTGTAGACCAATAAAAAAAAAATTACATTTGAGATATTTTCGCAATATGAAAATTGTTTCAGTTTTTTTTTAGCCAGTCTTTATTCAAACAATATTTGCGTTCGATTTCTTTGGCGCTGAACACTAAGATGTTCCAAATTCCAAAAGTGCGCGGCAAAGATAATTGCGGCGCACTTATCACTATAAAGAGCATTAAAAACTCATTACTGCCCGCTAAAAGTTTCTTATAGAAAACACCACCTTTGGGTGCACTTAAAGGCGAACCAAGTCGTCCTTTTCGAATAGATAGAATGAAAATGTTTTTTTATAAGAAACCTTTAGCGGGCAGTAATGAGTTTTTAATGCTCTTTATAAGTGCACCGCAATAGGGTATTTGACTGACATTCAAATCAGCAACTTTTTATGAAATATCAAAACGATAGGTTTATATGGAGTTTTGTATGAAATACAAGCATGTGACGTCATAATTATAGCATACTCTTTATGGTTAGATTGGTCATCAAAAATCATAATAAGGATAAATTGAATAAAATAATCGTGGTTTCCCCTTTTTTTTGATGTTTTAGACATTGGTTAGTGTTGGATAATTTATTTTGAATACAGGCAAGGCAGGAACAGGAACATCTTAGTGTTCAGCGCCAAAGAAATCGAACGCAAATATTGTTTGAATAAAGACTGGCTGGTACGACGGCCCATAATAATCGCGCCGCGCGCCGCCGCCGCGTAAAATATTATAAAAATATTATTTTGCTCCTTTATGATACAATCAACTATTAGTTACATCCGTGCTCATATGCTAGTGTATTCGTGCCCGGGAGAGCACTTTCGACTTGCATACCGGGGACCAAAGAGTATATAATCACTACGTCCGGGGACGAAAAGTAACTTTTCATCAAGATGTGAGAAAAAAAAAAATCCCGACTGCGGCACGAAAAATGTTGAAAATTAATTTAATATAAGTACACTGAAGAGTAAGAAACAAGTAAATAATCTGAAACTATTATACTATAGAATTGTATAACTTTGGGGTGAAATTCGGGTAAAAATACCCTACCACCGTGCTACGGCTACCCCACGATGTTTTTCTGTGCCGAAAGTTCAAGTTATTGTAGGATTCTAATCCATGAGTTTCGCCGTGGCATCCGAGAATATTATGGTCAACATTTAATTTGAGAATATTTACAAGATAATAATAATAAATAAATATTCTGGGACATTATTCCTCACACACGGCCATCTGACCCCAAACTAAGCAGAGCTTGTGCTATGAGATAAGTAACATAACTCGCAAAAAAATTTCAGCATGTAAATAAGCAAATTGTGAGCGTCAATCACAATTTAAAACGGCATGAGACCAAAAAAGCACCTATTCAGCATACTACTATTTACTATTTAATCTTCTACCATACAACTAAAGTGAGAATATGGCTGAAACTACAAATTTAAACGAAGACGTATCTCATAGTTGGATCCATTGTCCTCCAGAAATTCTGAACACAATTTTCATGAAATTGGATAACAAATCATTGCTTACATGTTTGTCTGTGAGCCAGCAATGGAGGGCCATCGCAGACTACATAATCCAGGTATGTTAAATGTTTGTACATACTTAGGTACTAAGGTTATAATAGCCAAGCCAAATGGGCATCCGAATCCCTTCGTCCGTCAGTTTAGTAGGTAGGTAGGTATGTCAAAGAGACGATACTTTAATATGTTTTTGAAATATCCGCCATTTTGGGTTTACCGACCGATAAAAATAACTTTGTATTTCTCAATCTCAACCTAGGTAATACTTATACTAGCAGACCCTGCAGTGCGTTGCTGTGGCACACTTATTCGTTAATTTTGCAATAAAAAGGAAATAATCGGGATTAAAACTATCCTATATTAACTAATCACACATTTTGAGAAAAAAAATACGTTAAGATCGGATAAGTAGTTTCGGAGTTCATCGCGGACCAACATCGTGTAATTTATATACCTATTAATTATTATGATATGCGAGCGAAGCCGGATTTAAAATACAAAAATAGTAATACAGATACTAGATCTGTGTAACGACACAAAATTGACTAGACGTTAATATTGGTACGCACGCTGTACCCTGAATATAAAAAAAATACGTTTGCATCGCATATGCGTTTGCAAAAATTTTGTATGGGATTAATTAGTTAATTCATTGAATTCTATTCCGCGAGGGGTGCTGTCCCAATGTTTATAGACAAATGTCGTAGATACAAACGTGATAGTAAGAAGTAAGAGGTAAGACCTAAGCTACGAACCCCTGTTACCCAACAATGTTGTGATGTCTTTTTGAGGTTTTGCACCATTTGGAATAGGACATGCGCCCCAAAACTTCATATAAAAAATAAATAGAATTCATGGAATTGCGAGTCAAGATATTAATATACTATAATATAATAGACTCACAGAGACTGGAAAACCCTCGCTGAGGAAAATATGGTTTGCGGAGGAGTAACATTTAAAAGAAAGTCAAAACTGGACTGGAAAAACATTTACACGAACTCTCTCCTTTGGCAGAAATTAAACAAAGCAGATATATTACATGTGTTTACATATAGTGAGGTTGCTCTTGAGAATTTGAACATTTTAGTTGTAAATGTCTACAAAGGTAAGTACCTACCTACTTTTAGCTAATTATTATTAGTATTATTTCAGGTTAGTAGCATTTTTAGCAGTTTACAAATTAAATTCCTACTAAGTTTAGTTAGATACGTATAATTTTTGATTGATTATAATGTGTTTTGACGATCACATTATAATCGATCGAGTCGTCTAAAAAGTCAAATTTTAAGTTTGCTATCTCGTTATTATAGTGTGGCCGACATAAAAAATTGAAGCAACGCTGTTGAACTTGCTCCCGGGGCGTCTGTTTTCTGACTCTACAATCTAGGGATTTTCAAGACTAGAGTGAATAGGTTTTTTCTGGGCAAGCGTTCTCCATCTAAGGCTTCATCTTCGTCCTTTTATGGGCTGAGTGGCCAACTAACGCAAGCCCATCTCGTGTAAAAAAAATCTTTGTATATTTCAGTATGCCGCGTGATCCATCAATACATTGATATAATTATTTTTTATACTTAAACGTATTTTTTTTTCAGATAATCTCATCCTGGTAACAAGCTCTGGAGTCTATTATTATGATATAGAAACTTATAGCTTTAAGAAAAAAGTTGAAATATTGTCATGTAAGGATACAAGATGATTTAATTTGTATTATTGTTTAAAAAGCGAATCTAGCAATTGTTTTAGTCAAGAACTCTAAATTACATATTATCTTTTGTTTTCAGGTATCGATTTTATTGAGAGTGACCACATTATCATTACATCACATTATATGGCACATATTGAGAGCCTTCGTCCATTAAAATATATATATTTGTTTGGGAAAAATAGCATAGATGATGACAGTCGCTCACTTCAAAATGGAAAACATATCTCCAGAGTCTTGTTTTATAAGTAAGTTAATGCTGCGCATGATTTATGATTTGGCCATGCTTTAGTTCACTGTCTTGTATTTTGTGTTTTACTTTGACTTTCCTATGGGACCCTGAGTATTATAAACGTTAGCAGGCGCTGCGCTATCACGTTTGCGTAACTACATTTCTGTACTTATAGGAATTGACACGCCGCATCTTGCCGATTACTCATTATATCTCCCTCCCATATAAAATGTTTGTAAATACCTACTGAAGGTATGTAAGTAAATACGCTCTTTGTGTTATTTTATTAAACTTACTATCTTATTAATATTATAAATACGAAAGTTTGTGTGTATGTTTATTAACACCCAACTCCGTAACGGCTGAACGGATTTACAAGAAACTTGGCCAACATTAAATCCCTCAGGAATGCTGGTAAAACCTGTGCAAAACCGCGTCGCGGAAGCTAGTTAAAATATAATAAACAATAAGCATAATCTTTGCCTTACGTAATAAGACTCAAAATTCAATGTTCATGTTACATGTTGTTGATTCAGATTAGAAGAGGATGCATGCTATATACTTAACTACAAAAACACACTGTGGCAGCACACGTGGGACGGTAAATCTTGGAATGGTCACTTACGAGCACGGTATTTCAATAACGACCGGTGTATTGTATCATTACACGTACATAGAGATCAGGTGTACATTTTTCTCAATTCTGGACAGATTTTGCTGAATGATGTAAATAGTATGTGCTTCAATTTCGTAGTGAATTTACAATATAATTTAACTGAAACATCTCCTTGTCCAGTCATGTTTGGAACTTATAGTATAGTTTGCGGAGGTAAGAAAAATGAAAATATTTTTTATTCAAATAGGCACTAGGTCTGCGGAAGGTCGGAAGGTTATTCTTTTCATAACCAACTTTATTTATTACATAGAATGTAATTAATATTTTTGTTTTACAAAAAACAAAATTATGAGTGACTTAGTCACTTAGCCGACACAAGCAGTGGCTATGACGCATGTAATGAAGGATAAATATAGGCGATTCGTTTTCTTTTTTATAAGAAGATTGTATTTTATATTCTGAATGTGACACCACTAAACCTTTTGTACAATTTCAGTGCCAAGTTATGAGGATGCAGAACCGAAGTTCATCGATTATCTTGACAACTTCTTGATGGTATGTCCAGGTTTGTCCTGCGCGACTGAACACGGACATGTCTTGTTGCTGGGCTTTGAAACTGGACAAGTAAGTACCCTTGTTTGCTATATTATTTAAATCCTACTTGATATTATAAATGTGAAAGTTTGGATGTATGGATGTTTGTGACTCTATCACGCATAAACAGCTGACTGAATGGATTTGGATGAAATTTGGCACAAATATATATATCATACCCTGGAATAACATATAGGGTACTTTTTATACCGGGAAAACATAAGATCCCTCGGGAACGCGGGTGAAACTGCAGGGTGGAAACTAGTACTAAATAATACTAGGCATTACTGAATCGCAGATGATGCCCCGGAACACAGCTTATAGTTAGCTATAAAAATAAATGTGTTTACTTTTAGGTTAAAATTTTCATTTGGATACGGCAAGGGAAGGAAAAACCCTATACACTTGAACGTACCTTTAATATCAGGGAATTTGACAAAAATACCATCGATATCAAAATTATCACGTTAAACGTATATGAAGACAAAAATCGCCATCACTTGTTCATTGGCACATGGAATTGTGTATACCAAGTATTGCTCTCATATTGCAATACCGAGGTTTTCTGAAGAGAATATAAGGTCCTATTGAATTAAGTACGGTCCTTTTGAGGGATCAACATTGAACATAAATAGGTCTAAGTATTCATAAAGAAATATAAGAATAAAAAATCGTCTTATTTCGATACTACGTTAGGGTTGCCACACGTCCCGGTACGCCGATGGTGTCCCGGTGTCCCGGCCATGACCTGGTTAGAAATCTATAGTTTGTCGGTAGGGACCAGGACTAGGTAAATAAGCATGCATGTACGTATCGTGTATTTGTGTAGGTAGTTAACTAAAGGTAAACAAATATAAGCCGTGAAATTTCACATAAATATTTTTAGTCACCGTACAATTTTATTTAGTTGTGTGTAATATTTTTATTTACCCTCATGTGGTTTTTAATTTAAGGTATTTTATAGTTGCAACAGCCTCTGTGTGCGTCATTTATGACTTGCCAATTGCCAAAATATTTTTTTATTTAATTTATAAAAATGGCTATGCCCTCCAATTATTATGTAAAATATTGAGGATGTTACCAGTAGGTTAATTGGCTATCAAGAAAAAAAACTCAATTTGATAAGTTATTTATTGATCTTTAAAGGCCTTAGTTTTGTTTGTTTACATTTAGCATTTGTTTAGAATTCACTACAAAGGCTACATCATTTGCATTCAAGTATATCGCGGTGGTAAATACCTACTACCTGTTTATAATAAAACAAACACTTTTTATTTATCTTTAATTTATTCAACAAACAATCAATTTGAATGACAATTTATGTGTTACCTTGGAACAAATATTTGATATGCAGAAAACAACATTGAACGTTTAAATAACGGTAAAAAATAATCAACCATTGAGATTAATTTGAAACAATAAAAAAAAAGTAATTTCGGGCGTGTAGCTCGACGTACAGTAGGTACCGCATGTATAAATCCTAAAATTAATTCTGAATGACGTAGGTATCTATTTATTATGGAAAGAAATAAATGAAAATATAAAATCAATATTTACAATAAAATAAGTAAACTTAATTAATATTATACAAATGACTAATTGATCCTAATATTATAGGCTGCGGCCCGTTCTACAAAATTTTATTTCACCTACTTCAAAACATAATTTATTGTTTTTATACAACCCCAAAAAGCTTTTAGGAAATTTTGTTAATACTCGTAATAAGTCATATAATTTACCTGCCATTTAGATAGCATAACATATTTGCCAATATTTTCAGTGCGCCTGCGCACGCTTAAATATGCAGATCTACGCATTTGTGTATGTGCATGTCACACGTGACATGTCACTATAACTCATAAAGGAGGTTATAAAATTATTACCACTGTTTACCAATAAATGTAATTAAAGTGAATATCAATGGTGTATCGTTGTACCTACTTAAGTTAGTTATGTCTAATCATTACAACACAATTTGTGTACCAGACACAATAAACATACCTATTATATTTTTATTGATATGCATTTATAACTTTAATATATTACTAAGTGTATATCCTTTTAATTATACAAAAATCAATGTGAATACATTGATAAAAAAACACAATAACTACCGAGGTAGCGTCAATCTCTGTTTCAAACTCTTATTGATATTGTGAAATATTTTAATAATAAACTACTATTCTTTATTAATCATATTTTTCTTCTACCATCAATTAACACAAATCGCTGTGTTATCACAACTACTATCTAAAGGGATAGTTACTGTAATATCCCCATTAGATAAACAAAATCGTCTGACAAGCACGAGTCTTCGAAATTCGTTTACCATCCGACTCTAAGCCTTGTCAGCATTGTCAAATGAAGTCCAACCGTAGCTCTATTGCTTAGAGCTGATTTTAGCGGTCGGTCGCGTTGGGGTTGGTGTATGAGAACCCTCGGAAAGGCTCCTGGTCCATGGAGCGCAGTACTTGAGGTTCCACCGCGGTGAGACGAGGTCGCTCTCCTGTGAACGCTCGGTCGAAGTATTGGGTGTCCAATGGGTGTCTCTGTAAGAAGATATTGAGCTAAATATAAATATCGCGTGATCATCGTGGGAACCGTGAAAGCCTTTTTTCAGGATTCCGCACCAGTAGGGTGCCATATCAATCCTCCTAATTCTCATAGGGAACAGTAATAGGTACCTAACTAGTTGAAATGTTCCCAGAATTACTACCTACAGCAGTAAAATCAACAAGTCATAACCCATGGGGATTCCCTTTCAAGGAAACTCGAGAAAATGGCATTTTTAAAACGGTTATTATACTCAAACGCGTAAAATTAAAAGCTCGGATTCAATCTAGTGCATGCATACTGTAAAACAACAAATCTGGTACGTACCACTCTTGGTCTAAACGGCGCCTCCAGGTCGCGCCTCTCGAGCCTCTCCCAGTGTATTTGGTGGAAGAAATCTTGGTCTCTGATCTCACCGTGCATACACTCGCTGCCGCCCAAACGAGTTCGCGCGTCTTTGTCCAAAAACTGTAAAAAATAATACATTCATAGTATAAGATCGAAACATCTTTAGTATCCCAAGATTACATAAAACAAAAAATGCTATTGCAAACTTAATTTAGTGATTGAATAACAGGAAACCAAGAAGGACCTTTTGGTTCGTCACCGACAGATAGATGGCTGCCAAAATTTGCGAATGCAGTGGCTGAGTTGTCAAACGTAGAGTATGCCATTACAAATAGATTCACTAGGCGGCTAGCCAAAGAACGCCCACTTTTTGCTTTTGTTTAAATGTAGGTATGTGTAATTAAAATCAAGAATTTTAATAGAAACTTTACCCTTGTTAGGACGGTGAGTGCTTCTTGCGAGAGGAATCTCGGGTAGGACGGCATCTCGTTGCAAATGGACCAGAATAGCTCGTCTTCATCGCAGCCGCTGAAGGGACTCTGGCCAATCAGCATCTCGTACAATAACACTCCGAATGACCACCAGTCTACTGTCTGGTTGTACTTTAGTCCTTTGATTATCTGTAGAAGATTGTAAATTCCTCGATGATCTACTGCTTGGTTTCATCCTTATGGAACCATAATCTTTTTATGGTAAGTGATGATTTAGTTACAGTGGTATACAACTCCTAAAAGGATTTTGGCTTTCCAGGGCAGCTCCCAGAATGCAACGGTAGACTTGGTGGTAGTAATTTAGAACACTAAGGTAGCAAGTCAGGTGGGTATTACATTACTATTATAGATTATAGGAATTTATCATACTAGAGTTAATCAGCAACGACGGAACATGGTAACTAGCTCAAAAGGTAAATAGAAAGCAATACATTTTGCATGGATAAGATCAAGCAACTTATAAAATACTTGTCATCTATAGATAAATTTACAATCAATATTTGTTGTACCTCTGGAGCCATATAATCAGGTGTACCGCAGAATGTGTCCGCAGTCTTGTCCAAGTATATCTGCAGCTTGCACATACCGAAGTCAGCGATGCGTACGTGGCCGTCGAAGTCCAATAGAATGTTGTCCAGTTTTAAATCTCTGAAGACAAAAACAGTATTCATTTTTCGGTTAGATTTTAATTAAGTAACTTATTCATATTGGCATAAATAGACAAATTTCCATTACGTTTCTTCAGTATTCAACTTGAATTGCGATATAGGGCATTCAAAAGGTCAAGTCCAGCAATATAGCTGAAAGAAATTCATTTCCCGAAATCACATCAGACGATCTGTGTAATAATATCAGTAAAAAAAAAATTGTTTTACCTGTAAACAATGCCTCTCTTATGCAAGAATTTTAATCCTGAAACTATCTCAGCCGCGTAGAACCTCGCTCGCGCCTCGGGGAAGCGGCCACTTTGTTGGATGTGGAACATCAAGTCACCACCGTTGAGGTACTCCATCACAAAGAACAGGTGCGACTGGAAATTGGTAACATAATATTTATTTAATAGTAGATCCCTATAAATTGATAAGCGTTTGGGCTACGATGCACTGGATCGTAAGTTTTGGCCATCTATGATTGAGGGGCCTAGATTCAATAGTGGACATGTTGGAGCTAGCTGATAACTCATCCCTCCTAGTTTGGGGAGGCTTACCCCGGGGCATTGATGATCAACAATCAATTATGTTCATCAATTCTTCTAGAGACAAAAATAATAAGTCACAAGACTATAACAATTTCACCTAGTACCTAGGCCAAGTTTATTTTTATCAGAATTACTATGTACGAGGAATCGATACACTCCGTCATATATTGATGAAAACCGATCATGACAGCTTGGTGTGCTGGCAGAGGCACGTGTGTTTGTCGATGCATGTGATATCGGTGACACATCATATTGATTCGAACCTATAATTAGGACTACAATACAAAGTTCGTTTTTTTTACGAGATGCATATGAGTATGTGTTTGTTATTCAGGTGAGTTTTTTTTTATTTCCGTTTCTTGGTCACTTTTATTAATTACTAGCTGACTCCCGCGGGATCACCCGCATTCCTGAGAAAAAAAGTAGCCCATGTTATTCTCCATACCATAGGCTATCTGCGTATCAAATTTCATCGCGATCGGTTCAGCGGTTTAGGCGTGAAAAGGTAACAAACAAACAAACTCAATTTCGCATTTATAATATTAGTTAGGATAGGATACGATACGATAGGATAGAAAGTTAGGATAGAAGAAGAAAGTGCAAAGATAAAGAAACACCTGATCAATACAACTTCGAAGCTATTTTGTGTACCTAATACCTAAATACGAGTAATTTTGTCAAATATACCGCATTCTCGTGCGGATAAACCTAAGTAGAAAGGTATAATTCTTATGAAAATGCTGTATGACAAGATAGTAATGTCAAGACTGTACTGGATGAATAGCTTAAGGCAAATTACCAGTGGATGATCGTATTATGGTGCGAATTTTATGAAGCATAGCACCCGATCAGAATAGGTTTGTTGTTACAAACTGAAACTACTTACATCAGTCTGAAACGTAGCGAAGAGATGACATAGATAAGGGTGGTTTGTGCCAAGCGCCAAAACTTTCCTTTCAATCAAAGTGCACTCGACATCATCGTCTTCCAATACCACGTCCTTCTTCAGACATTTGACCGCGTAGTAGTATTCTGTGTCCTTCAGTTCTGCTAGCAGCACCTGAGAAGAATCATTACGCTTGTTACTGTCAATATATTTTACTTTTTGGATGTGTTAATGGTTCCCTTAAAATTGTTTTTTTTTTCATTGATTATTGTTGAAATTGTTTGTTGTCCATTAAAAATATTTTTTATTTTGATGGTTGTTTTTAACGAAAACTGTTATTATCTTGTGATCTTTTATAATGTGTTTATACATATTTATAAAATACCTAAGGGACTGACTATAAAATGTTACAGTTGCAATAAACTTTCGCGTCGACACGTAATATTTCCCAACAGATTGTAAAAGCAACATTATGTTTGATATATGTTGCAGGAAACACGCGTGACATCCATACGAGACAAGTTTTCATTTTATAATTCTTATATATATCATGCTTTCTCCGTATTCTTGGCCCGGACTCAAAGGCAATTGGGCCAAGCACTGTCAAACCAGGAAGACGTTACGACCTGGCTCACGTAACACTCGAATTATTCTCGCTAAATAACATATATTTGATGTCGTAAATTAATTTTTACATTATCAGAGATCAGTAGCAGTACTGTTAATTAATTAATGCGCAGATTGCGTAGGTGCCAAATCTTTAAGGCCCTTTACAGGATTAAAGCGAAATTAACTCAATAAATTTTGCAGATTTTATATAGTTTACTTGAGAAATTATTCAGATCGAGTTTTAATATTACATTATTGAGCACATACAAGTAGGTCTGTTGTTAATCTAAATCCATATAGGTGAGCTTTATGTACTCATATGTAGTTTGGTAAAATTGTGCCAAATTCAAATCACATTTTATTTTAATATTTTTAAATATTAAATCAGCACCTAGATTTCAATTTAAATATGAAACTGTATAACGCACCCAAAATTTTATCGATTGAAATAACTCGGTTAATTAGAACCTAGGCGACGCCTAGGTTCTTACGAACTAGAAGTGGGATTTCATAGCGAATATTTTGAAATATTTCACTATGAAATATGTAATGAGGATCTTCAATTTAATTAATTAAGATTAAACGCTTTAAACCTAACGCGTGCATCCAACAGGAACCGTGACGCCATCTACTAATGTGGCATACGTATTGCACCAGAAAATAATTATTGCGTTTGAATTGGCGATAGTCTCGATATGAGGCCGATGACACGTGCTCTCTGACGTTCGAAAAAGGTGGTTTGTGATGTAGGCACCTAAAATAACCCGTGTAAATCTAGCATTACAATACGATAGCACGGCAGGTGAACCGTAGTGGACTGCGCTGAGCTGCAGTGGCAAGATGCCATCGTTAATGCCTGGGGTTACGGTCAATGGATTAGGGTGTTTGACATCAAGACAGCATGAGTTATGATGATAAACAGTAATCAGACCGTTTTAGTATCAGTATAATGTTTCTGTATAGAAGAAGTGTTCTTATATGAATCTTTAGCTAACAGCTGGTCTTTAGCCATTTGTCGTAGAAATCGCGGGGCTTCACTCCCAGTTACATTTATATAAAACTGGCTGGTTATTCCTTGTTGTCATTATTTTGCAAAGTGTCATGAGCTGAATTAAATTCGTTTTAAAAGGTGCTATCGTTTTCAAAGTAGGTATCGTTTTTCCAATTTGTTAACTAACAGTCTGAAATGTTTTTCAAGAGTTCATTACACTCAACGTGTGTAATAAAAGTGACATTTATTCATTTCCTTGAAGTCTTCGAATTCTCGTGCGTCATTTCGTCTCCCGTCGTTTGAGAAATTGATGTTGTTTAATCGTCACTTTTCAAAATAAACAAGCCGTCTCTAGTACGTACTCCCGTCTATAAGCTCACATCGGATATTCGATTGAACGTACCAGTAGGTATTTAAAATGTTGTATTTATAAAACCAGAGAGCTACTAAATGACGTCTATGGGTAATCTATCATTCATCATTGGAAGAATTTGGCTACCTATCTGTATCGAAGAATTCATAGAAGAAAATTTTAGGATTCTGTTGATACGATGAATAAATCCGTATTAGCCGTTGATGTTTTCACCTATGCTTTTCCGTAAATTTTGGGATCATCGACAATTACTTCCTCCCAAGAGGTTCAGATAATAGAATGGAATGAACTTATGTATATTCTTCTCTTTCTTATCTGTATATTTAAACGGAGAAACTGTCTGACTGATTGACATATCAACAGCTCAAACCGCAGGAGCGTAAACCTTATATTTATAACGTAGGCGGATACTAAGGAAGGGTTTTTCGAAATTCAACCTCTCAGGGGGTAAAATAAGGGATCGTGGGATATACCACGGGGCGGGAAATTGTTAAAAGGAGGCTCGAGCAATATTGCTAATGCAATACATTTTACTGAATTTACAAACAAAGATCATACAGATCTTATAAAATTACAAATATTTTAATGAATTATATGTGACTGTTGTGTAGTGTAGTGACTATTTTAAAAACATATTGGAATGCCGAGAATTCGAAACAATAATTGTATAAGCAATATTGCTTAAGCGGCCTTTTTAGGGGGGGCAGGCTTTTTTTGCTTTTAAGATAGGTAGAATGCAATTTCACATTGTACTTAGTGATTTTTAGAAAATACGTTGGTATGTAAGTAGCTGTACTATTTATAATTGTCATTGAAAGATGTAGTACTTTCTGGCGACCTATTTTCTTCTGTATATTCTTGCGCGAACACAGGTAGTTAACTCTATTTTCATTTGATTTCCAAACACTTTGACATACTTTTCATGTGCAACCAACGCGATGGAACTCTGGAACACTTTCGTTGAGCACAAGTATGACATTTCAATGTTGTTAACTGTTGGAAATATTATCAACGCGTAGGATGTTAGTACCAATAGCTAATAAACGAAATAAAGATAAAATAAAAGAAGATACTTTTCAATGGTATGAGCCATTTGCTTAATATTTTCTTGAATTCAGATTTGCAACGCACGCCGGGGCTTTATAATAAATAAAGTAATATGACACATTTTTTGGAAAATGGGTAATCTAAACGATAACCCAAATTTGAAACGCACGCGTAGGATTTTAATAAATCATAAACAAATGGCAAGTGCGTAGTTGTTTTTCTTTATGAAAATAAATAAATCATAAATAATTCAGCTCATATTTTTTATGCGGCGTTAAGTAGGAATGCGACGTGTTTGTCACATATTCGGTATAGAAATGTCTTTCATCGACTAAACACTCATCTCCATTGCTCGTCGTCACAAATCACCGAGTCTATGTTTGCAAAAGTTGTTTCTTTTTTCTTGGCAAAATCCCTTGTTTCTGGTACGGTTATTTCGGGACGGTGACTTCGCTTACACATCTCATTTTAATAATTGTCACAACTATATTTTAAGTGGTATATTAATTTAGAACAATGGCTTTCTTAAGGCTCCAGTCTCCCTAAAATCAGTGTTCTTGCGGAATTTATCAGAAAAGAAATATTGTTTTTTAGTCATCAGAAAAGCAATAAATGAAATATATTTTACGTTATTTTAAAGTGTGAGATTTGAAGTTTCCAATACATATTTTATTTTTTAATTTGACGCCACTTTTATTAGCTTTGTGAGGCTTTAAACATACCTCTATTTACGTTCCACGCGTAGAGGGTCTCATTCATGCACACGCTACGAAAAAAATATAACAAAAACAAGAAATGTGTTCAGATTACATTTGTCGGCAAATCCTCTACAATAATCTTATCTAGTTACTTTCTTTCCAAATTGTCTCAATTTCTTATTTAAATTGCTTTAAAAAGTTATAAATTTCTGAATTTAACCCTTGCAACATATATTTTTTTCTATTACAAAGTAATGGTTTAGAGAAATCACACTTTAACCACTCCGAAAGCAACTACTTATCTGTCGAATAAAAAATATATGCATTCAAAAAATCATTTGAAATAAATTTACCGAGACTAAACATATAACACAACGAACGCTGTCAATTCCCAGCGAAATTGAATGGAATTTTGATGCATTTTATGTTTTATTTGTTTAGTTTCGGTAAATTTATATCAAATGATTTTTTGAATGCATATATTTTTTATTCGACAGATAAGAAGTTGTTTTCGGAGTGGTTAAAGTGTGATTTCTCTAAACCATTACTTTGTAATAGAAAAAAATATATGTTGCAAGGGTCAAATTCAGAAATTTATAACTTTTTAAAGCAATTTAAATAAGAAATTGAGACAATTTGGAAAGAAAGTAACTAGATAAGATTATTGTAGAGGATTTGCCGACAAATGTAATCTGAATACATTTCTTGTTTTTGTTATATTTTTTTCGTAGCGTGTGCATGAATGAGACCCTCTACGCGTGGAACGTAAATAGAGGTATGTTTAAAGCCTCACAAAGCTAATAAAAGTGGCGTCAAATTAAAAAATAAAATATGTATTGGAAACTTCAAATTTCACACTTTAAAATAACGTAAAATATATTTCATTTATTGCTTTTCTGATGACTAAAAAACAATATTTCTTTTCTGATAAATTCCGCAAGAACACTGATTTTAGGGAGACTGGAGCCTTAAAGGCGAGCCGAGCCTACCTTCATAATTACTTCAAAGAAAGCAAGGAGCTTTTATTGTTTTAGGACATTGAACTCTTTAAAATAAAGGCATTCTACATTTCAAAATTTTCATTCGGCATTAAAATATGATGCTAAAAATAATCTCAATTGTAGATAGAATAAAATTGATAGTGATAATATATTGTGCCATTTGAAAACTGCAGAGCAGTCGGTAGTCACGTCAGCCATCTGGCACTCGATTGCTCTGTTCCGACATCTAGGTCAGAGAGAGTATCTACAGCAAAGCCAATTGTTATCAGGAACCAACCGACATTGCGTAAGGGAAGTTTAAATATATATGTTTATCGACTTACCTTTCCGAAACTACCTTTGCCTAAAACCTTGACGAAGTGAAAGTCTTCTATATTGTACTTTCTGAAACGGGGAATGGAGGTCGCTGGTGGTGTAAACCTGCCAGTCTTCCGGAATATCCCGTAAGCTGTAGACTGCTCTGTGAAAGATAAATTACAAATAGAATTTGGTATTTAAGTTACTAATAACATTGTAAGGGATAATACGCAATGAAATATTTAGTAATAAATTCTACAATATTGGTAGATGGATTTTGAAAAAGCTTCTATAGGTTATTCCTATAATATTGTTGTAGGGTGAAAAAGGTTCAAAGTGACATCGAGACTTAGCGGTACCGGTACCTATAGTTTGGGAACCATACCATTGATGTGGGCATTTTCTAATTCATATCCAGAATAAACAGTCCTCGGTAGATTAAATTATTTCCAGAAATTATTACTTGTATCTAGTTGTTAAAAAATAAAAAAACCGACTTCAAAAACTGAAAAGCATAAAATAAATATTTTCTTTCTACATAATTTTGAAGTCGTTGCCAAGTAAAACATAAAAATTACTTGGTCTTCAGGTTACTTTCTTTATTTGTTTTGTTTCAGCGAGTTTTCTTTATATTTAAGTAGTATCTATAAACACATACTAAATTGAAGTTAAGTTGTCATAATATTGTTGTCTTATTTAGGTTAATTTATTTTTGATAATATTTCGAGTGTGAAAGATTGTTTTTAATATTTTTTCGTTGTAATTTTTTGTTGTTGTTGTTTTGTGTTTTCCTTGGTAATTTTAATGTTATACTTAGCACCGACTTCAAAATGATATAGAAAGAAAATATTTATTTTATACTTTTCAGTTTTTGAAGTCGGTTTTAATTATTTATAAATTATTTTTATTTAACACTTTTAAGTTACGAATATGGGTAGACCTAGTAAGGCAGCTTTTCGAATGCGGAAACGACGGCTAGATGAAACGGAATAAAACAGAAATATTGAAAAAATATGAATGAAAGTCCGTAAGAGCTGGGCCGTCACGGTGCACAAGTTACAGGGCACTACACTTGATGAAGCTGTTATAGATCTTGGAAATAAAAAACCTAAACCCTAAATGTGTATGTATTTAGCTGTCAGTCGTGTAAAAATCTTTGAAGAAATAGCACTGTTAAATTGAGAATCAAATAAATTATTGAGTAGGCCACACAGGCTCTTTCGTCAAAGAGCATTGCCAGAAATGATACTCTTTATAATGTTCGCCTTCAAATTTTGCCATGAGATAATTATCCATTGGTACTTAATTTACACGTTCGAGCTGTTTGTCATTAAGGAGTTCCGTTGTATGCATTCCTAGTCCAAGTCCAGTCCAGTCCAACACGTCCTTGATCATAGTTAGGTACCTTCTCGTAATGGAATTGTCATAAACCTAACTATAGTACCTCTATCACAACACAATTCCTATCTGGTATATCTTCGGAGTCCACTGTCCAATACCAATGAAATTTAAATGGAATCATTTTGACGCTATACTCAATCCAATGCAAAATAATTTATTTAAATCGGTTCGTAAAAAAATAAGTTATCCCTAGAAATAGGTAGGATCATTGAGAAGTTCCGGTGGTCATCTATGGTCTTCTTCATCAGTTTCACATCACCAAATGATACGTTCTGAATGCAAATGCTTGATTTGCTACCGAAAATACTAAAATCGCTATGTATATGCCTGTAATATTTGAGGAGTTCTCTCAATTCCTCAGGATTCCATCGTCAGAACTGAATTTTGATAAAAATGGGACTTATCTGGAGGTGTACCCTTTCAAATAACAAAATATTTTTTCAAATCGGTTCATAAATGACGGAGTAATGAGTGAAAATCCATTAAAAAAAAATACAACCGAATTGAGAACCTCCTCCTTTTTTCTTAAAGTCGGTTAAAAACAATTTAACTGACATTTGGCCAGCATCTGCAAACTCGGAAGTTTATGCGTAGCAAATACGGCGGTCTCATATTTTGGTAAATACCTATTCCTTCATAAATACACTTTATGTCCCACTTGAATTTTTCAAACACGTTAGTTTTGAATGCTCTCAATATTATTATATTTGAGTTATTGGCACAAGTGCTTTAATATTTTTGATAATCTCCATGATCCAGATCTCTGTAAACATCCCTGAAGCCACTGACACTACACTTTGATCCTTATCCGACGACACTTTCAAGTTTGTGACGGTCACTTTGACATTAACTATTAAAAAACTCAATGGTGGGTTATTAAAATATGAAATAAGGTGTATTTTATTAAATGAGAAAATATTTTGTTGGCTGACAGTGGTGTTTTATATTAAAATTCGTCTTAAGAGATTTCCAGACGATTTGGCAGTTGGCAACTACAAATATTTACGTGACTTATAAAATGCTTTAACCAGCTGACATAGGTCTTTGCCCCTGTACCTTCTGCTAGTTAGACTCTTATTAGCATACTGGTCCACCAATTACTTACTATATGCTTTCTATTCTTGCTTTATAGGTAGGTACATATTACAAATTAAAATACTAAAACATTAAAGAATTTCAAGCTGCTGTTAGAAAATAGCTCATCGAACTTGTAGTCATATTTTCTTTTGGATATGTAAGTCTTCCAAAAAAAAGAAAAGCGAAGAGACTATTGATAATAAAATCCTTATGAAAATTAGGACATAAACGTTTTACGGTGTATAAAAAATGTGAAGCACGTTACGTATCTAGTGTAATCACTTTTTCATTAGGTCGTCGTCGGCTTACAACATTATTCAAGTTCATTAATGTTTACGTTGTTCCGCTATAGTAGTATGACATAATTTGCGCGTGCGATATATTAATCCTGTTTCACCTCGGGTGGGATCGCGAGCGACGCTAAAAATATTAGCTCAGACAGAGCAATATCAAGGTCAATATGTATAATTTTGGCTATATCACGGGATCTCGATTAAAAGAACAAAAAATCTTATATGTTCTTAAATTTTATTTGTTTTCATCTCATCAAAATGTAAGACCATTTTTGCAAGTGACCCACTGCACCTTTGTGTTTATATTATGAAAATGAAGGAGTTTTTAAATCTATACCTTCATAAATTTATTCTACAAAATATTCGTTGTTACTTTTTAGGGTTCCGTAGCCAAATGGCAAAAAACGGAACCCTTATAGATTCGTCATGTCTGTCTGTCTGTCTGTCCGTCCGTATGTCACAGCCACTTTTTTCCGAAACTATAAAAGGTATACTGTTGATACTTGGTAAGTAGATGTATTCTGTGAACCGCATTAAGATTTTCACACAAAAATAGAAAAAAAACAATAAATTTAGGGGGTTCCCCATACTTAGAACTGAAACTCAAAAAAAATTTTTTTCATCCAACCCATAAGTGTGGGGTGGGGACTTCCACCGAAAATTGGTTTGAACGAGATCTAATTAGTAGTTTTTTTTTAATACGTCATAAATCGTAAACCGCAATTTACCTTTCATTCAATCAACTCAAATATAAAAAAAATTGGCAAAAAGCAAGGTCTTACAGCACAAATAAAGGAAAAATTCTAAAAAAATAAAAAAGTTGAAAATTAAAGGTTGTCCCCATACATACATAGTTACGCCAATTAATAAAGACCTCTGAGTTGTATCGGCGCTCATACAATTTAGAGGTCTAACCAACCTCAAATAAGGTAAATAAATAAAATTGTGCATTTCCCTTGATGGACGAACAATGTACGGAACCCTCAGTGCGCGAGTCCGACTCACACTTGGCCGGTTTTTTTTTTAATTAGGTACCTACATAGGTAGGTATGTGATGAGAGAAAACTCTTTATGTTGCGTTTCTCAAGGTAATACGAATCTGCGTTTTATTTCGATTTATTTCTTTCGTAATGTTTTTCCTGTCAGCATTGCCATTATGAAAGCTTAACGTTTGCCTCAATTATTCTAAAATGTAATCTACGACAATTACCCTATGTCTTATAAGCCATAAAATTATAATAGTAGAGTAGGTACTAGGTACTTCCCTGAGTAGAAATAGTATGCCTTAATCGTGGCCTTAATCACTATATTTTGGCGGCAATATCTCCTTAGGAACCACTCTATTTTTTATCTATTCGCTGTAATATAATATACTTTCCGAGTACGTTATAAACTTCGAGCAACGTGTTCTTTATCTAAAATACTAGCAAATAAAATTTATTGCTGTTGTTACAGTGGCCAATTATTAATTGCACTCGAATTAATTTTCATTTACTAATGCTATAAATTTAACTCGCTTGTTTTAATAATGGCGCTACATCATAAGTAACACTACATTTTAGAATTCTATTATTGTATTTACGCTTGGTTAGTAGACTATCCTGTCGTGCGTTCTATCATATGTCTTAAATAAGTAATTGTTATAATAATTTAATTTGGCATGCGCAATCTCAACGCGGGCGCATCTCTACTCTACAAAATGCAATGTAACTCCTGCAAATAGAAGATGCGAAATGTTTTATGATGTCGTTGACGCAACATTGAAAGTTTTATTAAGTACACGTCTTTGATCGTATAATTTGTTGGTAAGTACGTTGACCAGCTGGTTGCATCAAAATAAACCATTACCTATAGGTACGAATTCATATAATGTGACAGTATGTAAGTATTAAAAGTAGACGTCATACCAACGTCAAACTGTAAATTTTCGGTCTAGGTCCAAGTTTTCGGTTGCTTCAAAAAAAAATCTAAGTAAGTTTTTTTACGGACTCGTAACATGACAAGTATAAAGTATGCATATTAGAGATACTACATTCATGATGCATATAATAGCATAAAGTATGTTTGACACAGCCGGTTGTTGGCCTTGGTTGCTAAAAAGAAAAAATTGTTCAACCATTCAGTTTGTATCTAATACTTCCCTGAACATTTTCTTTGTTGTCTCAATTTCCTCTTATAATTTGATTTTCTTCAAAAGCCGAGAATTGTACGTTCCTATACCACAATATTCTATTTTAACATTTCCCAAGATAGTATATTAGTCACGCGACGTGCATCCTCTGTTTATAAACATCTGTCTTTCATCGTACCTACAGGTAAGAAAAACAAATGAAATAAAAACAGTTATATTTTATGCGAAAGAAAACCTTCGAGAAAGCTCTCCGAAAAATTTAAAAGATATAATCAAATTACAAATTAATTTATTGGCGTAAAATACGTTACCGCTTGGTTTTGAATCCTTAGGTTCTACAACCAGTGAAAAGTGTTTCAGGAGAAGTGACTTCGCCCATATCGTTTTGCAAAGTTGTTATGTCTTAACCAATTTTACTAGCATAAAATGAAATATTTATTACTATATGATCCTACGTATTTGCTGACATTTGTCCAAGTAACTACCCTTCATTATCGAGAAATAGTAGTGCTTTAAAATAAGAGCCTACTATGCTTAATATGAAAATGAATATATTTCAAAATTACCTACAGTTTATTGAGTGGTGATATCGTGGAGTCTTCGCGGAATGCGGAACCCGACGTATAAGTAGATCATGCATCGGTACTCTAGCGCTTTTAGCTAAAGTTCAGGCGAAAGTCCTGTCGCTTTCAGCGCTTTATTTATAGCCCATATCGAAAGATTATTCGTTTTTTTGCCAATTGTGCCAGGAAATAAATTTATTATATAGCGAACTAAAAGCGCTATCTAGAAATAGAATTTATAGAGTTGCGTGTTTGTTAGTCGGATATAAATTAGAATTTAACCCACACCTTGTTGTATAATAAAGAAAAAATATTGTTCATTTGTTAACCGCTTGAGAAAAATTGTTAGGATTGTTTCTGGGGAGTAGATATATTTGTTATAAAAACTCATCAATTATGCCTGGTGTAGGTAGGTAGGTATATATGTAACACAACAGGTACAAAAAATACTTATTTAAAATTATGCAAAAGATGCATTTCACAAACAATACAAAACAGACTGACACACTATGGGAGTAACAAAAATACAAGAATATAATCATAAAGTTTAAATTAGTGTCATAAGTAGGTACAGCCTTGTTACGCAAAACTTTCACTTAATAAAATAAGAAATCATAATTTGGTGAATTATATGTGTGAGTTAGTAGCAGCAAGCAAGCATACTCAGTTAATAAAACATAGTGTCTGTCATCTAGGCATTCACTTAAAAGCTGTTTAAACATTCTTCATGCTATATAGTTAATTAATTAAGTGTTAAAGTAATAAGGGTAATAAAATTCTCACCGAGCTCCTGTTCTAAGATGTCTGGAACATTCTGTGCAGGCGCACCACTCGATGTTCCAGGGGTATCGGCACCTGCGTATATAATATACCTAAAGTAATCTATCCTTGGACATTACCAATGTCTACTTATTTTGTCAAATCAAAAGGTTGACAAGCTGGCGGTCTATCTGACGGTTGTGGTCCACCACCATTTGCGGTTTCCAATTCCAAGAGATGATATTACAAACTTTTTTGATTTGACTTTAGTTCACACATAAGCAATAGGACTAAAGTTTTTGTTACAATTAAATTTAAGAAATTTCTACATCTGTGTCTATAGGATAAGCTATGTCATGTGCCGCTTAAACCTCAAAATTTGGCTTATTAATGGACTTGTATTTCACAGAACTATCTTGGCTTAGCTTTTTTTAAACCGGTCTTTTTTTCATTAAACCTGTGCTCAACTAGAAAAATTTAAGCCTATGTTACGGTCACGTCGTGGCTACGTCAGATTAACTTCAAACAATTTTACAGTAGGAAATTCAAGAGATGTCTAGTTCAATCTATTCTGTTTATTAACTAGATCTAAATGAGAAAATGTGTAGGAGTATAGGAGACGGTGAAAATAGACTCGTCAGATACAAGAAATATATAAGTCGTCGATCAAAATATTAGTATTTTTTTCGCTTCAGATTATTCTCTAATGCTAAAGCCAGACGAGCGTGATTTGCGCTGCGCAAAATCGGTACTTTTAGGCAATGGACAAATAAATATTCTGGGACCACTCTGGGACATTATTCCTCACTCACGGCCACCTGACCCCAAACTAAGCAAAGCTTGTATTATGGAAGCCAGATAACTGATATACTACATATACAACTTTTTGTTGTTGTTGTAAATACATACATATATAGATAATTACGACCAGACTCAGGGCAAATAGACATGTTCATGCACAATAATGTCTATCCTGAGTGAGAATCAAACCCACGACCTGTGGCGTGATAGATAGGGTATTTTACCAACCACGCTAACCGGCCCGTCAAGATGAAATGCGTCGCAGTTTTGCCTTAACTGCAAAAATTATACGAACAAAAAGACACAAAATAGCGCTTCTTAAGCCTCAGGCGTAGTCAGTAAAGGTATTTTAATTATTATTTTTATTTTAAATTTTATGAGTCGTATTGTAGGTGTTTTCACTTATGACAAAGAGACAGTACGTAAATAAAGGCTTTATTATCTCCAACACAATGTTCTATGTTTAGAACACAGGTAAGTGCATTGCTGGTTTTGTTCAGATTTGGAACAATTATGAGGTAAATGTTGAGAATTAACGAAGAGAAGTGAACAATGGTTAATTAGGATTATATTTCAGGAGGAACTAAAGTTATATTTCAGTTTTCACGCCGTGCAAACAAAAACCTATAAATAAGTAAAAATATTTCTCCTACATTTTCACGAGTGACATTTTCTTTCATTCGTCTCTTCCTCTCATACAGATTAAAGAAGCTAGTGAAATTATTGAAATCAGTCCAGTAATTTTATAATGCTAGGTTATTTCCATTTGCTAACAATAAACAAAAAGAGTGGTGAGATACTAAGAACATTATTTCTTTTCCTAGATCGGTTTCTTAGATATGCTAATTCTGTTCTGGCTATAAACTCGTCAACAACAAACGACGGTGGCGTCGTAAAATTCGCCAAAAGACCACGAAACAAAACGCTTATCGTAGCAATGCCAAACTATAGGCTAACGGGAGAGAATATAAAAATACGTACTGTATGTTTGAAGCCAAGCCAAATAATCGACACGACACGAGATCATTACAGTTTAGGGATGTTCGAGAATCGTATCCGTAATGTTACCATTTTTCAAATAAACAGTACCCAAAGCAAAAACTCCAAAAATAATCATGAAATAATTTGTTCATATCACGAGTTATTTTATGGCAACAACACGTGATCGAACATCGTATGATTCTTTTGCTTCGAAAGTGACACATCACCCACCATCATCCATAATAAATCGTATATCACTAATATTCTGCATGTCAATAATAATCGAATTTCACTCACAGGTAGGTACTTAAGTTCAATTAATTCGTTTAGTCACCCCTTCACTAAAGTACCTATCTTGAAGAATTCAGACACGCGTTGGCATCGCTTATTGCCTAACACGATGTCGATGATTGACCAGGTGTAAATTAAAATGTCCTTCAGAGAACTTCTGACTCAAAAGAAGAATCGAATAAGCAAGATTGGCAAAAAGCAAATCAGAAGATTGCAGAATAAGTACCTGCTATATAATAATATGACAATTTTATCAAAAAAAATATTTATACGGAGTACAAATAAGTATTTTTTTTCTAATATCTTTGTACATGTGAAGTCCATTCTCTTAATGCCAAATTCTGCATTTGTTACTATTAATTCTGTACAGGTGAGATACAAGTGGTTGGCCTGTATCCAGACCGCATAGCTTTTATACCGCACAGTAGATACACCCACTTTGTATGTTCCGTAGAACATAAACAAATACGAATAACTAATAACCGCCACTTGCAATTTCGATCATTACAATGAAATAGATATCGTAGAGAAATATTTAGAATTCTTTATAGAATGAATGGACTCGGTCAAGGAGGATTCAAAGAGAAATTCAACGACAGCCAATATTGATACAATGTTTATCGGGCCATGATTCATTTTATCCATTAGGTACATTACGTTGTTGTTGACGGTTTTATAGAATAATCATAATAATATAATATACATAATACACTTTGTAATATTTGAATATAATATCTAATAATAACCGTAACAGAAGGTACCAAGCCAATAAAACTTAAGCTTTATTTTTAGTAGAACATCTGACGTAACAGTGACGCTCGAGTTTTCAATACTTTTCGCTCACATGATAAACTCTACTGTTATCGTCTACATTAAACACTTTCTAATGTACCCACCTCTTTTGGACGCAGTCCGAGATGCCAAAGCTTCCACCAAGAGTCGCTGGTTCACACCGCATAAATTCGCTGTCAATTTTTCACATTTTCGATGGCAGTTTACATCGCAGTCTAAAAAAATAACGTTATTTGGCGCTATCTATTTACAATACCTTGGTGGTACCTAACGGTCACGCCTGAAGCCGTGCACAAGCAGTGTATATGATATATTTAATAGTTTTTTTGTTTTTAGATAAGTGGAAAGTAAGTTTTAATATAGGAAAGAATGCAGGTTAATCTGGTTAATATGATAAAGTAACGTATAGGTAATCTGTATCATAAACCTATCTTATAATTAAATTACCTTTCTTGATTTGTAAAAATGCTGCTGGAGATGTGGGCGCTGAGGAGTCGAATCCAGAGTCGTTAGATCCGGTTGATATTCTGCCATCCTGATTATTCTCACACTCGAAGAATTCGGTAGATTCTTCACTTGTACTGGACTCCGTTGTTTCATCTTCCTCATCAGAAGATTCTTCTTCAGATGATGACTCAGAGGCAGATGAACGGATTACTTGTGGAGCTCTTTTTTGAAGCGGCCGTGGTGTAGCTATTAATACCTTTGCAGGGAGTTGTATAATTGGTTTCTTTGTATTTGTAACTGGAGGAAGCGTAATCAATTTTTTCGGTGACGGCTCTTCTTTATCTTGCTTATCATCATGTTTAAAAATATTTTCAGCCTTTTTGTCCTCTCCTGTCATCTGTTCAATATTTATTACAATTTCAGGTTTATTATCGATTTCTGTGGTTGGAATGTTTTCTGATTCTATCACTATTGGTTTTTCTGAAGGATCGTTTGATTTGACATCTTTTGATATTTTGTTACTTAATTCTATATTATTACTACACACCCCATCTTGAATTGCTTGAATTGAATCATTTTTTCCCTTTTCTGTCGCCTTAACTTGAAAAACATCGGATGCTACATTTGCTTTTGATGTTGATGGTATATCACGTAAAGTTGAAGCAATGTTGATATTTTCTGTGATCTTAGGAGTCACCTCGCTAGGTTTTGATTGTTGTAATGAGCTCGTATCCGTTTTAAGCATTGTTTTAAGTTTTGGTTGCTCATGTATTTTATTTACAAGTTGATCTTTCAGTTTATCTTTTTGGGATGTTTTTTGAACCTTTTTGAGTAGTACTTTTTGATCAGCTTTATCTACTTTCTTAGGAGAAAAGATCTTCGGTTTCTCAGCTATACCGATAATTTCTTTTTTGCTTCCCTCACATACTTTTTTTTCTGTTTCTGAGGTTTTCATTTCTGATATATTTTGATCTGTATTCAGGTTTTGTTTTGGTAATTTATCAATATTACTTTCTTTATTAGTTACTCTAAGGTCACCATTTTCATCTGGATCTTTATTTCTTACTAATCTCTTCTCTTTAAACTCCATGGGATCTGATTCGGATTTCGTTTCTTGTGAATGTTGTAATATTTTGTTATTTTTATTAGTTACGATTTCATGAATGTTGGGAGTTTTTTCAGAATCTAACTTTAAACTATTAGTAAGTTTGTAAGCTATTTCATTCGAATTGAGATTATCGGTTTTACTCTTCTCATGCACAGAAGTTACTACCTCTTTTTCAGTAAGTATTTGCAAAGACTTTGTTTCAATCATTGGATCGCTTAATGTTATATTTTTATGTATGATTTCCTCCGATTTAGTGTCTGGTAGTTCACTTGTTTCTGGTTTCAGATATTTCTCTTTTTTATTTAAATTCGTTATTGAGCTACAATCATCGCTTGTCTTAACTTCTTGTATTGTAGTCTCAATAGCTGACACTTCTTTTGAATTAATACTTATATCATCAATAACTATACTGTGATTTCTAAACGACTCACTAGGCCCTTTACATTCACTCGATATAGTGCATAGCTCACTGGCTTCCGGAGTCTCTACTTTTTCATTATTATCTAATTCATTATCTTCTGGGAACCAACATAATGCACGCCTTGATTTTTCTTTAGCATCATTGAGATCCTGTTTTCTTTTAATCAAATAAACAGTTTCTCTTTTTGCAATTTTATTCCAAAAGTTACCGTCATCTGGTTCAGGTGAAGCGGGATCACTGTTTTCACTAGCGACCTTTTTGGTTTTTCTTTTAATACTACAACGATCATTATTCCTCTCCAAAGAACTTTTTTCTTTGCTATTATTGTTTTCAATTATTTTCGTTGGAATTTCATCTACTTCACTGCTGTAAATAATTTCTTTCTTAGGTACTCGTAGCTTTTCTTCTACAATTACATTTTCAACTTTAAACTTTAAAGGACTTTTTGGGGCAGATATCTCCACGGAAGATGTAATTTTGGTTTTTAATTTAGGTTTTAGTTGGGGTGGTGCAGTTGCATTATCTTCTTTTACTGGCAGTCTTTCTTCAATTTTAGGTAACTCTGTCTGGTTGATATCTTTTGGAAACTCAGTGATAGAATCTAATCTACAGATGCTACCTCCTGATGAAGATTTTTTTAGGCTTCGTCTTTTTGAAAAATGTTTGGGATCTTTATAATCTTTAAAAGGTTTCAGGCTTTCATGTAATGACTGATCAGATTTGGTTGTCTTTAAAGGATTTGCTTGGTATTTGAATTTTTTACTTGATGATGTTTCTAAGGGCTGAGTATTTTCTGGTTGATCTAAAACTCCAACTTTGCTTAGATCTAATGTAGCAGTGCTGAGATTTTCTTTTCTTATCAACGAATCTAATAAACTTGCTTGTTCTGCTAATAGTTCCATAGAAAAACGTCTTTCAGGTGATATACTTGTAGTCGGATCAGAAGTCGGCATTGGAGATACGGATAAACTTTGAGGGCTATCTTGTTTGTTACATGTGTTTTCTATTATATTTTCAGAATTATTATCCGCATCATTGCTTATTATAATTTTTTCCATGTGTTCGCTAACTGTTTTATTATCAATTTCCTCCTCCTCTTTAGATGGGTCCTTGGTTCTTAATTCACCTGATTCATTTAAATCTTTCTTTTCACAGTCTTTGATAATTGTAACGGTATCGTTAATATCCTTTTTGTCATTTGTGGGTGATACATCAACTGGTTTGCGAGGTGAATCCCTCTCCTTTCTTTTTAATGTATGTAGTCTCACCACTGTTCTTCCACGTTTTATCGTAGATCGGTCCAGCCCCGGTGATGAATCAATTCCAGTTTCAGGCTTTCCATCAACTCTAGGCATAAAGGGACTATTTTCTTTTTCAGTACATGGAGTCTCTCTCGGTTTCGCTTTGTATGAAGACGTTGGGCTTTCAATTTTACGGCGATATTTATCTCTTGATACATCAATATCAGCCGTGTTGATATTGACGGGACGAGGGGTATAATTGGAGCCAGTGTAAGTTCTTTTCGAAATAGGAATCCTTCTCGGACTACTAATTCTTACCGGGCTCCCGCTCGTTCTCTCGGAGATGGTACTGAGGATCGGTGAGTAATTTCTCCCAACACTTGAAATCCATCGGGAGCTTATGGGAGTACGCGAGTAACCCCCGAGAGACGAATGGCTGCTATAACTTCCCCCGGGTGTAAGATAGGACGCACTGTATGACAATCCGAGCGGGGACACTGAACTGTTGTAACCGTAGGATGACCCGGTGTAAGAGGGTGTTCCACTATAATACATGTTTGTTATGTGTTCGGAAAATAGAGGCATGGTGGCACATTAACACGCGAGCGCGAGACAAACGACAGCGCTCGGAGAAGCGCGCGCGCATACTAGAGACTGACCGCTGTCAGGTCGGCGGCAGTGATGCGCGCGCATCAGGTGCGTCCGCCCACCACCGCCGCTGCCCGCCCAGCATCGCCGCCCGCCACCCGCGTCTCCGAAACCAGGTGATTGATTGATGATGCTATGTAGACAATAATAGATCCGTGTGACTTGTGTTGATTTCGGAAGGAAGTTTTTAGCGCACGTATTGACGAAACTTTGTAACAGTTCTATGGAGCATTACGTAGCATCTTAATTGACTTGCCTTAACTATCTACATATTTATCTTAGTGGTTGCTTCATCAAAAATTTTAATCTATTACTTTAAATCAATTTATTAAAGCGAGGGCTTTGAGGATGTTTTCTATATATCATAGTTTGTATTTTATACATTGATTGTAAATACTTTAACTTCATTCGTTACATTATAAAATATATTTTACATTTTCAAATACCATTTATTAAATATTTATGTATGTTTCTGATCACTCAATAGTGTCATCTAAAAATAAAGGATCGCGCGGTAAAGTTATTTTAAGAAAAGCATTGTCCACTTACGTACTTCGAAGCAAGTATATTTTTAGCTCAAATCTCATAATATCCATTATTTTTATATGTCTGGATTTTAATCATCTAACTAAAGCTAAGTTTATTTATTTATTTTTGTTTTATTCTAACATATTTAAACGTTTGAATGAATTAAAACTGCCAATATAGAATTATAGACAAATAATAAAAATATCATAGTTTGTATTTTATACATTGATTGTAAATACTTGTTGTAAATAGAAAATTATTTTATAAAAAAAAATACCTTGCTGAGATACTTGCCGGTACTTCTCTGATGGAGACACCGACCCGGTGGTGGTAACCACGGTGGTAACTGTACCTATGCCAGTAGCTTTAACCGCCAAAACTGCCCTCCATGGCTTAAACTAAATTAACCCTTGACTTTGAAGTTTATTGCCCGTAGAGAATACGGATATATTATCTTAAATATTATTTTTACGAAAATCAATATGACAGGAATGTTAGGGCAAAAAAAGGTATTTTAGCTAAATCTTTCACCAATTTCAATGCAAAATGAAAAATACAATTCTCTATGTTTCTAAAAAATCGATACAAGTTCAAAATAATGCATGTACATATCTAATGCATATCTGGTACGTACATAATTATAATACTGTAGTATCAGTAATTTTACGAAAATTTCACGTTACGTTACAAGCTTGCAATGTTTTTATACTTATTTAAATATATTTTTTTAGTTCTTGCTTATTCAATATGTTCGTACTAGGTTTCTGTTTATTTAGAGATAAATATTATTTTATGATTTGATGCTATCTTCTGTTTTCGATTTACAACAATTATTAGTTTAGGAATGCAAGTCAAAAATTTTCATCAGATGACATTTTTTCATCAAAAATAAATAGCAACCTCTTTACAAAGAATATTTTGAGGTCTTAGGCAACTCGTCTCACGCAAAACTAAACCCATGGGCATGGGCCTTCATGAAGAAAATTTAAGTTTAAATAAGTTACCAAGATTACCAAGGATTACCAAGAACGTATCCACGTGTCATTATACCTAATCTCCCTAATCCCCAATCCTCCATCGAACAAGACGCCGCGGCGCCGGTAGAAATTCCATCTTCCCGTTGTCAACCACCCGCTTATTCAGACACAACGACTTGCTTCATTGTTCCTTATGCGAACAGCAAAGAGTGGAACTTACTTCCGGGGCCTGTGTTTCCTGACACCTATATATATCTACCCATAGATATCTTCAAGACTAAAGTAAATAGATTTTTTCTGAACAATCGTATTACATCCTCGGCATCGTCATATCTACTTATGGGGTCAGTCGGAGGTCAAACATTAAGTCTTCTTCGCTATTATTGAATGAAGATCGTAATGATCAAAGTAATCCTACATTCTCCATAACCGATAGCTTGCATTCTGGATAGTTAAGTCGTCCTCTTGAAATCAAATGATATGATCATCAATGATTGTCCACACTGTTTGGGTACCAGCCTCTCTCTCTTTTCAAATACAATAAAGGTTTCAATTTTGTCTTCAATAAATTAGTATAGTTTGATTAAATGTGGGATTAGGTTAGCTTGAAAAAAAAAACGTCACTAGCTTCTAAATTCAGTGAAACAATAAAACAGCAATACAACGATACATGCTATAATACTTGATATTTCATTTTTACATTATTGGTAAACAAACAAAAAAAAAACAAATAATAAATACAAAGAACAGAATAGCATTATGGTTGTAGTTTATTGAAATATACACAAAGCAAACACTATGGATACATACTAAAGGGACTAGTTATAGCAAGCGTTTTGGGTATATGTAACGTGAGCGTGAATTGACAACGTTTCATATAAACATTTTAACGCTGGCTGTTACTTTATTGACATATTGTTGAGATTTAACGGTATCTACTGAACTCAGTATGAAACGTTGTCAATCAATTATATAACACTAGCTTCCGCCCCGCGGATTCACTCGCATTCCTGATAAAAAGTAGCCTATAGCCTTCCTCGATAAATGGGCTATCCAACACTAAAATATTTTTTTCAATTCGAACCAGTAGTTCCTGAGATTAGCGCTTTCAACCAACCAAACAAACAAAGTAAACAAACTCTTCAGCTTTACAATATTACTAGCATTCGTCCCGCGGTTTCACCCGCGTTCCCGAGGGACCTTATGTTTTCCCGGGATAAAAAGTAGCCTATGTTCTTCTCCATACCATAGGCTATCTGTGTACCAAATTTCATCGCGATCGGTTCAGCGGTTTAGGCGAGAAAAGGTTAAAACAAACAAACAAACTCATTTTCGCATTTATAATATTAGTTAGGATTACTAGCTCTTCCCCGCGGTTTCACCCGCATTCCCGGGATAAAAAGTAACCTATTCCTCCATATACTGGGTGATTTTGTTATCACTGGCAATACTTGCAAGGGTGGAAGTACTCATCAAAATGAACAACTTTTATAATGGGACTACGTGTGAAATCATGAAAAAATTATCAGCTGTTCCATACAAAAGTTCAATACCTACTCGACCAAAATGTATGAAGCAACCGTATTATTTTACGCGATATCAGAGTTATCCCTATAATAAAAGTTGTTCACATTGATGAGTACTTCCACCCCTGCAAGTATTGCCAGTGATAACAAAATCACCCTGTATATATACTAATATAAGTATAGATTGAAATTTTTTGTTTGATTTAGTTCTATTGATTGGAAACCCGTCCCATCTAGACTTAAGAAGGCCCACTGCATCGTAAAATACGAGTAGGTACGGTCGCGGTCTAAAAATGTTCATCAGTTTTAGTTTAGTATCTTAGATTCTTTATCACACTGTGTGCAGTAAAACCCAAAATACTATATCAAGGTACTTATTACTTTTTAAATGTTGTAAGCATAAATTCAAGCATAGAGTATTAATGACTTTTTGATGATTAACTTTTTCTTAATTTAAAATTTGACATATAATCGTCTTTGCATTGCTACGTTGCATTGGTTACAAAGATTTTGACATTTATTAAGAATATAACAAACCTACGTAACAAACAGATAGACAGACAGAAAAGAATTCTATAGATCGTGGTTTATGTTCTATTACCCTTCTTTAGTTACTCCCTTTCTATTTTTATTACTTTTCTTCAATGTACAGACACACCGGAGTCTACTGTTTTATTATAGTACTAGCGGGCCCGACAGACGTTGTCCTGTCCAAACTCGATTACGACGCTATCTACCGGGTCCAATTGTATTTTCAAACCATCCAGGGACCCACTCATATACATATTTCATCCAAATCGGTCCAGCCGTTTAGGAGCAGTTAGGTGACAAACACACGTACAGAATTTTTTTATATATTAAGATAGATTTAGTTTGAAAAATATTTATTTACTAAATAAAATGGCAAGTTTATGACCGTCTTAGCTCTTAGATCACATTGTGTTCGGGTATGGGATGATATTAGGGGGACTGACTTATGCGCGCGCCTTGTCGCATCTATGCGAGATAGACTACGTGCCGTCATAGCTGCTGATGTTATAAAAATAACAATTTCTTGATAGTTTTAAAAAAATAAAGATTTGTTGATTTTCCATGTCATTATTTCTAGTAACAAGTTTGACCTTATGCCTATGCTTTGTCCGATTGTCTGTATCCTTTTTTGTCTCGTCTCTCTTTAACTATTCTATCTAGTAAGTCACCTCTTTGAGCGACCGATCTTCATGTTAATAAAAGTCTATGCTCTATACCTAGTCCAATCACATATCGATTTTCTGACTGATATGACTCAGTTTAGGAATCAGTGTGTTACAAATTCTGTACAGACTCTTTTTTCCAGCACAATAAATTATTATTATTTTATTTCTGTGCAATGGATTATATCAAGCGTTAATTTTTAGGTCTACCGTCTGTCATACATTTTATAAACTAGCGCCCCGGGTATATACCCAACACGATAACTCGCTATAACTTTTTAAAATATAAGGAGAGCACACCAGGAAGCAAAATACATGCAAAACAATTAGGTATATGGATTAGTTACGCCAAGCGTTTTGGGTACGCGCACTGGGCGCGGCGCGCGTCTTTGAAAGTAATTTCTGTGCAACGGTTTATCAAGCATTGCTTACTAGATGCGCACGCGCCCAAAATGCTTGCTATAACTAGTCCCTTACAATTTTCTTACATAAAATATTGTAACCAATGTAACTAATTAATAACTTAATTAGGCTTTATCATATAAAATGTGACTATGGTAAATAATTTTTACATAAAATATGGTGCAGGCTTGCTGATACATAAATAAACTTAAATAATAATAGTAATTAATATTGTATACTAGCATTCCGGTAGCTTCTACCCACACGTGGTAATCTTAATTTTTTTTTTTATTAGTATGGATGTATTGGACGTTTATTATTTTACTAACTTTTAGTATTATTGTACAGTCGACTGGATATTCAGATTTTAATTTTATATTGTGAAATAATTATTTGTGTCACGTATCTACTGTGAATGGAACCTATTGTGACTTGTCATATTTGTTCACACGTCGTTATTTCTGTAATTTTGTGTGAATTTCGGAATTACAATACAGCGTACTTATAACAAAAAGGTGAAACAATAAGGAATAGATAAGAACCGGAAACTCAACAGTTTCGGAGTTTAAAATACCATTTTGTGTTGTTCGCCAGTCTATAGTCAAGTTGGTCATGGAAATAATTACGAAGAAATGGTCCTTCGTAATCAGTCCCAAACAATCAATAGGGCTGTCCGAAATGAATACCTATATTTATTCAATATCGTTTCACCTTGCTATAACACGTTGTAGGTGTCCCATATAGTATTCCACTGCAGGGTAAAGGCCTCCTATTTTTTTTAAACTCCTTGGTTTAAGCTTTACTAGATCAATGTAAAATGCTCGTAAACCGCCACTCAAAGGATGAGCTAGAGTTCGTCGCGCCAATTTTGCCTAAGCCTGCCGCAATACCGTATAATATGTTTTGTGCACGTATTGCACTCTAGGCTATAGCTAGAGCAAAGGCCACAGCACGTTGCTACGAGCCAGTTTCCAACATTCCTACGGCTCTGATCATTTCTTCTCGGCTCAAGTGACTCTCCTCTCGATAGCATACCAATAGCGTTCGTTTGTATTGGTTTGACTCAGAAGTGAAAGTAGAAATGGTACTGATTTTGTCTCAAAACCGTTGCGACTTGACAGATTTTCAACTTCAAATTGAAATTCTAAAGCTTTTTAAATTATAAAATATATTTAAAAAAAATAGGTTTCGCTAAGTTATGGTCGATCCCTAGATGTGTGATTGGGTAGAAAGCTTGATCTTTACTTCAATATTTATCTGAAGTCCAACCTCTTAGCGATGAAAGCCCATTGTTTTATATTTTTTAGGCCCTATGCCATATGTACTAAAATAAGGTAATACATAGTTCTTCTAATTACTGGGTAGTATAAAAGGTACTTATAAAAATAAAAAGTAAAAATACTTTTCATGTTTTAATTTAGTACTACACACTACACTAACTACACCACAAAGTATAGCTTTAAAAATTTTACAAGCTTGAACCGGTGCGTATTTTAATCAAGTAAAATCAACTTCCAATCATAATTTTGAACTATTTTAATACCTAAGTACGTTGTCGATTTTGTATATTAGCATTTAGACTAAGCCGGCACCATATTTATAAGCACGTAGGTATCGTCGCCACTTGAGGTAATATTTTAATAGTTTTATAGACTGTATTTGACCATAATGGTAAGTGGTAAAAAAAGCCTAGATGGGCACTGGTTCTCAAGTGCGCTGCCGGAACATGTAGGTGCTAGGAGACTGACTTAAAATTTGACAGTGGTAGGCAACCAGGCAACAAGGACAATGTATCAGTCACTGTCTAATTGTCCATTATTTGCCATAAAACAAGGATTATTGACGTGTAATCCATTAAATTGTATTTCAATTAAAAAACTGTAAGTATACGAGTAGGTAGGATTACCTCAAGTGGTGACTTTTATTTCAATCAATCTTAGTTGTCCATAAACATTAATATACCTTCACACTTGACCCCTTGTTTGAAGAACCCGTACAGCAACGCTCCGCAGTGGTCACAAAACGTGGGTGACATAAACTGGTGAGGTCGGAATCTGTGTGGCACATCCACTTTGAACCTCTCGCGAAGATACTGTAACAAGATTTTTTATTATTATGACATGAAGATATTTAGAATTTGTTATGCACTTTTGTAATTGCTTGATTTATATTTAGTTTTAGTTTTACTGAACTCTCTGAAATTAGAGACTATGTAATACTCGTACATAAATTCATACGACATACTAATTAGTTGGAAAATAATAATATATTAATTTCTCCCCACAAAATACAGATATTTTTTAACTGACTCAAAAAAAGTAAAGGTACTCTATTCGAACCGTATGTATGTTTGTATGTCCACGATTTTCTCAAAAACTACTGATCCTCGTATATGTAAACAATAATAGTCTATCTATAATATAAGGCTTATATTTTGATATACTGATACTCAATAGAAAAAAAAGAGTAAAAGAAGCCATAGTCCATATTATAGCTATGCTTCTTACACAATTTCTTAGTTTATCGCTTTGTTCGTAACATACATACAGTTCGTAGCAGCATCGTAGCAGTTCGTACATACAGTTCGTAATATAGGAGTAAGTAACGGTGTTTCTTTAGGCATTGCATAGCTCGTAGCACTATAGTTATGTTCGTAGCACAGCTCGTAGATTACTACGAGATTAGAGGTTTATTAATCAGGTATATTTAGCTCGTAGAATTGTAGCTTTGTTCGTGTTGTGCCGTCTCGTGGCACAGTTCGTAGCATTACAACTAGCTCGTAGCATAGCTCGTATATTATTGCTTTGTTTGTATATCTGGTGGAAACGCAGCCTTATTCGTGTACGTACAGCCACAGACACTCAGTACTACGTAGTACAGTACAGCTTGTACTATTACATACAGGGTGATTTTGTTATCACTGGCAATACTTGCAGGGGTGGAAGTACTCATCAATGTGAACAACTTTTATTATAGGGCTAACTCTGATATCGCGTAAAATAATATGGTTGCTTCATACATTTTGGTCGAGTAGGTATTGAACTTTTGTATGGAACAGCTGATAATTTTTTCATGATTTCACAGTTAGTCCCATTATAAAAGTTGTTCATTTTGATGAGTACTTCCACCCTTGCAAGTATTGCCAGTGATAACAAAATCACCCAGTATAGCTTGTGTAGCACAACTCGTAGAGCTTAGTTCGTAGCGAAGCTCGTAGTAAGCTCGTAACATTATAGCTATGCTCGTCGCACAGCTTGTAGCACTCGGCTTGTAGCACATATTGTAACAACATAGATATAATACCTGCACTAGCATTACATACTTTTTTACTCGCCAAAAAAAACATATCACATCATATCTGCACTAATATTAAAAAGAGGTAATGTTTCTAAGTTTGGATGTAGGAGATAATCTCAGAAACTACTGGTCCGATTTGCGAAATATTTTTGCGTTAGAAAGCCTATTATTGAGGAATTATATAGCCTATTTATACCGTGGGAAACAGTTAATGCTTGTATAAAAGTATAATTACTCGCTCTGCCCATTGCTTGTATCCAAGTGATTCTTTTTTTATTTATTCTGATTATGATGGCTACATCATACAGACAATAAGCTATTATTGGATTATAATTTGATGAATATTCGTCTTTCTAACAATTAACAAGGAGTCAATTTAACGTCATATATCGGCAGATCGATTGTATAACTCCCTCGAAGTTGAAACCAATTTTTCACCAAATAAATTATTCGGTGATTGCTATATCTTTCCCGTAGACCTAAGCAGAAGAAATAACACAAATCAAGCCACTTATACCCTGAAATCGACTTCGACTTCGTATCCGAATTAATTACACCGCCTGCCTGACGTCGGTGTAATTAACTCCGGAAATAAAAACTACATAACCAATCGCCACGATTCGCTATTGCTGTTGCATGATGTTTAGTGTGTATTATACATACCACAGTGGCATCTGAATGCGCTGGTGAGCCCGTACACTTCCCGAGGAGTTTGTTGTGACATCTCTTGTGCACCGCAGTCTGGCACACCGCGCACCGGTACCCCTGCTTGCCGAAGCCCCATAAGAACTCCTTGCAGAAAGCACAGAACGTCGGCTGCCGGAAGAATTTGGCTACGAAACAATGCCCACTTACTTCGTGGACTCTGAAATTAGAAGATATAATATTATTTTAGGGGTCAGTGGAATATGTCATTAGATATATTTTACATAGTTTTGGATTGGAAAAGTTGTTTCGTTAAGGTTGATGGATTTGTGATTTGCGCCTGTACCGTGTTGCAATATATTTAAGTATGTATTAATTCTGAATTCAAGACATTATAGAATCTACATTTGCAAATCTATTACTAATATTGTAAAGATAAAGAGTTTGTTTGTTTGAACGCGCTAATCTCAGGAACTACTGGTTCGATTTGAAAAATTATTTCAATGTTGGATAGCCTATTTATCGAGAAAGGCTATAGGCTACTTTTTTATCCCGGGAAAATACAAGATCCCTCGGGAACGCTGGTATAATATTTTGATTCCATAACCAACATATAAGCACAATGAATACATAATCCATTGCCATACGTCTTATGCGTGAATAACAAAATTCCGTCCCATAACATGACTCGCGATTCTAGGAATTTTATTTTTTTTGTAGCTTAGTTTTGGGACGCGCGTGCCATTCGCGAGCCAACCGATTAAAATTTACGCAATAAATTAAAACGCAAAAAAATACCGATAAAAATAATGAAGTATATTTTATATAAGTTCAGATTTCAGAGATTACCCCCCATTATTACCTAGTCGTTCAGTTGATCATAACCACACCCACTAAAATATCATAATGTGAAAATATCATATTCGATCATCTGATGATCATGATATATAAAAGTTATCGAAATAAAGACTGTGAAAAATAATCTAATATATGTATAAAATTCTCGTGTCACAATGTTAGTTACCATACTCCTCCGAAACGGCTCGACCGATTTTTATGAAATTTTGTGTGCTTCGGGTAGGTCTGAGAATCAGCCAACATCTATTTTTTAAAACGCTGCGCGAGTGAAACCACGGGGGACAGCTAGTAAAAATATATAATAAAAGTAAAAATTCGAAAGAATACTATTAATATTCATTAATATTAATAATACTAATATTCTGAGAGCGCCAATTCGTTACCAAATAAAATACCAATAAAATTAAGAACAAAGATCATGATATAATCATTGTATTGTTCTCCAAAACATCTCTAATAATATCATTTATTGTTTGAAAGTATAAACACGTAATATTAAATCACGTAGGCGGACTTAAGTGATGGATCGATGCTAGCACTGACTCTAGCCAAGAATCTTAAACATGAAGATGCGCAGATTCAGATAAACTTGAAGAGGCGTGATCTACTGCTACAGAAAATAGCGCTTCCGACTGCTGCCTGTTAAATTTACGAGCTTCGTTTATTCACAACGAATTATTATCAATATCAGATCAGTTCGACTATTTGACCTCTGTCAATGACCTTTAATCGTTGCAAATAATCAAACAGACTCATCTAGTAATCTCTTGATGTGTATCTAGCTAGTGACATTATCTAAAAATGGAAGATGCCATTTTTTTTTATTATAACGTAGTTGCTCTTGAGAGCCAGTTGTCTTCAAGGCTTTATAAAGGCTGGCAATACGTTGTCTTGCTTATGTACATATCGGCAACGATATCCACTTACTATGGACTGCCTAACTGCTCGTCTGTCTTCTGACATAAGCATAACATCCCTTTCTAAAGCATGAAAAGTGAACGGGACAATCAAATGATGATTATCGATGAGAATATTTGACTTGGTATTTCTGATTAAAGGGGCGGATTAGCGAGTGCGCTCGATCGTAAAACAGAAGTTATGTGCGCTTTATATTTTCATATTAAACTGACCGCTTTACGCTAGTTTGAGCGTTTGTTCCGCATGCTTTGGTGTATTTTCGTGTTTCAATTCGCTATGATGACATGTAAACAACGTAGGTACAATTCAAATCATTTGCTGACAAGAATATATTTCGGGAATATAGTAGGTAATAAAAGATACTTGCACCCGAAAGAACCAAGATAACTGGCATTTTAATAATTACAGTTGTTTACAAGAAAGGGTCAGTCTTGACCTCACTAACAAAGGTATTTTAGAAGTATACTTAGAGCCTTTACGAATGAGCCCTTGAAACAATACCTACCCCTTGAAATATCTGTAAAGCATAATGGGTTTATCCATAAACCCATACTGGGTCATCTAAACAAGACATACAACCTTTATTCGCGAGCTCCTGGATCACTGGATTTTCCGGATTTTATCATATTGTATCTATTACTGAAGCATAATTAAACAAAACTAGTGAGATACTTACTTGTGATGTTTGATAGCCCCGCGCCGCTGCGTGATGCGCTTGCCCCGGGAGCGGCGCACCACGCCCTCGCCCCCCTCGCCGCAGCCCCCGCCCGGGAACCACTGGAACATTACAATATCTATTTCAATAATAAACTCGGATTAATTACATTCTGATGATTGGAAATTCCCGCATTTTGTAAACACGGCGAGAGGCTTACTACTCTACTCCTGGATACTATTCGATGATGATATACCTAGACATTATATGCCCGAGTTACAAAATAAGAATAACAGCATAATATTAGAATTTTTACATTTTTATACTTTGGATTCTATAGTAATATGGTTTAACGTCTTACTTAGCGTAGTATAAGTTGAATGGTTTACAAATGGCGCTGTGTTTTATACCTACTTCCCGGTATTTGACCATAGATTAGGGGGTAATGTGTGTTAACATACTCCTAAAATCAACAGCTACGTACGACAAACATTTGTAGGTACCTAATAATATTGCATGTGCGTTTACTCTCTTGTTTGAGTTTATTCTCATAAAGTAGCGGTTTAATAAGCGTTTATGTTATGAATAGTTTCCGTATGACAAGCCTAGCAGAGTGAAGATAGCTACTTACGTGTTTTAGAAATGGTCACGGTACTAACCGCCTTATACATGTACCTACCACTGCTATAATGTTGGTTTGATAACCGCTTTCATCTTTACTTATATTGTTAAGAGATTGTAAACATTTGTGATTCATTTGTAGTTGTGTTTTGTTGTTCTCCTGAAGCAGTTGTGTCAGTCAACGCTAATTACGGTGAATTGAGCGTTTGCCAACAATCTGTAGTCACATTCGAGACTGAAAGGCGACGGCCATAAGACCACACAGTTGTATTACCTATTAGACGTACACCTTTGTACACAAAATAGTTTCATTCGTGTTTGTAACCATGATTGGAAAGTTGGCTAAATAAACTCGTGTTAATTTGATAAGCCCTCGTTCTTATAACTGTGAATAATCATCGATCATCAATTAAACCGAAAAAATATCATTTACGGGTATACCTACCTACGTACAAATAACACATACCTACTTATACCAATACCTACGAATTGAAATTCCCTGATTAGTGTTTTTTCCTTGCTGCTAATATTTATTTATTTATTGCACAATGAAAATAATAATAGTTCGTACAATTATTACCATATCATTACAAAACGTGCGTTTAAATCATAATCTTTTTTTTCTCATCTAATCTAATAATTAGGCAATATCCTGCTTTACTATTTGTAGTAATACTATGATATGATTTGTTGCCAAGTCATTGAATGATTTAATTATGATCGCGATCGTCCACACAACGATTCAGTCACGTTCCTACTACGGACATTAGGGTATTTTACTCCATATGAAAAAAAAACTAAAAATGTACAATTTAGATAGCTTAAGCGATAAGCAGTCGGAAAATGTTAGTTTTAGTTCATAAAATAACTTAATTAATTTTAAAATTCATTTCAAAGTTTTCAGTTTTTTTTATCTGTTTCTTAACAAGCGAAACAGTAGCCGCCGTTATAATGACGTCATACGGCAGCACCATGTAAACTAAAAAGTGTCAACTGAAGTATTATTATTATTATTCACTAATATTCATGCATTCAGGAACAATACACAATAAAAAGGATAATAACTCATTTTTAATTTATAAAATTTTACAAGACCAATATCAGCGCATTTATTTACTTTCAAGAGACCAAATAACGTCATGACCGTAGAGTTACATGACGTCCAGCGTTTTCATCAAACTACTCGCAAATATGTAAATGTAAAATTTAAATGCATTTTTATGGCACTTATCGATTGAATAAAATTTTTGTGTTTTTTTTTTGGTGGCTCATTAGCACATTAGGAATTGAGACATTTTTCAAAAATGGGTGTAATACCCTATTAGTATGTGGAATGAGTTCCCCATTATGGTTTTCCCATAGCGCCAAGATATGGGGCTCTTCAAAAAGGGCGTAAAAAAAGCTCCTCAAGGTCGGCTATCTCCCTGGTGTTGCAAATGTCCATGGTGGTAACCACTTACCATCAGTATTAAATCAGTATGTATGCGTAACTGCAGTATTTGAAGATATCCTTTGATTATATCAATGGTGTAATATAAAACAGCAGATAGCGATTATTGAGATATATGGCCTTGCCTTCCACCTAATACTACTCAAACATATTATACCACAGCATAATACCTATAGATACTCTTTTATAGTACACGAGTGTCTAACATTTGCTTATTTTGTAAGGTGAGGTGATGTACAGAAATACAATACCTACTATTTCAATTTCAGCCTTGAAATTCAAGCATTAGCATAATTTATAACTACATGTAGCCGGTAGTTTTCATATTTTAAGATTATTTATAATGATTATACTAGTGATTCACCAGAATGATTCATCAGAAATCACCCTGTATAAAAAGCTAGCCAGTAAAATATGATAGTCGACCATATTGCGGCGAAACAAGGAACTAACAGTTTTGTATTGACGTTCATTGAAATCGAAAGTAGCGCCCTCATTTCATAACTGGAAGCTTGATTTTGTAATGAATAGATTTACGGTATTCCATATTGATTTCAATGCAGCGAAAATTAATAATTAAAGGCAGAAGTAATACAAAACTAATGAGCACACTTCACCCGCTCCGCTTATTACAAAGCAGTAAGTATTATGAAGCAACGCTTTTATATTAGACATGAAAACCGTAAAACTCATTTGAAGCCAAGAATTCGCGCTCCATGCGAAACGAGAAATTGGACATACCCGAAACCACGATGACATCGCGCGATACTGATGCCGTCTCGATGCATCGCCAACTAAAACGTCACAATCACAGGTGGGTATGGGCAAAAATGCCATAGCCAATAGACATCGATTTTATATACCGATGTGGCGACCTATCAGATGAAGGGACGCTACTAGATGCGGTATTTGTATGGAAATCGTCGCAGCTTCAAGGTTAGCCGATTCCCTGGCATGGATCCGGATGATTACAGCTTTGAAATGTGCTGTTAATGTCAAATGGCCAAAATTGAGAATCAGTTTGTCATATTGTTGATATGCGGCGGTCAAATGTACGTGACTCATTCTGCTCATACCATACGATGTGATTTGGATAATAGCAAAATCATATCCGGGAATTGGAGGGTAAGTTGATTAATTATATACTTAGGTGGGTACTCAAATTCATTCAAATTGGAACTGGAATTTAAGGGACTTAAGTTGTAAGAAAGTGACTCTAAGACAGTTCCTTCAATTTAAAGAACTGTTAAGTATATGACAGATCAGTGATACTGACGTAGGATATCGCAGCGAAGGTTATAGTTTGGTAAGGTTATTGTTTATTACAAAAAAAAATGATTCAATCCATAAGGATACAATACTTAGAATTCAATCCTCCATTTTTGAAAATTCATGAAATTGAAATGATGATTCATGAAAATCCATTATTTGTAATATGTACTTATGTGGTAATGCATCGCAAGTTATACGTAGAAATTAAAACAATGTACATAAACGTTGTTTCCGGATTTCTGGAATACATTAAATAAGGAATAAACAATGCATCCTGTCTAGACGGTACTTAATGCTCGTGTTATTATTATAATGCAGATTTCAGCCCTAAATCACAAATTTTAAAGTACATAAAACTAATTCATTATTTATTCATCTCATCACTTTTTTTTTACTATCTAATTGTTACAAAAACGATTTCTAGATTCGTCAGAAATGTGGTTATTTATATCATTATCATCATCATCATCTCAGCCGCAAGACGTCCACTGCTGGACATAGACCTCCCCTAAGGATTTCCAATGCTATAACTATGTAATTTCATTTTTTCAATAAATTATTTGTAATCCATAAAATATGTTAAAAAAAAATATGTTCATCGTATACCAAACATATTTTTCCCGTCTTTATTTTGGCTTGTTGCAGTGTTTCATTAAACCTCTGTTTATCAATATTTACCAAACACGGTGGTTTTTATAAGTTTCCATGTACAAATTACTTGTATAATTGCCCACCAAGAAGTAACTAAGTAACGAATACTTTGTTCACGCAACCACGTTACAATTTCTGATATTCATATAGGTATCCTACTAATGCAATAAATGTAAAAAAAAAATACGTTTGGATGTTTGTGGATCAATCACGCATAAATATCTGAATGGATTTATTTGATTGAAACTTAGCCCATAGTTAGGATCTACGTAGTACTATTAGGTATTCTGTGCCCTTAGGAACGAGGGGAAAACGATTAAAAATACTTGTAATAAGTTTTAAAGAAACTTTTGAATTTTAAAATTTCACATTTATAATATTAGTAGGATAGTAGGATTATGAGGAAGCATCGTCGATGCTTCTTGGTTTTTTTTTTATGTCAAGTATGTTTGGAATTTTCCTCAATGTCTCGCAACAACTGCTCACTATAGAGGTGATTAACATAGCAAATGTAAACTTTGAAGGAAAGTTGACTGCTGAGTTACGAAGATTCGTGCGTGATGCGAAGAGCACCAAGGCTGAGTGGCATGGCTGATACCACATGGATACCACACAGTAAATGCACGGGTATAAATAGACATAACCGAAAGCGCGCGCTATACCTACTGTTGATGGGACCGTTGTAATGTACAAATTGTGCGTCAGCAATCATTCAGGTATCGCTGCCGATTCGACAGATATCAAAATATGCGGTTATGAATTAAATGTCTATTTATTCTTCATGAGTAGGTAGCTGGAATACTTTAACACGACGATGTTTTTCATAGCGATTATGTAGGCAGAGAATATCATAAACCAATCGGTTGTAAAGTCAGCATAGGAATGTGTCAGCAATGCTGTTGTTGCGGTATTAAAAAGTAAAGCCAGCAAAAAAAAAACACACTACCTACAGCTATTGCTTATGTAAATAAATATAGTCTTTACTAAGGTCGTTAAATTATCGGCAACAATATTAGATACGACAACAAAATGAAAACGTAATTAGGAAACTGTAAAGTTATCTTTATTTAATAGGTTGTAAAATGTTATCATTAATCTCTTAGCGCGTGTGTCACCGGGAATATAGAGAATGGAGACTCACGTCTTCGGTGAGGAGTCGGTGGGCGGGCGGGCGCGGGGCGGCACGCGCGCGGGCCGCGGGCGAGGTGCGGCGGCGCGCCCCCCCGCCCGTGAAGATCATCGGCGCGCGCGCATGCCTGCGCCACCTGCGCTACCCGCAACCACCGCCACCACCGCCGCCGCTAGCTGGGAGCTACACCACAGTCGCTGCCACTCGCGACCACCTCGACCGCTCGCCGTGAAAACGAGCCGCTCGCTCGCAGTCTTGCCGCTCCCGCACTTGCGTATTTATAAACGGAATTCCACGCGCGCTATTCGCGGCCGGATACAACTTTTTACACGACTTTCAGCACTTACGTCGTACGGAGCACTGAAGAGGCGAGCCTCGGGCTCCTGGATTGTCTGGCGGAGTCCGCGTGAGTCACCCGCCGCCGCCGCCCGCCTCCCGCGACTTTCGAAGCTTTAAGCGGTACACTCGAAAATACGGTGCTTAAAATAATTATTTTACAAGCTTACTAAACTGCTACAGCAGATAAATTATAGAAGATAAGTTATTTATAGATGCCCCAAATATTTATTTCTTTACAGATTCCAACAATAGAAAACGAAACATCGGCGAAAAATGTAAAGATTCATCTGGTGTAACATCCACTGCTTATCCCACTGATAGAGATAGATATTTAGAAACTAGACATCAAACTTATAAAAAGTTTTATCGAAATTTTAAGTGCTGCTAAAACCAATAGAGCTTCTCTTTACGTTTATGATTTATCATCACAAGAAATCCCGCAATTTTAAAACTCGAGTGCAAAAACAAGTGGAAACTTTAGAACAATGAAATGGTCCGTTAGTAGATATAAATTACCGCAGCTCGACAGGGCCGTCATCGTGCGCCATAAAATGCCAGTAAATAGACGAAATTATTCAAACGGTGGTCAATTTTACGAGCGACAGTTCGCTGCACAAACGATCCTCGCTAACATTTTTGTGTAAAGTAAACAATAAACATAGTTACAACTCTACTATCGATTTATTCAAGGTTTAATATATGCACACTACCTACATTGTTTCGTTAGGAATGTTGGGAAAGGATTGGAAGGGAAAATATTACTTGGTAATAAATAACTAAATTGTACTGACAACTTTTTGGATGTTCTTGTGAGCAAACTGTTTTATAAACACAGCCCCGTTAACCTACTACCACCATAGTTTACAAACATGAATTTACGTCCAGTTTCTATGAAATTACCTACTTAGGTTAGGGAATTATTCCAGGAAATAAATAAATCACAGATTGATTTAGGCATTATTTGGAGAGTAGCAAAAGTATTTATTCCATTTTTACGTTCGGAATCACCAGTCGCAGTATAGATAGTACGAACGCAAAACGAAACTTCAATCTTAGTTTCTGTAACTAGACTAACCAACTAAAATTAAACACCTTATTTGCTACTTAAACAGATGTTAAGAAATATTAGCTAATTTATTATAATTGAAGTGCTGCAAGTTGCTACTTATGTAGCAACCTACATAAGTAGCTAATAATATATCAACAATAAAAAAAAATGTAGTCTATAGGTGCACATTTATTTCTTATCCAAGAAAGTGAACAGCGTGTACGAAGATTTCAACACCTGCAAACAAACAGATTTTATCTGAAAAGTGCTGTATGAGATCTTAAGAAGTTTACAAAACGTTGTTGTTGTTAATATTCGTACTCAAACAAAAATAAATCGGTTTTATAAATATTTGCTTCTCTCGCTAATGCTTTTACGGTTCTGAAAATATGGGTTAAACAGGAAACGGATATAAACTTTTCAAAATCGATTCCAAAGAAATCTCTATTACATATAGAGTTGGATAAAATGGATTAAATCAGGCTTCTGGCACATTAACGGAATTTTCATATTTACCGCGAAATATGTCTCCAAAGACATAGGTATGATATAAGCGGTGCGTGGGGCCAGTGGCCGAGAGCAAAACTGCATCATTACAAGCAGTTGCCGACGGAACTGAGGCGACAGGTCCAACCAATTTCCACAGTATAACGATTGGTTAATAAAATCACTCTGTAAATAAAAGATTATTACGTGCTAAATAGGCGTCGCGTCGGAAAGAAAACTTTTCCTAGAGGCTATCAAATCGGATGAGTTAGGAATAGTGATACCAACCTCAACTTTCAGTTGCGTTCCATAATAACAGTAAATGAAGAGTTGAGAAAGCATGCATCCCAAGTACACTACCATGGACACAAACTCCACTGATACAATTGACAACTGAAATCATAATTTTATTATTTACTTATCTACTAGCCTTCTATCCCGCGGTTTCACCCGCGTACCCCAATTTTACCCCCTTGGGGGAGGAATTCCCAAAAATCCTTCCTTATGGATGCCTACTCTGCATAAGGTAATAATGTCCAAAAAGTCTCTAGGTCCAGCGGTTTGGACTGTGCGTTGATATATCACTCAGTCAGTCAGTTTACCATTTTATACATACAGATCATTTTTCACCCCTGGCTTCACTCTAAATATGGTAAAAAATTTCTTATTTCGATAAAACAAGTCCATAATTGTTTTCGAAAACTTATATGAATATCTGTTACTTTTGAAAGAGTGGTTTTGGAGATTAGCGGGTACAAACAGACGGAAAAATGATCTTTTTGCAATCAGTTACTTTTCTTGCATGGATGATGTAAGTTAGTTTTTGGTACTTTAATAAATGCAATGTATGCACATAAGCTGGATTTACAATTTTATTATAAGTATGTACAAAATTCGTACTAACACTAGACATTTTATAAACGGTCATGCAGATCACCCAAGCCATCACAAAAAACTGAACCACCATCGCCTCACCAAAAATAGACTCAACCTCCTTAGAAAACCTGCAAACAAAATAATTTTAAGTACCTAACTTACTGGCCAAATATATGCCAAGACAAGCTGCTTTATTAAAAAGAAAACGTTAGAATAAGTAGCAGTTTTTCAGTTATAAAAAAGTACTCTGTATATAGTAGCAGTACTTTTATATCACACGGCTTGTATATTTTGCTAATGTCAAGTTTGTCACCGACTTTTTTGAGACAACCTGAAAAGTCACGATACACGGATTCATTTTATTTCACTTCACTCTCGTATATATAGTATATATATCTATGCACTTCACTTTGGACCCACATTGAAGGCTATTTCATTTTTTGTTAAAATATAAGACAATCGGGATACGTTTAAGAATTCCATCATACCTCAAAGTTAGATCATAATAAAGTTTATATGGGACCACCTCGGGATCTACCTTCTCTTTTTTTTTATGTCGGTTAATAAAATGAAAACGCAACTAACGTCACTTTGCAAGTTCCCGCTAAAAAGTCAAAGTAGGAGTTAATGGCATCTGAACATTTTGTTTAGATAACCTACTCAGCCAGTGCTTGTTTCATCAACTAGAAAAAAACAAAAGCTTATTTATATTTTATAAAAGACATTGACATCAAAAATACACACCAAACGATTTTTTGATAATGTAGTACACAACGAACAAATCGCCTTTGTATTAAAATTGACAAGTTTCCATTATCTTTATAACAGTTGTTTTCATTATGTCTGTTAATTAAGTTTTCATCTATTTTTGTGTCTCTGCTTGGTTCCACCAGACGTTGAAGATTATATCTGAGCATCTGTATCTGAAATTTGGCTTGTGCGTAAAACGCCACGATCGTGCAGTCCATGGTCACATTTCCGTATGCTTGAATTGTTATTAGAATTGACATATACGCTAATGCAAATTCAAACCTGAAATAGGGTAGACTACTTATTTTATTATACTAATCTAATAAAAAAAAGCCTACCAAGTGCGAGTCGGACTCGCGCATCGAGGGTTCCGTACAAACTTATAAGAATGTAAACATCACGGGAATCTTAACGATAATATATGGATTGAGGGACAAACGGGACAAACTTAACTTTGTCGTTGGAAAACTGTTGTCCTCATACATCGCATAGTATATTTAAGGCGATGATAGCTCAGTGGTAGTGACGTCGGACGCCGCGGCGAAGGTCGTGGGTTCGAATCCTACAATGAGCTTGAGCTTTCGGTGAAGGAAAACATCGTGAGAAAACCATAGCACGGTGGAAGGGTACTTTGTAGTACCCGCCTGGCTGGCTACCACCCTCAAGTTGAAAATCTGTCGCCAAACACCTATTGGTGTGTTCCGGCAGCTGCACTTGAGAGCCAGATCCTTCTAGGCTTTGTGTGCTTACCACCTTCGGCCACATCATCACCTACCATAGTGAGATTGTGGTCAAACACAAGCCTATACAAAGTAAAAAAAAAAAAAAAAAAATCTTCACTCTAACGATGTTTCTTTACTATAAAATGTTCTGCGCACACAAGCATAATATTGCAATAAATATTTTCTTTTACACAATAGCACAACTTTATTTATACCGTACTAGCTTTTCCGCGCGGTTTCACCCGCGTTCCCGGGATAAAATATAGCCTATGTTACTCGGTACTTAGCTTTCTAACGGTGAAAGAATTTTTAAAATCGGTCCAGTACTTTTTGAGCCAATTCGTTACAAACATACTTACATACAAATCTTTCCTCTTTATAATATTAGTATAGATTTGAGGTTGGTGCCAATACTGCCAATAAAGCTAGACCTCATAATTGTATGAGCGCCCATACAACAAAGGGCTATCTTAATTGGCGACAACTATGTATGTGTTTCATTTTCAACTTTTTTATTTTTTGGAATTTTTCCTTTATTTGTGCAGTAAGACCTTGCTTTTTGCCATATTTCGTGTTTCTAGGTCAACGGGAACTACCATATAGGTTTTCGACAAGAAACCTATAGTTTAGGGTACTTCCGGTTGACCTAAATTTGTCTATTTTAGTTAAAAGCAAGGTCTTACAGCACTAATTTGACTTGTGCGTAAAACGGAACGATCATGCAGTCCTTGCTCTTGTGTTGTCTTGGAGAATTCTTAGTAAGATACTTACGCTGGTGAATTATATGTTTCAAATGGAAAGTATCCAGTGAACTGCACTTCTTCACCCAAAGCCCTATTGACGAGTGGGAATGTGAACCACGAGAAACTGCAAGTGAAGATTGCTGCGTGACAAATCTTCAGGAGATGCGACATTTCAATTGCGTTCTTCTTCATTAATTCAACGTGGTACGAGTTGTAGGGAGCAAAAAGTTGACCTGAGAGATTTTCAAAAACAGAAGACTACAAGAGGTAGGTATAAATTACAGCTAGAAAATGAAAACTCTTATGTTTAATTTAGCTATGCCAATGCTTTCGGTTGTGCCATTTCTTCTATCTACCTTAAATTTGGTAAAGTAACGCATTACGTACGATAGGGTGTAGCTAATTGAACTAATAATAATTTTACCATTAATGATGTTGATAATATTATCGATGCGCGAACTCCTCAAATTAAACGTGAGCTGTTTCCCCATTGCGTTCAAAGTTGTGAGCAGAATGAACAGCGTATCCACTATTTGATCCGTACTGTGGCGAATCTGTTTTTAATTTTTAAAAATACGATTGTAGATACCTATTATTATTAAGTATAATGTATTGAAATAGGCTTTTGATAACAGACTGATTTAAATTAAGCTATATTAAATGGCTTCCGTAGCCATGGACATTCGCAATACCAGAGGGATTACCAATATGTTGCCGACCTTTACAAAGTCTAGTGCTTTCAAGTTTGTACAACTGCTGGAACACAGCGGTAGGTGGTTGGGGACAGGTTTTCAACTTGAGCTTGGTAGCCAGCTAGGAAAGTAAGTACCAGACAAAGTACCCTATCACCATGCTATGGTTTCCTCTCGATGTTTTACTTCACCGAAAGCTCAAGGATAGGATACGAAGTTTTGAAACCATGATCTTACGTCATTTGACTACCACTGACTATCATCGCTTCATTTTTTTACCCTCAGCCCTAAGCAATATAGATCCGATTAATTCACAATTAACTCAACTTACAGTTGTGTTCCTGCGCGTGAGTAAGGTCGCCAGAGCGGCCAGAGCTCATCGGGAAGGGGGAAGGCTCGGCAACGTGCGAGTGATACGTCTGGTGTTGCAAGTGTTCATAGGCTACGGTAACCGCTTACCATCAGATAGGCCGTATGCTTGTTTGCTGATATCGTTGTATAAAATAAAAATATGCTGCCTACAAGGGAACTGGCTCTCAAGTGCAGCTGCAGGGACTCCGATCAGGGTCTTAACTCACCAAAACAACTCTGATTAAATGCTGCAAATTATACGTCACTACAAGAATCCATATTATAGCTCTGTATGCGTTATGTAAGGCATGCATCATACGGGATACAGTGGGTTTTAACACAATTTTATAGTAAGCCACTCTAGCCAGAGCGTCAAAATGAGGTCTTAGCGATTGAAATGTTGATTCCATTCCGTGATCGACCATTTTTCACGACAGCTATGAAACGAATATTTAATTTCTCTTGTCACCTTAAAATTAGTTTGCAACTAGAAATGGGAAATTATAAGTCTCAATTTAAAATGAATTTAAATATTGATGTAGGTACATGATGCTGTTTTTCATTCATCAGCTAGATACTTATGTTTAGATAGATACCCATACTATGACGGGTCAGTGGCGAGAGTACCTAGACCTAGGATCGCGATGGGTGGGTGACCTGGGATCTCAAGTGCAGTTGGCGACAGAATTTCAACTTGGGGGTAGTAGCAATCTACCATGCTATGGTTATCTTATTATGTTTTCCTTCACTGAAAGCTATTGTATTGTATTCGAACCCTCGTTCTTTTTAGAAAGGTATTGTATTTCAAAATAATCTTAAAAGGGGAATATATTTTGTTAGGAAATAACTGAAAATGTTAGCTGTGTGGCTGGCTATATTCATTTTGATCTCTATCTCGAAATAATTTAAAAAGGCAAATCATTTCAAGCAAAATAACAGATTATTCAGAGATTGACAGTCGGACCTTTATAAAGCCTATTAATCTTCAAACTAAGTACAGATAGATACCTATTAACATTTAGATTATTGTCAGCCAGCAGTAAATTAATTCAGAAAGAAGCACCCTCTACCAAGACTTGTTTCCACAACAAACCAATAGTAGGTGTTAATTTTGCGTGGCGTCAATTATCCACTAATCACTTCTAACGAGTCCCTCAATTATATCGTTCCACTAATGACCAGTGGTAATACAAGCTGTAAATGGAACATTAATAATGTAGGGCTAATTTCAATAATGAGACTTGACTAGACCTTTCTGGTTGAAAGTGATTTTCTTCAGTAAATTGATTTCAGACTTTCCACTGAGAGGGGTTTTATTTGTCTCGATTTGGCACTTCCAATGTTAATATCAGATCTTTGCCTACTATAAACATATCTTGTTCAACGTGGACAGTCCTGGGTGTGGGAGAGAGTAAAGCAGAGAGGTTCCATCCATATATTTCATATCTAAATTAAATATCGTAAATCTGCCACTTAACGGAATTAACTCGTAAATGTTAATACTAATTAACATCTAATTCATACAAAAAGAATACGAATTAAATTCAGATATGAAGCTACCAATGTGGCGCAATTAACCCCCTGGCAATTCTAATAAACGCCATTCTTTTTTCAATACTAGCGTTCCGCCCCGCGGTTGCACCAGGTCCAGCAGTTAGGGCTGTGCGTTGATATACCACTCAGATAGAAGATATGATAAATCTGTGCGATAGTCAGACCCTATTAAAACAAGTAGGTAAGACTCGTTTCAAAAGTACTTGTAATGAGTTAATTTCATAAACTTTTGAATTTTTTATGAGAAAAATACTGATGATTGTTGAAAAAAATAGTTGCGTGCGGTAAGTAATTTCTTGCTTAAAGGAGCTGGGTTTAATGCTAATGACAGATTATAGTGTATTGTGAAACTGTTTATTGTTATATTTATATCTATCAGAAAATAAACACATCAGTATTGTATTTGGTATTCAGCTCTGGCCGAACGGTTTTACATTTGCATTTTCGTGCATAATTGGAATGTTAAATCAAAATTACTGAGCTTCTCAATATACTTTACAATTTAATACTGCAGCCACATATATTTTGTACTCAAAATAATATCGAAATGCCAGTGCGGTCACCATAATTATTAGAAATGGTCACTCCATTAATAATAATCAACAATGTTGCTTTATGCTATATTAATTTAATCATAAATATTTCTAAACATATCTATTTAGTTACATTTACATATATTTTATCGAACCCAGAGCTTTCAGCGGAACAAATGAACCGTGTCCACATACACACTGGACCTATACACGGCATCATCGTCGATCACTCTATTAAAATTTCGGGGCACTGTCTCTTAGGGGCGGATGTGTCATCGTCGGCGGGTTCTTTTCGTTTTAATTGTTTCGTTTCTTTGTCCTCCTCTTTCATGCCGTCGACGTCGGATCGATACTCGGGCGCGGTCGGCGCGGGCTCGGCGTCGAGCCTCTCGTCGTCTCGGTGGTCGTCGTCGAGAGCGGAGTCGGCGTCTTTGTCATTGTCGTCGTCGGGCTTGTCCTGGTAGTAGTTCTCGAGCCGCTCGGCCGCCTGCTGCGACACGGCGCCGTGCGCGCACGCGTCCCGGACGGCGCGAGGGGCGCGCGCGCTCACCGCGATGCGCGCCGTCAGCGCCCGGTGCAGCTGCACTATGTCTGCTGGGGCGCCCTGCAATCATGCATCAATTCAACATTTTTAAACGCTTATTATATTACAAAGAGCATCACAAAAATGTATGAGATTGATAGAAGTCACTCGCAGTATGTCAATTAGTATTTGCCGGGTGAGAAGAATCGACAGAGAAGTCAAAGTCAAAGACGTTACCATGAGAAGATACAACTTGATCTGTTGCTGGGAGTCGGCCGCGGTGATCCTGAGCGACTTGGTGCCGGCCCGCTGCACGACCATGTCCGGCCACAGCTTGGTGTTGAGCACGACGCGCAGCGAGCCGGCCACGCGCAGCACTAGGCGCGCCCCGCCGGCCGCGCCGCCCTCGTTCAGCCGCACCACGCCGCGCCCGCGCTCGCGCCAGCTGCCCGCCTCCCACGCGAACAGCCGGCATGATATCTGTTACACATTTGCTAGGTATCTATACTCTGTTTCTTCATAAATATCTAGATTAAGAGGTTAAAAATCTTTTAATGAATTCTTAATGTAATTTTAAGACATGTATTTATTATGTAAATAACAGTTTACATGTGTGGAACTAGAAATAAATAACCGGCCGAGTGCGAGTCGGACTCGCGCACCGACGGTTGCGTACAAACTTCGTCCATCGCGCATCGTTCGTCTATCACGGGAAATGCCCAATTTTATTTATTTACCTTATTTGAGGTTGGTGCCAACTAAGCTAGACCTCTAAATTGTATCAGCGCCCATACAACTCAGAGGTCTTTATTAATTGGCGTAATATGGCGTATGTATGGCGTATGTATGGGGACACCCTTTAATTTTCAACTTTTTTATTTTTTAGAATTTTCCCTTTATTTGTGCTGTCAGACCTTCCTTTTGCCATTTTTTTTTTTATATTTGAGTTGATTGAATGAAAGGTAAATTGCGGTTTACGATTTATGACGTATTAAGAAAAAACTACTTACTAGATCTCGTTCAAACCAATTTTCGGTGGAAGTTTGCATGGTAATGTACATCATATATTTTTTTTAGGTTTATCATTCTCTTATTTTAGAAGTTACAGGGGGGGGGGGACATTTTACCACTTTGGAATCTATCGCGCAAACTATTCAGTTTAAAAAAAATTATATTAGAAACCTCAATATCATTTTTGAAGACCTATCCATAGATACCCCACACGTATGGGTTTGATTAATTTTTTTTTCTATTTTTGTGTGAAAATCTTAATGCGGTTTACAGAATACATCTATTTACCAAGTTTCAACAGTATAGTTCTTATAGTTTCGAAAAAAGTGGCTGTGACATACGGACGGACAGACATGTCTGTCTGACAGACAGACATGACGAATCTATAAGGTAGATTAAAGGTACAGATTCTTAAAAAGACTATTTTCGTATCCTGTATACGACCTACATCTATACCACATGTAATTTTACTGAGAGACTTCATTTCAATAAAAAATGTTTACAAGTAAAATACATACCTGCAAAACATTAATTTCTCCTTCCTCCCCAGTGACAGTATAATTGGTAGTGGGGGGCGGAGGACGCGCGTGTGATCTTTCGTACTCGGCAGCCGCGGCAGCCAGGCCTTCGCTGTTGTTAGTCGCAGCACTCGACGATGCTTCCTCCTGAAAACATTAATAATCACATACTCAAGATGATTTTATCGGATTGGTCTAATGTAGTATACTTTAATTAAATGTTGGCTTCCTAAAGTACTCATCTACTGTCCACATGTACATTTTTTCTTTGTTGTGTATATGCTTGTGTTTGACCACAATCTCATTATGATAATATGACGCTTACAAGGGTACTGGCTCTCAAGTGCAACTTTGAAGTACTACAGGCAGGTATTTACTACCACTATGAAATGATATCCTCATGTTTTCCTTTACCAAAAGCTCAAGGTCATTGTAGAATGTGGAACAACTTATGCCACGGCATTCCACTACACAACCACTGAGCAAGTCATATTAGTTGCTAGTTAGTTTGCCTTAATAACTTAACATAACCAAATGAATGCTCTTAAAAACAGATGGGTCACTGGCACTGTGCACACATTGATAATGTGTTAAGTTTGTTTTAGTGCATAGATAAATATTGGTTCAACTGTTTCACAAATAGTTTTTAATTTCTAATATACTTTGTCAGGAGACATGTCCTATTATAAAAGGGCAATGATATTTACGGAGACAGTCTAACATAAAACATGTTTATTGACAGTGCAATGTATTTTTATATCATGTTTTTTCTTTTATAGAATACATACTCCAATAACACGCGCATATGCGCGTACACATATAGTAACAACCTAAAGAATTACTAACCTGACTATTCTCCTTTGCTGATGCCACAGCACTTGTGAACAGTAATTCAGAAGTGCCATTAGTTGAAGTGTGTTCAGTTGATGTTGCTTCACCATTGTTAACATTTTCTTTGATTACAACTCTCTCGCTCAGATTCTGACCAAAAACAAATCCTGTAGACGAGGTGCTTGTTGTTGGCTGAGCCGGTACTGGCACTGGATTAGCTGAGCGTGGATTCACATTAGAGGAACCTAGTGGCACAAACTTAGGAGCTTCATCTTCTGTCTCATCTTTAAGTCTATCTTCAGATGATTCAGTTTCATCTTTTTCTTTCTTTTCTGTGTTTTTGTCATCAGTTGCTTCAGTCACCTTGAGGAATGGATTGTTACCGGATTTAAGCTGGGGTGGACGTAGTACAGAGCCT